>JAJGOT010000088.1:1282500-1802500 GCA_022457155.1 Cladopsammia gracilis
GAACAATTTTGAGGTTATGATGCTCGTATTTTAAATGCGAAAGAAGGTTACTTTGCTATTGAATTTCTAGTAAGTGAAGAAAAAATTTCGTGTCATATGCACTTTAAGTGAAAGATTACGGAGCTTTTTTATGCTTTCTTATGTTAATAGATAATGAATATACTGAGTTATTAACCATTAAGAAAAACAAATTCCTCCTTTGAGAATAAAATCATCGAATAACGATCATAAGAAATAATGCTTATTTATTATTATTAAAGTTTATTTTCTTTACTGATTATTTGACACGTCGACTTGGGGTAATCATAGAAAAAGGAAGTCAGAAATAAAATATCAGTTACTAACGCCTTTGCGGAGAAGTTAAAATTCAAAAGACATCAACATATAAAACATTTTGGAATCGATCGAAATTGAGGCAAACAACTCACGTTTAGTTAAGAGATAGAGAAAGCTAAACATCCACAAAAAGCGTTGTTTTGTTGACGCAATTGAGTTTCAAAAATAGATATGAAAACCCACGCATATAAAAGAAATATCACAATTCATTCATATATCGCAACCATTGTCATCTGTGGTTTTTCGAGTTCTTTAGAAACCGGAGCATATTTCTACTTATTTTAGGACAGACCTTTCATGAGATATTTTACGTACGCGTTAAAACAACGACTTATATATGCTACACCAGTTTCCTTAATCACCAAGTTATTTTGCTAAATCGTTTATCATTCAAAGCGTTTTGTAGTGGCGGCTAATTTTCTCCCACGTATAAAACAGGTGTATACACATGCTATTAACTTTTGTTATCAGCTACATACGATCTGCATGTTATCCGACGCCAACTAAATAATACTATTGTCACTTTTTTTTTTGACAACCGCGTAAGACACTAAAACGCATTTGATTCCATTCGCTGAAACAAGCTTCTGAAGCTTCAAAATCTCAAGAGGACTTCGGAGATCATGTAAGTTATGTGCCATTATTTTGTCTTATTATTTTCTGTTGGTGAATCTGAATTTATTGTGTTTGTGACTATAGTATTAGTTTTAGAGGTAAAAAACGCGGTGATTCGCAGTTGTATACAGTATTATTACTGGTAACACCTTTTATGTATGAAAACGCTGCTTTTTTGTGGTAGACAGAAAAATGTTATGTCCTTAATAACGCTCCTAAAACGTGTAATTCTTTCTTTTGTTTTTAAATTAATCGCGATCGACAAACCCGCGTTTTAAACCATAGGTGAACCTTTACAAATTCATTAGGCATTAATCGCGAGATTTTTTAGATTTTGTCACATGCATTTTGTCAGTCCCATGTGGGTGTATCTCTTCGATACAGATTCACCAGTACAGATTCCGTCCATAAAAAGTTCAACTATACCCTTTTTAACATTTGTTTTATTATTGTCTTTCCTTCTGGTCACAACTGTTTAATATTCCGTTATTCCAACAAAACATCCTTATTATGGTATTCCCCAAAATTCAAGTCCTCGATTATTCTGTGGAAAGCAAACTCCTTAATCTAGTTTTTTAGCACGACTTAAACTAGTGTTAGCTTCCAATTGGTGATCCGAGTCCGGGTTCGGCCGAGTTTTCCACAACTAAGTTTACTACGTTTGTTTCCGCATTCTCTTTAGTCACAGGTAAAAGAAAACAAACAAACAAATAAACAACAAAACTATAGCATCGTTTAGTCAAAAAACAAACATCTCTTTATATTGCGCATACTCGCAACTACCTCTAGGCAGACGCTGACCAGTGGGAGCCGGAAGCTCTATAACCTGACTAAATAATCTGTTTCATTCTGTTCCGTTTTTCAGGAAGTCTATGTGTCTCACAACAATCACGTTCTCGGTGATAACATTAGTGATTCTATTTTGCAATGAGAAGTCGTTTGTCGCTGGTTCTGTGCAAATCAAACAAAATGAGGGCACTGAATATGATTTTAAACTGTGTGGATTTACTCCATCGGAGATTGACAAACTGCTTTATCGTTATTGTCATAAGAAAAGAAAAAGGGTCCTAACAGGTAGGTTGTTTTTAAGTATTAAATAAACATTAAAACTGAAGTAAAGTCGATTATACTTCCTAAAAATCACACATTCCGTTAATTCAATTGTTAATATTTTTTCATTTTTTTTTTCTAAACAGATCAAAACATTTTACAATCTCCAGAAAAAGCAAGAAGTTTTCTACGAAAATCTACTATCACATATGTAACTAATTATCGATTGTTTTATGAGGAATGCTGCATAGAAGGATGTCGAACAAAAGAATTTCTTGAACATTGCGTAGTATCAGTCTGAAACAAACAAATAACAAACCAACTGAATAAATTAATAAATTAATTAATTAGAAAGGAAATAAAAACTAATAATTTATATTTAAATAATTAAAAATAAATTAATGAAATAAACAAAGCAGATAAACAAATCAATTTTAAAAGACTTCATTCACGTTTTCTCTAACTTATACTTTAAGTTTTTGGGGTTATATTCTGGCCATTTCAAAAACAGAATGCCTCTAATTATTGCACCTATTCCTCTCGTAAAATATGGGAAGAAGTCACTACTTTGACTATGTGTACCTGGAAAATTTTTGGCTTCTGAGAATGTAAACAACATATATTGACCGTGACCCACACTGGTACACCCGTAGAGTTAAAGAGGCCATCCACATAAGACTTCATCCTAATAACATCAACAGAGATAGTGGAATTGAAATTCCCGAAGCGTGGATGCCTACAATCAAGAAGCATAACAGCCGACCGATATCAAATCGGACCGGAGAGGGAACAACATCTTTTCGGAATAATAATCAGGATCGAAATGCACCAATAGCAACAAGCCAACGTGCTACATAAGCGACACGTAACCAATCGACCTCATCGCCTGATGAAGACTAGCAGTAATAGCAGTCGAAACGTCGCGATCAAAATCTTAAAGTGACTCCATCGTGAGACAAACGAAAAAAAAAACGTTTACCTATCTTACACACCACGATGAACAACAACCACATTTTTAGTAAAAACATATACCCCATTCACACCAACGCTTAAACAAGTTTAAATGTCGTTTAGTTTAAAACAGGTTTAGAAAAATACCTCCTAACCTCCCGTAATATTTGGAGTGAAATCTTTACTAGAAGAAACTTTATTGACTTTATTACCATTCCAGGTAGTTTGAGTCATATACATTTCAAAACGTTCAAGATAGAGGATAAAACGTAGTTAAACTAAACAACATTTAAACATGTTTAACCGTTGGTGTGAATAGGGCAATAGCTTTGTTAACGTATTCTGATTTCCGAATGACCAGAATATGTCCCCCCCCCCCCCCCCCCCAAAAAAAAAAAAAAAAAAATGCGCCATTAGTCTCCATGTAAGTCAGAGTGAATATCGGCAGTGTTTTATTATTCGACTGACGTAATTTTACCTTATAAGGAAACACGCAAAATATCCGAGCGTATGACACAGTGGATTGCCGTATTACACTTCAGTGTCCCGGTTTAAAGACGTAAGCTGTTATAAATGAAATAATTTTAGACAAATATTAAATCCCTTTTTCGATGGTTTAACCGATAATACGTGCGGATATTTTACTCATTACTCGCATTTTTTTCTCGCCCCTGCAGGCTGGAAAAAATACTACGCAACTCGTAAAATATCCGGCGTATTATCTGTTAAACCATCGAATAAGTTGTATCAGAAGCTCATAACAGATAAGCTTCTGGTTGTATTTATTTTCTTTATAACAAAAAATACAGTTGCCATATATGATTTACTTAAGAAGTGAAAGCCAGATTCCGTGTTTCCAGCGAATTATGGTAACACGAGTGGAATTTTGAAAGAAAGATCTCTGCCCCAAATTTTCAGTCATAATTCGTTGGAAGCATGGTAAAAAGTTGTCTAATTCTTTTAATAAATAAAGAATCAAAATTGTTTGCTGTGTTTTCATACGTTGACTGCTGACCAGTTGTAGCGTGCGCATGCTCTTTAGTCATTTAATAAACACTACCCATGTAAACCCCTCAATGAAGTTGATAAAATACACGCAATTAGACGTTATTTTTCAGAAAATAACACTTTTACTTCTTGAGAAATCTCAAGTCTGTTCAAACTGAAATATCGGGCATAAAAATATGTACATATTTTTGTTTTTCTTGCTTCTGTCTTTTCTCCACCGTAAGGATCAGTTTGCTGTGTTGTTTTACATCTGCGGTTTTAAATCCTGAAGGAAGTGTGACCATTAAAAGAAAATAAAGACGCACTGAGTTCTCTTCAAATTTGTTTAAAAAGGCAGATCTGAACGTATTTCAACTGTTTTAGGAAGCTAACAGGCACCGCGCAGGGGGGGAGGGGCTGGCGCCCCACTTTTAAGAAAAAAGTATGTATTAATGGCCATTTTGAGACGCTTTCTTAATAAAATCTGCTTTTTGTTCTAGTTCCCAATAAAAAGAAATAGAAAAAAAAAATAAATAAAAAGAGAAGAATAGAAGAGTAGACGCGATTGTCCCTGAACCTCCCAGGTGGCTGACACTTACCCGTTTGCTTTAGCACCCCTCACTTTAAAATCCGCTCCGCGGGCTCTGGCTAAGGGAGTGAGGTGCAGGATTGCATAAAAGATAATTCAGTTTTTTTTAGAACGAAGCATTTTTTTTTTTTTTTTTTTTTTTTTTTTTTTTAGTAGTAAAAAAAGTGTATTTCTTTTGGCCTTTTTTTTTTTTTTTTTTTTTTTTAATTTATTTTTTAATTTAGAAACTTATAATACTTACAATGCAATTACTTACGCTACTTACAATAAAGTGCGACTACTTACAATACAGCACAGCTAATTACATACTACACAATACTAATATGACTACATACAATACAGTACAGCTAATTACATACTCAAGATACTTACACTATTTACAATAATAATCACGACAGATACTTACAATACTATTGAAGCTACTTACACTATTTACAATACTAATAAAACTACTTACAATACTAACCCAGTTACTTGCTATTAGTTTCGATACTTAAAATAAAATAAAGATTGCATCCACACCATTCAAACTCATTACTAGGATCTATTTACACGGGTGCAAAGCCCATGCACGGAGCCCACTTTTTATTGAATTTATCCATGCTATTAGTTTTAACACATATAAACTTTTCTGTTTCATACTTAGTTTTAACCTTTAGTTTAAAGGCAGTTATGCTAGGAAGTGTCTGATTTCTTCTGCAATCCCATATATACAATTTAGCATTCAGTAACAGATAGTTTAGTAAAGGGCACTTTGCGTATATTATTCCAATTATAACGTCTTGCAGGGTGAGATGGAAGAATTCTCTTGTCAAAAAGTAGAAATAGTATTCAAAATCTTTCCAAAAGCGTTGTACATGGCGACAATCAAAAAGAACGTGGTGGAGGGTTTCCAGTTCCGATTTACAGAATGAACATTTATCATCTAAGATGTATCCTATCTTACACAACTTTGTATTGGTAAATAATATTGAATTAAGGACTTTGTATTGAAATGCTTTTAAGTATGGTTCAAAGGACACCTTATGAGGCAACCAAAAAACACTTTTCCAGTCGTCTTCTGATAAATTAAAAGTTTGTCTCAAATGTTGAAAATAATTTGGGAACCGGGCTTTTGTCCTTTTGATTAATGTATAGTAATCCTTAGATTTCTTTTTTAACACGTCAAAGTCTTTGGTATCTATCGTCAAAGATAGTGAAATTTCCGAGGGGGCACTGGCCCCATTGTTTGTTTTTAAGTGTGGTGGTACAGAATGACGAAGTCCTGCCCAAATTAAAAAATTAATTTTACTGATTTTACTCGAAATAATCTTAAGCGAGGTTGAAGTATCTGTGTCAAATAAAAGATCCTTTACATAAATAATGCCGTTTTCAAAAAAATTCCGATAAAAGATAGGCCTGTTGTTTATACGTATGTCTTTTTAGAACGAAGCATGATACAATGGGATGTATTGTTATTCAATGAGATAGAAATATGATTTCCATCTCATTAAACTAGTTTTCTGCAATCCTGCACCTTAGTGGGCTAAAAATTATCAACGAATCTAAAGTTGTTAGAATTGTATTCGATTGACTGTAAATGTTGCTGTTATTAGTGGGAGGCCTGACAAGAAAATGTTGTCACGTGGCGGAACTTGCTGCTGTGTACGGCTCCCCTCCCCTAAAATAAATGGCAAGAAATTTTTTATTTGTTCACATGAGTAAATTAAAAGACAGCTGAGCAAGTTCTTGTTTAGAAGTTTATAGGACCATTTGTTTTCGTTTGTTTTGGTAATACTTGTGACAATGCAAAATAATAAGTTTTGCATTGCCACAAGTATTCTAGTTTATCACCACTTGCGAGAGATAATTTTATAGAACATAGAATTTTCGAATATCAACTGTTTTCCTTGTTAGAATGGACATATTTTTAGTTTGACCGGAACCTAATAGTATTCAATATATAAGCTTTATTGCTGTTTCATGTACTAAAAATAATCCTTTTTCACAGGGAAGATTCTTAGTTAAAAAGAAGAAATGTCTGCAATGTGGAAAATAGCAAGCTCGCTTTTAGTTATGACAGAAGATCAAAAATCATATTGTCATCAACAAACAAATTAGTTCGATTCTTACTTTTCTTTGTGAAAGAAGTGCGTACACGCAAAATCATTGGCAATATTGTTTTAATAACGATCTCTTTCCCAATTTCTGATGATCCGTGCTAATTCAGGATGTAATAAAAGGTATCATTAACATTCATTGAACGAACGAAATAACATTGAACACAATACGGGCGCAAACATAACGACGGAACCACGCAATGTTCTGACGAATAGATATTTGTTTCAGGAAAACATGCAATGGTTCTTTTTGACAATGGTCCATCCGGCATCATTTAAAAATAATCCTTATACATTAAGTTTGATCTCTTAGTTTATTAGTCTATAAAATTCACCTTTTAATTACCATGACAACGGCTGCACCAAGCTGGCTTTATAAAGCCAAATATTGAAGAAATTGTGTGTTTAGAAATTGCTTTATCTTCTCGAACTCTTTACACGCCCAGCACCGTTCGAATAACCTGCGGCGCCTACACGGGCAAGATACCCATCACTTTATTTTTACAGAGAGATAAATTTCAACTCAACAGGTGAGTAACATATTTTTAACCCACTAAAAATTTATATTTTTTTGTCCTCGAGCCGATTAAAATCGACGTCGACATGGGTTCGTTCTACGTATTCACATGCGTTAAGGCATATTGGATTGAATTGGATTCGCTCGTTTTAGCACATTTCGCCGCGCATAACCCGGCTGTATATTACTTACACTCAAACCGACATTTTCGACTAGCTCTTCGTTATATTTTAGTATCTGTCGAGTGAACAAAGTGCATAAGAGTGTTTAATTAAACTGAGATCAGTTTTGGCAAAGTTGTTGAATACGGGTTTGATTTGTACGTTTTTCAGTTCATTCCAGCCCTGATTATTTTTTTCCTAATGCATCGCATGGTTGTTGAAGCTTTTAGTAGAGCGGCCGAATATTCAATTTCTCATGCGGCAAACTAAGCACTGTAAAGTTACTTTGTTTGTTTGAATGCTTTCAGCCGGTTGAGAATTCAAACATCTGCAAGCTTGATGCAAATGAAACGACATGTAAGGGGTTAATTTCTTTTGAATCGCCGATTCGCTTTATCAGTAACAAAACTCCACAACAAAAGCTCAAAGAAAAAAACCAACCAACTGAAAACCTTATGTGATTGTTCCATAACAAAAGATATTCGTTTTTCACTGAAGTAGTGCTTAACTTAAGAAACCGACTTTTCTTTTAAAACAGCTTTCCCCATTGTTTTTATAGAAAACTTATTCAACGGTCAAGTCATTAGTTTGACCGTTCAATTTAA
This sequence comes from Cladopsammia gracilis, assembly GCA_022457155.1. NCBI lineage: Eukaryota > Metazoa > Cnidaria > Anthozoa > Scleractinia > Dendrophylliidae > Cladopsammia > Cladopsammia gracilis. The sequence continues at coordinate 1,290,411 of JAJGOT010000088.1, forward strand.
CGGTTTTCATAGAATAAAGCTTTCACATTGAGAGAATGGAAAATGCGTCAGTAATTATACAGTATGAGCACTAGGAACTGATGGAATAAGGGCGATTGAAAAAAAAAACTTCCGTACAGCAAATTTATTATGTATCATTTCAGTGGATGGGTTGTTCGTTTGCTTAATAAATTATCTTGAAAATTACTTCAGCTCACATCACAACGTTTTGACGCCATAACTGTTAGTATTCCGTGATTATGGTCATTAAGGCAAAGAAATTGGTGAATCGATTAAACGGTTTGAGATCAATTGTTTAAATTTGACCAACTTATATTCAATGGCGATGGCGATCGACAGCAACAAAGAATTGATGTTATCAAAACATTACAAACGGGCCGTGGTGGGGGGTGTGTCTTTTCTAAGAGCAAAAGAAAAGTATTGCGATTAAGTTCTATTTTTACTTTTGCTTTGTAAACCTTTACCTATTTTCGCTCAGAGTAAACAAAACACGGAAATATGAGAAGCAAATAAGCAAAATGGTAGAATACGGTTATGAAAACTTGTTTGAATCCCTGTGAATAATTCGGCGTTAAAATTTCTGCTGAGAATTAACACCTGGTGTTACAGTGTTAGATCATTTTGGCCGTATGCTGGAATAAGAATACTGAGAGAACGGAACCGTCTTGAGATATATCAATGACTATGTAAGATATGATTGAGCTTTAATATCTGATAACTCTTGTTGAATTAAAATATTCGAAATATGTTTCTGAAATCCCAATTTAAGGGATGTGTAGAGATCATTCTGGATCCTTATAAATTCCGAAATATCTTCAGTTGAAAGCATCCCTTAAAATAAAACAGAAGGAAATGGAACTGCAAGGGGGAAGAAAAATATACTTACAATTTTATGGTTTCATTTCCATTCTAAGTTTGATTCTCAGTAGGACGTTTTATGGCTAAAACCCGTTCACTAGCATTTTATAATTTCACCCGCGTTCACCTTTGTAGGCTGATCGGTTTTCAAATAAGTCTTTTACTACTTATAGCGTTTTCATTTACATCTTCATTGCCATCATCTATTGAACCACACATTTTCTAGGCATAGACGGCTGTCTCTCATTGATTTTCTCCGTTGGTAATTGATAAGCGAAAGACGCAAGCGCGTGAGGAAATTCCCTGTTGCGCGGAAAATAGATCGGCGCACACTGTGGCTCTTAGGAGACCGACCATCAGTGATCTCTGCAAGTTTCTGACCTCCCTGGTACGCCTAGACTGATCAGTTCGGTTTCGTTGTTCATCCGGTAAGGCAACAGATGACCTGTTCCAAGAATTATTGGCTCAAATCTCATTTACAGAAAAATAAGGCTTGAGCATAGCTCCTGGCCGCATTGCTTGACGCAAATTAATTTAATTCGGCAGAATTTGAAATTTTGGATTCTGAAGCAAGGTAAAGGTTTGTCTAGCCTGAATTATTATGTTCAGGAGCTTATTTCAGGGTAATAAGCTCCTGTTATGTTGGTATACAGATTCTATATTACATGCTATTACTTTTAGGGGTGGCGAATGGTAAATCCGAGACTCGCCGAGACGCCGAGACCCTTGTTTCAAAATCCGAGACCGAGACCGCAGCTACGTTACAAAATCCGAGCCCGAGACCCAATGCGCGAAAAAACCGAGCCAGAGACTTAGTGCCAAAAATATCCGATTGACCTATAAAACAACAAACAAGGATGAAGAATGAGAATGCTTGACAAAAGTATCCGAGACTCCGAGACCTCGAGGAAAAAAATCCGAGACTCCGAGACAGAAAAAGCACCAGCCAAACGAGACTTTGAGACTTAAAACAAAAACTGCCGAGATTTCGAGACCGGACCAAAATTTTCCGAGACCCACGATTTTGAAGGTACCATTCGTCACCCCTACTTTTACACCATTTTTCATGGGACACGGTGTTCGTCCTTTTGACTCTCCAAATGATGTCTTGTATTTTTAGGAAGGAAAGTTTGTTTGTATGCGGCTTTGATTCATTCCTTTATGGAATCGTAAGCTATACTATTGAGTCTGGATGAAATCATATTAAGTAATGCTCCACATAAGAACTACCGTAAACTTCATTGTTCTACAGCATTGGCTCTTTCACACATAGCCTTCTTTGGTTTCAAGAATAGAGGACGGGCTAATGGTTCATAATTAATATATTTCAGTTTAAAAATAAAGAAAATCCATTTGCGTCAAATAAATTTTAGGAAAGGTCCATGTTTAACCAATCAGAATAGCAGAAGACAATTGCTAATAATTTTGCTTCTTTGATAAAGCTCCCCAAATACGATATCTTTTAAAAATTGCATGTTTTGCGATTAGGTCTCAGATTACTTGAAACCTTGAAAACATTAGATAAAATGCACCTTAACTTGAACCTTAACTTTCAAGCGGTTTTTGAGTCTAGGCCAATGGGATCACTAGTTGTAACGTTAACAATGAAAAAAGTTGACATTCCATCGTGCATTGCCGTTCAGCGCTTTCCTTCTTATGCAGATTATTACTTAAAAGTTCAGTATTCTGGCAGTCGCTCCAGTTTTAATACGCTGATTGTTTTCTAGCCATTTGCAAAATGAAATTTCGAATTTTTTTCGTTTTAGTTTTGAAAATTAGGATACTTGAAGGTAACAAAGTAACGATCGAGTCGTTAATATTTGCTCGATTCTTTTCATTAATAAAACTAAATTCAACGCATTACCTTCAAAGTGGTTTCACTTAATTTTTGCGGCGTGGTTCGCCTTGTTTGAACATATGTTCAAACATCAGTGACATCTCTTTATCTGTTTTATTTCCTGTCAAGAATTTTGAAGGATAGAGAAATAAGGCTGAATAAAGTGTTGAATACAATAGCTGGACATTTCTATTGAGCTCGGACCTTATTTCAAATATACCAGTTCTTTTCTTGGCATTTGCAAATTTTCTAGCTGTGCATTTATGCCAATTGTTTTAAAGATACGTTAAACGATAGTTTCTTGGTGTTGCGGATGGTGTGATCACCAAATGACTTAAAACAAAAGATTGAAAAGACACTGAACAATATCCACACCACAACACAAAAGCCAACCCGCAACAATGGCTTCCGCAACACCAAGAAACACCCCGTTAAACGGATCACATTGAATCTGTTGACTTCTCGGAAAATATACCGACGACAAATTGCTAGCGGCGAGTCGCCATTTTTAAACTTTGATTGCTCAGCTGACAGAGTCAGCCATCAGTCCCTTAGTTTTATTACAACTCAAATCTCCCCTTTCAAGGTTCTCTCGATCAGATTTTTTGTGCTATCTTCTCCAGACGTTGTTGTCAAGCATGTTTGGGTGAGATGCCTTCACAATACTTTTCATCTCTTCTAATTCTTCTTCATTTTCAATGTTTTTTTAGTGTCCTTGGCACGCCATATAGAAGTTACCTGCAAGGTCAGGTTGCTAAACTTTTAAGGACGCACACATCTTTGGACCGACATACCGACCTACCATAATTCCTTAAATTTTCGCGCGATTTTAGTTTTATTTTCGCGTAAATTAATTAACGGAAGGAAATGTAAAGGTACTGCTTGCTTGCCTTAAATGAATGTAGGGCGGTGACATATGTACCCGAGATGGTATAGTTAACATACTTCAATGAAAAACAACAAGATCGGTTTGTAAACGACCATCAGTGTGTGACTTCAATTCACTAATATTTACTTACGAGTTACGATGACACTACAGTTATATCAATTCCTGGGATTTCTCCCCGAGAGGAGGGGGGGGGGGGGGGGGGGGGTACTCCCGACAATTTAGGATAGGTGTGTGCCGCCAAGGTTCTCACACCCTGACCCTATTTAAGGGTAGAAAATCGAGATTTGATACCCTTTTTAAGGCCCAATTCAGGCGTGTAGTACAGTTTTAACAGACCATATCTTTTTCGTTTTGCGCCTTGGGGTGGATACTGCAATTTAGTGACCCTATCTAAGCTATCTAAGGATCACAATACCAAAAATACCAAAAAGGATACCCTATTTAAGGACTGAGCACCTATCGGACGGCACATACCTATATAGCATATATAAGGAAGGGAGTACCCCCCCCCCCGGGATTTCCCTCCTATATATTTTTGGGTACTTCACGGACAAACTATCACTGCAGAGAAGCACACTATAGATGGTTAAATTCACTCACGTGACCTTCAGTCCTGTGGGACTCAAATGACAAAGGCCATGGCGGCTATGTTGGTGCACATAGGCCTTTATCACGCCCCGCCATTTTGTATATATATATATATATATATATATATATATATATATATATATATATATATATAAAAGATTTACGTCGCTAAGCCTTGTTAAAAACGAGGTTAGGCGGGCAAAAACAAAGCATTTTATTCTCCGGGGAGTCAACATGGCCGCCGCGTGATAAAAGCCTATATCAAAAGAAGTTCATTAAAGTTCTTTTGCAGGTGTGCACCAACTTGGCCGCAGTGACGTAACGTGAAAACCACCTATACACCATCCCCTCGGTATGGTCATTACCTTACGCATGCGCACAACCATATCGCCCTGGTGGTGTTGGTGCAGTGTGCTTTCTTGCAGTTATAGTTTGTCTATGGTCCTTCACGAGCTCAATCACAGGACTAATTTTGCTTTATATAGAGCAGTTTTCAATGGCCCTTATCGTAGATGAGTACGCCACGCCAACATATCAGCGGTTTCTCGCTTTCTTGACCCTATAGTCTCGTTTTGATGTTCACGAAAACCTCTGACGACGACTGAGCGTAAACATCAAAACGAGACTATAGGGTCAAGAAAGCGAGAAACCGCTGATATGTTGGCGTGGCGTACTCATCTACGATAAGGGCCATTGTGAAACTGAAACCAACGTACTGTTAATCTGCCCAATCACAACAGAGGAAGACAATCCAACGAACCAATCAGAAGCAAATACATGTAACCGGCGTCATGCGCGGAAAAACAGGTCCAGACAAGTAACAATTGGTTTTAGTTTACTTCTGATTGGTTGAGAAAGGGGCGCGTGATATATTTTTCAACCACTCACAGAACGTAGAACGTAGCAGTGCAAAACCAAAGCAATTGCGATATTACTTCAACACTTAATCAAAAACAGCAAAATGTATTATTTTTCTTCTTTTATAGGATCATGAGAAATTGTTTTAAATTCCTCTTCCTGGTGGGCATGTTGGGTTTACAAGTGCACATGTTTTACGCCACCAAACTGGATTATGACGTCAAAATCTGCTGGAATCTGTATGATTTTGGAAGAGTTTTGGATACAGTTTGCGATTATGGCGCACGTAAACGCAGTATAAAGAGAGAAGGTGAAAAATAGTCCGCTTCACTGAACATCTTCGTCTATATTTTTATCTCTATTTATTTATTTATTTATTTATTACAATCTATGGATTAAAAACCAAAGGATGAACTGTAAAGGAGTCCTAGATCCCATATAAAAACAGATCACCTCAAAATATATAGAAACACAATAAAATAATAGTTTCAGAAAATACAGAAATATAAAGCTACTTAAAAATCACTAAAAAATTTCCTAACTCTAGACTTAAAAATATTTACATTATCAGAAACACGAATGTCTAACGGTAGTTGATTCCACTGGTCAGTAATTCTATCTTAAATTATACTTGACATTTACGCCTTGGACCAACCTCGTCATGAAAAATGGTGGGTGGGGGGGGGGGGGGGGGGGTCAGTGTAGAAGCCCCTGGGTCCGGCTGTCAAAATACTCCATGAATCGTAGGGTTTTTTTTCCTTCTATTTCTATATGCTTGGGACCGTAGGTCTTTATAGATCCGATATACTGTGTTTTCTCTAAGCATGGTTTTGTCCATACGAGTGAATGTTAACATGGGCTTCTCCGTGTTTCCTCTTTGCGGGACACCAATGTGACATTTTTGGACTTCTTGTTTTCCGGAACTTGATATGGTGAACAGGTCATTGTGTAATCTATTTTCGACCGCTTTCTACACCGCGCTGACAAACTTCCATAAGAGCGACACAGCTGTCCGCGGTTGCTACCCTGCTTTATCGGTTTCTGTCGTATTGGTCGTGTCTCGCAAAGTTAATTTTTTGACGTAGTCAGATCATGAGCCTTGAAGTTTATTGTTATTTTTTTTTTTGCACGTGACGTAGATGAAAAAGCATTTTCGGAGATTATTTCCAGCGATATACAGTCGTGTTTGTTTTCTGCCAATCTGAATCCGTTGTTCAAACGGAACGAAGACAATTCGTCATGATTTACGCGACAAAATACTCAAACACCTTGTCCAGGGGTTTGTTCGCCCGACATTTTGAACGCGGAAATTAAAATGATTTTGCTGCGTGGCACTCACGGTTAATCGGATAATAGTGAAATTTAGTTAAGACTGAGTGCCAAAAAAGAACTGACAAAGACAGTCAAAGACTGAATATATTTTGAACGCGGAGACTGGCCTGGGAACGAGGCCTGGGGCATTAACGCTCTCGCTGCTAGAGGCGGAAATGTCTCTTACACGTTGAATAAAAATAATCGTATTTTCGCAGTCCTCTAGACTACAAGCAGTCTCTCTTTTCCAGCTTAGTCCGTCGCGCGAGAAACAAAAGAACATTTATAGCGAGCGGATAACGGCCGCGCGAAACTGGGGGCGAGGTAGGCGCGCGGGAAAAGACACTTTTCGCGCGCGCATGCCTCAACCTCCAGTTTCGCGCGGCCATCTGTTCGCTAATGTTTTTTCGTTTCTCGCTCGACGGACTAAGCTGGGAAAGAGGGACTGCTCGTAGTCTAGCTGTCCTCCATTATTATACCGCATTATCCTTGCAATTATCCGTCTATCTGTACGCGAAACCGCAGTGCCTAGAGGGCAAGACATTTGTTTAGCATAAATTTAAATTTGTGTTTTTTGTGTTTTCAGATCTGCTGAAATCAGAGTTAGAAGCTAAGAACTTTCTCGCTAAAATATCAAGAAGACAATTGAATTTCGTTGCCCGCGCTGAAGAACGAGAGACAAACTATCATGAAGAATGCTGCGTGGAGGGATGCAAAGTGGAGGAAATTTTAGAATATTGCGGCCATTCACATTAAAAACTAAATAATCAAGACTCAGCTGTAACAATTTATAAGGAGCGTAGCATTATTTAGTTAACTTCGGCTGTTATGAATTTACGGTTAAGTGTTACGTTGCGCCCATTTCGCTGCTTATCACGCTATAAAATAAAGGATGTGATCAAAAGTTTTACAAGCTTGAAGTTCCTAGATGTGGATATTTTGATTAGAGCGCAAGAAAACTCGCCAGGCATCCGGAGTACCGTAACTCGTGAAACAATAGAATAAGTTACGACTTTATTCTCTTTTTCGGTTATAAACTGGCCGTCCCGTGTTTCTCCAGTCCACTGTCAGACGAGAGTAGTGCGATTATTGCTAAATTGTAGAATAGTAAAACCGATTTAGGGGTACTATTCTCTATACTATTCTACGATTTAGCACTTATCGCACTCTTCTGCGAGAGTAGTGCGATCGTCAGACCACTCTGGCGCCATTAACCCGACATGCAGGCGGTGTGCGTCACGAGAATATTTGACCATATAGAGATCCGTTGTTTAAAAACAATAGTCCTCGCGGCAAACAAGAAGGTATTTCAGCGTTTTAACTTTTTAAGGATTTCAGCCATGGCAATTAAAATATTTTCAGGCACAGTTAAAATGAAATATCCCTTGCTCCTCATGGCTACAATTTAATATTATATTCGAGTTAGCTGATCTCAAAGTTAACTTACTCGTATGAGCTGCCACGTTATCGTTAAACTATCACAGTTTTTCTTATATTCTTATTTCTTTACACGTTTGGTTTTCATCCATAATCTGGGACATTTCCGCAACGCTGACGACAGCTGTTGTGAGACAAGTTGCGGATGAATTTGCGCGTGTGCCAAGCTCTATTGTGTTCGCAACTTGTTTCGCAACGGAAAATTGCGTTGCGATTTGCAGAAAAAGTTGAACACTCTTCCTTTTCGCAATGTTGCGAGGCAAGTTGCGCGCGTGTAACTTGTAATTCGCAACTTGTTTAGCAATGACTTCGTCAGCGTTGCATTGCAAGTAGGAAGAAAAAAATTGCCTCGTGACTCCACAGCCCGGGGGGGGGGGGGGGGGGGGGTCCTCCCTATAATGGGCTATACGGGGATGGTCCGCCCGAAAGGGGTACCTTTTTGAGGCTAGAGGTATATGAAAGGGTCGGGATTTCACGAGTTGAAGTATATGAAAGGGTAGGGATTTCACGAAGAATAGGAAAGGGAAGCGAAACCCCGCCATTGAAGCATATAAAAGGTAGGGAAAACTGCCATTTAATTAAGTACAGTGGACTCCGGCCCCGCCATACGACCACCCCGTTATTACGACCACTTTTTTGTAGCCCGAACAAAAGCGCACTCATTTTCTTATCTGAAAACCCCGTTAATCCGACCACCCCGTTATTACGACCAACGACCACCTTTTGGAGTCCTCAGTCGTTATTTTCTTTATAATATTACCCCGTTAATACGGCCAGTCAAAATGCCTGGTGAGGCCACAGGGAGCAGAGGAGCAAAATTTGACCTTTACGCGTTCGATCTTCGATCTGTTGTTTACGAGTCTGTTTTTCGCCCCAGCGGGACCCCAAGCTTAATCGGAGCTTTACGTTGGGTAACCGCAAATTGCTGACTGTGGGCGCCACAAAATCGTTACGCAGCAAGAAGAGAGACGTCACCGTCACCGTCACCGTCACCAGTATGTTGCGGTCCACATCCAACGAATCACGTGGTACTATGTTTCTTCCCTTGTCTCTTTTTCTTCTCGGCACTTCGTGCCTCGCTCGGAAAGCTTACGCTTTCCGGAAAGCGCCGATTACGCTTGGGGTCCCGCTGGGGGAAAAACTCGAAAACAACAGATCGAATAACGCAAGACACAGCGCGCGTTCGAACGCGTATTAGGTCAAATTTGGCTCCTCTGCTTCCTGTGGTGAGGCTGCTGAATGAAAACAGACACAATCTGACAAACAATAACGCATTAATATTTTATTGAATGTTTTAAAGCAAAGGTGTTAGTGGTTAGCATGTTCTTGATATGACATCCGTCAAATTGCAGTGTTCAGTACTAAAACGGATGCATGAACAGATACCGCAAATGATCTGAAAGACTTCACTTTACAGCATTTCGAGGCTCTCAAAGTTATTTTGCCTTCTTGTTTCTGCTGCCTTTAACTGTGGCTTTTCTCTTCAAGTCCATTTCCTGTTCTTTTCTCACTGATCGGTTTTTGGAATGTTTTGCATTTTTTAGAGACAACGGGCAATATGAAAACTGCAAATGAACTCGCAAAAGTTATTGCTAATTTACAAAGTGATTGGCTTAAGCAAAGGCGAAGCCAGTCGAAGCTCACAGACTTTTATAAAACCGTTTGAACTTTGTAATAATTGTGAAAGTGTTGAAAGCTACAATATAGATTGAAAACGGCTCTTCGAAACATTTTACTCAAAGCCCTTTCCTTTCCTCCAAGGAACTGAAAGAAGTCAGTGTTTTTTCTCATTGCTCAGTTTCGTTTTCTGTTACATTGTTCAGTTGCATTGAATTGCGGTTGTAAGGTTGTTAATTAACTGCAAAAAGGTTGATTTATAGCGCTTAAAGGTATACATGTAGTAGAATGTAGTTTAAAAGCATGTTGCACCATAATTTGACCCTACCTCGTTAATACGACCACCCCGTTAATACGACCACATTTCCATGGCCCGAAGGTGGTCGTATTAACGGGGTTCCACTGTATTATAAAAAAGGCCTTTCAAAATATATCAAACAGACGCACGTAAAGGCTCTGAAAGGGGTACCATTTTCATTGTACAGTATCATTTTCAATGAAAGGTATATGAAAGGGGTCAAAATCGGTATATGAAAGGGTAAGGGTTTGGACCTTGGGGCGGAGCATCCCCGTACAAAACTTTGTTGAGTCCCCCCCCGGGCTCCGCAGCCGGTGGGGTGAGGGGACTACCATATAAAATTGACGGGGATGCTCGTCGTACCTTTTAGGGGTCAAAAATTATTTTGAGCCACGCCCATCAAACGAGATTCTGGTACCTTTTAGGGTGTTTTTCGAAAATTTCCGACGAGCACCTCCGTCGTTTTTAAATGGGAGTCTCCTGCCCCCACCCCGCGGGCTCCGTAGCTTTATTTCGGTCGTCACGCAACGCTCCTCCCCCGTGACGGCGAAGGAGACTACTCCCCGCTCCCCCGCCGCCATTACTTCGAGCTTGGAGAGGGAGACTGGGCGCTACTGCTGTGAATCATGTCGTTGCTGACAGCGCTGAATAACGTGTGCGCATGCGTGAATTTCGTAACAACAACGGCAGTTTTGGCGCGAACGTGATGAGTGGTTCTTCGGAGAGATTTTTTTTTGAAAGTCTTGAAAGACCGCAGGAATTGTCTTTTATTTTCTAACAGTAGCGCTAACGTTTCTCCGTTTTTGGCTCTAAAATAATAATAAGTACTCTTTCAAAGATTTTAGAGCAATTTTTGGCCAAGAAATGTCCGAAAAAAATAGTACGAGAAAGGCATGTATGCATATGCGAGTTGAGTTTCATCAACCGTCATCAAGCTGCTTCGCGACCAGAATCTACTTCACCTCTGAGAGAAATAATGTCTTTGAGGTTCATTGACTACGTTAAAAACAATGGGAAGTTAACCAGCTGTAGCTAGAGGTGAGTAAGCTTATTTTATAGCAGAGTAATTTAATTTAATCCTTTGATTTACTCGAAATGAAATTAACACGCTGCCGTCTGCATGGCGTCGACATACACGCCAGAACTTTTAAGGTTATCTTGCTCGATCTGCCTTTGCTATCGATATGTTTCTTTCAAGAAAAAAAATGGGATTCTTTACCCGAAAGTAGAAATACTTTGCTTTGTTGTTCTTCTTCTCCCATCAAACTTGCGTCCTTCACTTATGAAGATTTTCGCAACGTTGTTGTTGTTGGGAGCCCTCTCGATGAGCGTTGTAACTCTTAGGGCAAACTTCGCCAATGAATATGTTTAAATAAATAAATAAATAAATAAATAAATACACTTAGTTACTTCATGCTAGACAGAAACCGCGTTATTCTCCAGAAGTTTTAGATCGTTCGCCTTGTTTACACTTAAGACTTTGCTAAACTGCTGAATACCCGGCCACATTTTGCATCTCCTTAAAAATAAAAGAAGTGTCTGTTATAGTGATATGCCACGTTGTACAAACTGTACGATATAAGTGATTTAAGTAGTCAGGAGTGGCTGGGCATTATTATTATTTTTTTTTTTTGAGATATTTTTTATCTCAGGTGGAAGCTGGTCAAGAAAATGATTTTTCATATCTTATAGCCCACTGTAAATGTGTTTTGTGACTGTTACACTGTCTGCTCCCCCGAGGCAAATCTTGTCTTCACCCTTGATATTGATTATTACTTGTCGATGTGGGCTGACATGGGTCCTCTTTATTGCAGGAACGTGGGCATGTATGTCTACCATGGAAGAGGCCATGTGTGCTACCTTGGTTTTTTGAAGGTCAGTAGGAACCTTTTTGGTGTGTATATTGTGATAGTCATCCAGGAAGTTAACCATGAAGCAGGTTCTTGGACATGTTTTTCTTTATATTCTGCACTGTTATTGGATTTACTGAAAATCCTAGCACTGGTTCAGGAGACAAGCCCTGTAATGTTAGCCCACCAAGTTAAGAAATGAGACCATAGTCTTTTTGAAGCGGGATGTCTTCTGTGACCTGTAATTTTAATTTTTACCATATTAATTTTTACAAGCAACCAGCAAATTATTGGCGTTGTAATTGACATAATTGATTTAATAATATACATGTTTTGATATGACTTTTTACTTTAAATTTATTTCTTTGTATTTTTTTATTCATTTAATACTCTTTTCATGAATCATAAATACTTCAGTTTATTGTTTAGTACAGAGAGCCAGGGATTTATGGTCAACTTGACTGATAAGATCTATTGAATAACATATTCTACATAATTTCACGCATCAGTGCCCTACTGTAAAGGAAATTTCAAAATACATACCTAAAATATGAGAGAATGTGCAATAATAACACTGTTCGTTGCCTCTGCAGGGATTCCCTCTCTGGTGACACTCTGTGGTCATCCCTTGTTATTGAACTTAGAATTAGGTCAAACAACCCTGGATAATTCTGTTCACAAAATTCCATCATCTGATTTGGATCATATAGTGGCACTTCTCAGTGGTTTGCTGTCATAGTATCTGAACATTGCACTCTGACACTGACTGACCAGCTGGTCAAAGGTTAGGTCTGCAAAATACAAAATGCATAAATGTAGGGTGTTAGGGACGGTTTGTTGTCCCGCGTCCCCTCAGTACCCCCTTAGTTGGGGTCACGTGATGTAAGACCATGTGCGTTGTTTTGCAGCGAGTAATGGCGTTTGTAGTTTGTCTCGTCGAAGTTTGTTCGCGTTTGACACTCGCTTAGATGGAGAAGAGCCTGAAAGAGCCCAAAAATTAATGTAAGAACATTAGGGTGTATATTTTCAACCGTCGTTTCGTGTTCCATTGCTGTACATTACGATTTATTGACTCGTTTGTGCTTACTCCTTTCAGCTGTACCGAACCAACCAACGAACGAATGAATCGAATCGAAACCACGAAACATCCTGTGAATAGCTAGCGATTCAAGTGGTGAAAGTTTGTATAGGAATTCGCGTGACAGATTAAAAGAACTGCTTTCAGTGCTTGGTTGTTCTCCTACATCAAACGTACAGATTAATTTGTGGATGATCTGAATCGCCTTTGGCTGTTGTTGTTGCGAAGAAACGAGTATTCATCCAGTTTGTGGATTGTGTTGGATCAGATTACATTTGCATGTTTATTGGATCTAAACCGAGTCTTTTGTCGACATTTGTGCTCTGGTTATTTGTTCTGCTCGTTTTAACTTTCGCTGGCAAGATGCACCGTGGATTGAGCGGAATACGAAGTCTTTCTGAGGCGGATTTACGTGTTAGTACGCGACTGCGAAGGAACAACGTGACTTTGGATGAAAGTGCTGTGATCTCAGAAAAAATGGCGTCGTTTAGAAGAAAGCGTGGCGGGTATGCGTCGAATTTGACAAGAAAGAAAGACGAGTTGATGTGTTTATTAGATAAGGGGGCGAACGCTGATCGTGTTGGCAAGAAAATTGCCGAAGTCAAAGCGGCGTTGAAAGATTTGTTTGATTGTAATGCTAAATATGTAGAATTGTTAGAGGGAGCTGGTTTGACTTTAGATGTCACTCGTGCTCAAGTTTACTATGCTGAATGTGAGGGCAATTGTAGAGAGGCATTAAAATTAGCAGAGCATCGAGTGAGTGTAGCATGTGCATTGAACCTTTCGGGTGCCAACTTAGAAGATGATGTGGACCCTGAGGATAGTGTCAGCAATGTTAGTCGGAGTACAATGAAGTCCTCTTCGACCAATGCTTCCAGTGCGAGGCTAAAGGCCGCCGCTAGGAAGGCAGCTCTCATGGCGCGTGCACAGGTCCTGAATGACGGGTTGGAATTGAAACGTAGGCAACTACAATTGCAACATGACCAGGAACAATTGAAATTAAAGGCAAAAATTTCAGAAGTTGAAGCTGAAGAAAGAGTTTACCGAATGTTTGAAGAGAAGCGTGAACTGAGTGAACATAGTGCTGTGGAAGGTTCCACGAAGAAGTTGAACCCTAATGCGACGGATTGGCCAGAGTGTATGTTCGGTGGTGAGAAGCAGGAGATCTCGGGTGTGCAAGGTCAGGGAGCTGGTGTGAATGTGAAGGAAGAGACACCTGGTACTGGCTATGACACTGCTGAGGTTAAGGTAGAGAAACAAGGTACCCCTGAACAACCTGTCAGTTCAAACTCCTCACTCTGTGATGAGTCCCATCTCCTTCAAATGATCAACATTATGCAGTTGCCAAAGGCTGAGCTGATGACATTCAATGGGGACCCTTTGGAGTTCTGGATGTTTATGCGTAGCTTTGATAGCAGCATTGGGAACGCATCTATAGACGACAGCGCAAAGTTGAACAGGCTTTTCCAGTACTGCAAAGGAGAAGCCCTTAAGGTCATCAAGTGTTGTGCCGTCATGCAACCTTCGGAGGGATATGCGAAAGCAAGAGTATTGTTAAAGGAGAGGTTTGGAAATGACTACAGGATCTCTGAAATGTGGGTGAGAAAAGTTACGGAGGGACCTGTTATCAGGAACAACGAGGGACACCGCCTTCAGGAATTGGCAGATGATTTGAGGAGTTGTAAGGAGACTTTAGAAGCTATGAACAAACTTGAAGAGATTGACACTAGAAGAAGCATGGTTAGGATTGTCGAGAGACTACCACAGTTTTTGCAGGGACGTTGGAGGAAACTAGTTGTTAAAACCTTGGAGGCAACTGGTAGATATCCCTCAATTGCCAACTTGATGCGTTTTGTCTCGGAAGCCGCTCGTGAGGCCACTGATCCTGTGTTTGGTGTGTCAGAGTTTAAGCCTAAGGAGTTTAGTGGAAGAGGCTTCCGCAAGCCAGAAAGGGACAAAGGAGCCAATTTCGGACTGCAAGCGGAAGAGCAGCAGCGAAACCCACCGCAAAAGGGAAACAGCAATGATGCCAACGGCAGTGACACTAAGACCAAACGGTTTCCTTGTCGTCTGTGCAAGGGAGATCATAGCTTGAATGTTTGTTCTCAGTTTAAGGCTTTGTCGCCAGGCGAGAAGCTAGGGTTTGTTTGGGGCAAGAAACTTTGCTTTTGCTGTTTTGATGGGAGACATGTGGCGAGCCAGTGCAAAGCAGGTGTTGTCTGTGGTGTGGATGGATGTACTGCAAAGCACTCCAAGTTGCTTCACCAGTCTCTTGAGCGTTCTTCTAAAAGGCCCTCTGATGAGAAGCCGCCGAAACCTGACCCTAAGCCTGTTGACCAACAGGTTGAAGGGCACAGTAATGCATGCAGTTCATTAAAGCCTGAGCAGACCAAGATGGCACTGCCTATAGTTCCTGTGAGAGTGAGAGCTAAAGGTCAAACAGATTATTATCATACACATGCTTTGCTGGATTCAGGAAGCACCAAGACCTTCTGTTCTGAGGCGTTACTTGAGAGGCTTAATGTGAAAAGCAAGCAAGTCACACTTTCCTTAACCACGGTTAACAGTAGTGAAAGCAATGATGTTGGACTGGTGGCTCTAGAAGTGACAGCAGCGAAGAGCGTAGCAAGCAGGACCGGTGTTATTCAGTTACCGAAGGTGTACTCCCTGCCTAATCTACCCTCCTTGGAGAACTGTATGGCCTTACCCAGTGAAATCCGTAAATGGCCTCATCTAAAGGATCTTCGCCTCCCTCAAGTTGACAAGTCAGGTGTTACCATTTTGATTGGCCAAGATGTACCCGAGGCTCTTTGGCCTTTGGAGTTGCGAAAGGGGAAAGAAGGACAACCTTACGCCACACGGACCCGCTTGGGTTGGATGCTTAATGGTCCACTGGAATCTGAATCCCTTGCTGAGGAGCCTGCTTTCTCGAACTTTGCTCGAGCCGATGAGAGGCTGGATGTGCAAGTAGAGCAATTTTGGAAGCTTGAAGCAAGTGAAGCCTTGGCAAACAGTTTGCCACAATTCTCGGTGGAAGATAAGAGAGCTGTTGATATATGGGAACGGTCAGTTGAAGTAGTTGATGGACACTATCAGATGGACATTCCTTTTAAGTCTGAACACTCTATCTTGCCCGACAATCAAAGCGTTGCGGAGAAGCGACTTCAGTCACTGACTAAGAGATTCCTAAGAGACCCTGATTTACATGCCAGGTACAAGGATGGTATTCAAGAACTACTTGATAAGGGATATGCGGAGAAGGTGCCTGAGCAGGATACGGAAGTTACACCCGGTCGAACTTGGTACCTCCCTCACCACAATGTTGTGAACGAGAATAAACCTGAAAAGTTGCGAATTGTATTTGACTGCGCAGCAAGTTTTGGTGGCACCTCCCTTAACAAGGAAGTTTTACAAGGCCCTGACTTTACAAACAATCTCGTAGGAGTCCTATTGCGCTTCAGAGAGGAACCAGTGGCTGTGATGGGGGACATCGAAGGAATGTTCCATCAGGTCAGAGTGTCTCCTAAGGATCGTGATGCCTTGCGTTTTCTTTGGTGGAAGAATGGAGAAATCGGGGGTGAGGTGGAAGTCTACAGGATGTGTGTACATTTGTTTGGAGGAGTGTGGAGTCCGAGTTGTGCTAGCTTTGCTCTGAGGCGTGTGGCTGAAGATCACAGAACGGATTTCCCTGATGAGACAATTCAAACTGTGCTTAAGAACTTTTATGCTGATGATTGTCTCAAGTCAGTCGGCACTACGGAAAGAGCTATAAACATTGTCAATGGGTTATGCAAGCTGCTCGCTCTTGCGGGCTTTCGATTGACCAAGTGGATCAGTAATGATCGCAAAGTGCTTGAAGCGATTCCTGTGCAAGAAAGAGCAAAGGCGGTCAAGGACCTCGATCTTGACCACGGTTCACTGCCTATTGAGAGAGCTCTGGGAATTCACTGGAACACCGAGACTGACCAGTTTGCAGTTCAGGTCAAGGAAAAGCAGAGAGAGTTAACCAGGAGAGGGCTTCTGAGTGTAGTTAGCTCCGTTTACGACCCACTGGGGATGGTGTGCCCCTTTATCGTCCGTGCTAAGATGATCTTTCAGGATGAGTGCAAGTCTGGTAAGGAATGGGACGATCCCTTGAGTCCAGAGAATGAAGTACGGTGGAGAAAGTGGTTGGAGGAGCTCCCGCTGTTAGGACAGTTCAGAGTTGAACGCTGTGTGCTGCCTGCTGAGTTTGGAAGGCCGGTCAATTGTCAACTGCATCACTTTTGCGATGCTTCCCTGTCAGCCTACGGTTCTGTTTCCTATCTCCGTGCTGTAAATGCTGAGGGAAAAGTTCATTGCTCCCTATTGCTAGGAAAGTCCAGGCTGGCTCCGATCAGACAGATGACTATACCGAGGCTTGAGCTGTCTGCTGCTGTGATCGCTGTGAGAATGGATCGGATGTTGTCCCGTGAACTCACCTTGGAGGTTCAAGACTCAATATTTTGGACTGACAGTATGATTGTTCTACAGTACATTTACAGTCGCAGTAAGAGGTTCCAGACGTTTGTGGCGAACCGGTTGTCTGTTATTCATGATGGGTCTTTGCCGAGACAGTGGAGAAAGGTTGAGACTAAAGCGAATCCAGCAGATGATGTCTCGAGGGGTTTAAGCGGGCTAGAAATGATTTCTAGTGAGCGATGGAGACAAGGACCAGAGTTCCTATGGAAGGATGAGTCTGCCTGGCCCTCTAATCCGGTCGCTGTGCCAGAAATTGCCTGTGATGATGAGGAAGTGAAGAACCAAGGCAAGTGCTGTGCTGCTGATGCTCGTTGTGAAGCTGGAGATACCGAGAAACGAGACATGCCTGGAGCCCGCAAAGACCTGGGAGGAGAAGACCCCATGGTACGTTTGTTTGAGAGCTACTCCTGCTGGCATCGTCTGAAGAAGGGTGTGGCCTGGCTGCTTCGCTGCAAGAACTGGCTAAGAGCAAAGAAGGATGCTGATAAGCTGCCAGCAGTTACTGCCGACTCCCTAGATCCATCAGAACTGCAAGTTGCAGAGACAGCCATCATCAGATATGTCCAGCAGAAATGTTTCAAAGAAGAAGTGAAAGCCCTTAGATCAAGAAAGCCTGTTGTGAAGAAGAGCCCAATCTATATGCTGGAGCCATTCCTGGACGAAGAAGGAATTCTCCGAGTAGGGGGTCGCCTGAAGAATGCTCCGCTGTCCAAGAAAGCTCAGCATCCTGTTATTATGCCCAAAGACCATCACGTGTCAAAACTAGTTGCTAGGCGAGCGCATGAAGTTCAGAGTGGACACTCAGGAAAGGAGCATGTACTCTCCCTTATTAGGCAGAAGTATTGGATTGTAAGAGCAAGGCCTCTGGTCAAACGAGTTGTGACAGAGTGCGTAGTGTGTAGAAAGTTTAAAGGAAAGCCAAGCGTTCAGCAAATGGCGAATCTCCCTTCGGACAGAGTAACTCCAGACAAGCCGCCCTTCTCGTATGTGGGCATAGACTGTTTCGGCCCTTTTGTCGTGAAGAGGGGCCGGACTCAAGTTAAACGCTATGGCTGTTTATTTACCTGTCTTTCAGTCCGGGCCATCCACATTGAGAAGCTTGACAGTCTTGACGCTGACTCTTTCGTCAATGCATTTATGAGATTCTGTGCCAGGAGGGGTGTACCGGAGAAAGTTAGAACGGACAATGGCACCAATTTTGTGGCTGGTGAAAGAGAAATGCGCGAGGCTATGCAGGGCTGGAAGGATGATGGCAAAGTTAAAGCTCACCTCCTGCAGAAAGAGATAAAGTGGGAATTTAACCCGCCCGCAGCGTCCCATATGGGGGGCATATGGGAAAGGCAGATCAGAACAGTCAGAAAGGTGCTGAATGTCATCCTCAAGGAGCAAACTCTAGATGATGAGCGATTGTCAACCCTATTCTGCGAGGTGGAGTCAATTGTTAATGGCAGACCGTTGACAGTTTTGTCGGATGATCCAAAGGATGACAGCCCTCTGACGCCAAACCATTTGCTGCTACTTCGTGGAGGGCCTGAACTTCCTCCGGGCCAGTTTGATCAGAGCGACATTTACGGAAGACGCTGGAGACATGTACAGTTTCTCTCAGACCAGTTTTGGAGACGCTGGGTACGCGAGTACCTCCCCACCTTGCAGTTACGTCAGAAGTGGTTGCAGCCAAAGAGAAATTTACGGGTTGGTGATGTGGTCCTCATCGCAGACGAAAACACTCCCCGGAAGAACTGGCCTATGGGACGAATTATTCAGACTTTCCCTGGAGCGGATGGATTAGTCAGGTCAGCTCAAGTGAAGACCAGCTGGTCAATCCTGACCAGGCCGGTAACCAAGTTGTGCCTTCTGGAGGCTACGAGTGGAGATATATGAACATTTCTCATGCTACTCTATGAACTTTACATTGGATTTGTCTTAGAACACTGTTTAAGAAACCGGACTGTCATTAAGACACTGAACTGTAGAATTATCGGTAAACGCTCACTTGTAATCCTATGTTTCGCGTTTAAGGGGCCGGGATGTTAGGGACGGTTTGTTGTCCCGCGTCCCCTCAGTACCCCCCTTAGTTGGGGTCACGTGATGTAAGACCATGTGCGTTGTTTTGCAGCGAGTAATGGCGTTTGTAGTTTGTCTCGTCGAAGTTTATTCGCGTTTGACACTCGCTTAGATGGAGAAGAGCCTGAAAGAGCCCAAAAATTAATGTAAGAACATTAGGGTGTATATTTTCAACCGTCGTTTCGTGTTCCATTGCTGTACATTACGATTTATTGACTCGTTTGTGCTTACTCCTTTCAGCTGTACCGAACCAACCAACGAACGAATGAATCGAATCGAAACCACGAAACATCCTGTGAATAGCTAGCGATTCAAGTGGTGAAAGTTTGTATAGGAATTCGCGTGACAGATTAAAAGAACTGCTTTCAGTGCTTGGTTGTTCTCCTACATAGGGTATAAGCCAAGGGCCTGAGGGACTGGGGATTTCTCCCAACTACATTAATTAATGACAGCCCTGTACACTGTATATTATGTGTACTAAAATACTGTTTTACTGCAACCTCTATTAAAGGAAAATAGAATTTAATTTATGGACATATGTCATTCCATGGAAGAAATAAATTCTTGGAAGCATACCTGATGTAGTTTGCTTTCTTTGCAGGGTTGTGTCACTCCCACTGACAGAGTTCTTCAATGTGGCATTATTGTCCTGAGAAGATTCATACCAAGATTATTACTTATGTTCTTTTTCATGACTGTTTTTTTTTTGTTATTAAAAATGGACTGCAGCGTTTTGTTTTTTTATTTCAATACCTGTTTATTGTCAGAAGATTTTGCACTGGAGTTTTTCTTGGCCGTGAAGGTACATGTAGTAGACGTTTTAGTCTGTCTCTGAAAGTAAAGTAATCTATAGTCATGATATAATTATATTTTTGTTATAAAAATTCTTTTTGTGAGATGCAGTGTTCATATTTCTGTCTAATTTGCGGAAACACTGGTTTTCTGTCATTGCTGTTGTTTTTTTTTTGTAAGTCTGGGGAGATGTATTAAAAATGTTTACATTATGTCGATTTCAATCTTCTCTATCAAATGATTTTAATCTTCCCAATACACTTTTAATAGATTTGTACTTGTCATTTCTTGAACTGAAAAAAAAAATGTAAACAAGAAAAACATTGACATACCTTTGCAGGAGGAATGTAGTCCGGGACCATTGCACACTTGTTGCACCAGTGGTTTCCAGGCCGATAGTTTGGTACATTAGCTCCTACCCGATCGAATAAACGATGCAACCTCCTAGGAATTGTTGTTCTTGAAAGTTCAGTCGAATGTTGTGATAATGGACATAAACAAAAATCGTTTGCTTGTCGATTGGCCCTCATCCAGTGTCGAGTGCAAGCCCAGCAATTTTGGCTACTCCCAGTGAATCTCGCAAAGCCCTCGTTAAACTGCCTCATGGGACCCTCGCATTCTTCCCCAGTTCGTGTTCTTTTCAGGAACCAGCAAATCCGCTCATATGGCTTGGCATTTGCCGTCACTAAGACCAACGCGCACCCAGCCTAAACTAATACGGTCATAATGACCGTACTGTTGAAATTTTCAACAAAGTTCGCGATAAAACTCGCGTGTTCGCCTTTCCTTTTCACCTCTTGTACAAGGATAAAAACCCAGTGTACAAAAGATATTTCACTGCTTGGTAAGCGAGGGGGTCAGTTTCCAATTTTCAAGCTACTGTTTTCACTTAAACTTTTCTTTTTTACGATAAACCGGGGCTACTCGCGAAATTTTGAAAACGCCGCCATTTTATTACGGTTTGTTGTCATGCCCAGGTCGCGCGCGCCATGACACCTCGCACATGCGCACACGTTATTCAGCGCTGTCGTCGTTGCTTGCTTCAACACGCAGCAAACAAAGTTGATATTAGTGGAAGCAAGTGGCATCTACAACGATGACAGGGATATAAACAAGCAGCTAAACTTTTCGACATCTAATTTTCATAACGGCACCGTTAGGAAAATCAGTTCTACATTAGCCACAGAATTGCGCTGCACCAGATTCCTGCCACGTCTTCCATTGCACGAAATATCAGATGTCACGAAAGCTTTAAATAGCCATCGTCTTTGAACTTGCATTTTCTAAATTCATCATTTGGTTTTGTTATTGATTCAGCGGCGATTTAATATTGCCAAGAACTGGCGTGTTGTGTTTCGAAAGCAAATCTGTCACAACCATCGAAAGCACTGTTTGGTCTTCGATTGTTGACGTACATGTACCGACTTCATAATTTTTCTGCACCGCTCATGAATTATTTTTGGATTTGATAATCTGTTGGATCGTTGCGGTTCTATGCAAAGTACTGGCCAATATAAATATGCAATGAGTAGATTCTAGAAGCGATTCATGCCACTGTGTTGTTGACAGTACCAAAGCGAACGTCAAGTTTTATTAAGTTCATACTGCTTTTGTCTTTGGAGGTTGGACGACTCAGTTTCCATGAGCGAGGTACTGTCCGTGGCGGATTCAAATTTCCTGTCGCCTGAAGCGATACTAAAGCGAACTTCGAGCGAGCCCGATATTTTTGGGGCGAGTGTTCGACAACGAACATGTAGCAATACTTCACTTCTACAATATAACCGAGCGAGAGAGCGATCGAGGTCATCGAGGGCTTCGTTTACAAATAAAGAACGGTCTCGATCTCCTTCTCCGAATGGTGTTGCTAACTCAAGTGATTCTGAAGGACAGATGATTGTGGAGATGATTGTTGACGGAAGGTAAGACAACAGGAAACCCTTCATGCATTGTAGATTGAATTAAAATCTATTTGAACTGCATACGCTCATATACAAGTATATATAAGCTTATATGTACGAGCTTTAAAAATTAGTCCAAAAGATAGTCATCTATGATATGACCTTATGTTAATATGTCAAATACTGGTAGCTGAGTCTTTGTTACTCAAGGAAGTAAGTGTAAAATTAATATTTTGATCATCTCTAGTTGTTGATAATCCTTCCTGCTGTTTCCAGAATGAATCAGCCAAATTGATTGACAACTGATTCCATTTCAATTTTATTTCCTGATCTTTTAAACTTATTTTTTTACCAAAAAGTTACCCGCATTGAAATGTTTTGTCTGAGAATTGTTGATGCTAAGCCTTTTGTTTTGGCTTGTTCAAGTCCGCATCAGACAGGCTATAACATTAAATCATGCAAATTCAAGTTTTGAATTTGGGTAGTTCTATTAAAGTTGGATGTGATCCTTGTGTAAATATTGTTTGCTACTTATTTGTCTTGGCAAAAATCTCACACTTGATTTTGTTTTGTCTACTTTGAATGAATAAACTATAGGGCATGTAAATTCAATGTTTTTTGTTTTAATTTGGACAACACATTCCAGGGGTAATGACAAAAAAAAGGTGTTTGATATTAACAATATTTTTGGGAGAGAATGGGAAATGGGAGAGAATGGGAAATGGGAGAGAATGGAAAATGGGAGAGAAAGGAAATGGAGTAATATCACCTGCACTCAGACCTCACAAGTCAAATGCGTAGAAGCATTATGGTTTTATTAAGATATCAGATGAGTATTTACATTCCAACACATTCCAGGGGTAATGACAAAAAAATGGTGTTTGATATTAACAATATTTTTGGGAGAGAATGGGAAATGGGAGAGAATGGGAAATGGGAGAGAATGGAAATGGAGTAATATCACCTGCACTGACCTCACAAGTCAAATGTGTAGAAGCATTATGGTTTTATTAAGATATCATGTAGGTGGTTTACTGATCTTTAGTTTTCAAGGTTTTTTTAAGCTTGTGTTACAAGAAAACCCTTACAACCTATGTATTTTCTGAAAGTTAAATAAAAATAGAATCACCCTACATGTATATCTTTGTAAATTTCGAAAAAAGATATCTCTAAGAAATATTAAAGAAAGAAGCTAGATTCACCACTAAGCCTAAATCTCGGAAATGTTTCGATCATCATGTATTGTCCTCAAAAACAGCTGTGTCTGTGATTTCACAAATGTGGTTTCCTTTTTTTTATCCGGAAGTTTGTTGATCTTATATAGCACAGGTGCATTGGTCCACAAAAAAAGATCATATCTTTGGACAACAAGGCCAAGTACATGTAGGAATCACCTTCCCTAATGATGTTCTTCCCTCAAGCAGAGTTTCCAGGCTTCCAAATCCATTCCCTTATCAACATATGCAGTGCAACAACAACACCTATAAATTTTCTTTTTATCCTCGTACTATCAGACATTGGAACAGTCTCTGTGTGAACCCGTTTTCTGATGCTGTCTTCCCTCTTTTAAAACTACATGTTGTATTGTTATGCCCCAAAATAAATACATTTAATTCCTTCTTAGCCATTTATCTCTTATCGGTAATGATCTTATTCTAACGCTGCTTGTTTACCTCTTGAAAATTTTTCTTTCTTTTGTCTTAACTTATTTATATCTAATTTTATTTATTAATTAGATTAGCATGCATATATTTTACATTAGTTTAGAATCAAATTTTCTCGTTTAAAATGTTTTATATGTTATATCATTTCATCTTTATATTTAAACCTCCTAGTATAGTTTTAACTGTTTTAGGAGTACCCGATTAAAGATTAAAAATTTGAAACAGAGCCAAAATTTAAAAAAAAGCTTGACACTGTTTTGCGATCACAGAACTCATGAATTCTGCCAAATTTGATCTAATATAATCATATTGAGACTTAGTGGTGAATCTGACTTTTTTCTTCAATATTTCTTAGATTTCGTAGGTTATTCATGACAGCTTAATTTACAGTGTAGAAAAAAATTGTATACAATAGGTAGTTTGTTGTAGATACATAACGTGTCTGGCACGTACATGTATGAACACACTTATAGGTTTATTCAGATCATTACATGTACCTCATGTTTTAAAATTTGTTTCATTTTATAGCCCATTAAATGATAGCTGCACCAGTGAGGAATTATCCTCCTTCAGAGAACGTGCTCCGACATCCCCGAGTCGAGAGGAAGTGAAGGCTCATGCTTTTGAAAGATTACAAGAAGAATTGAAGAAGGCTCAAGAGGTAACAACTTTTTCAAGCCCCCTCAAAATGTCTCACAGTACGTAATAGGCAACATATTTACAGAGCAGTAGGCAGAAAGGACTAGTACTGCAATGATATACACTGTACCATGACACCCATATATCGTGGTATTATTTGTCACGATACAAATATTGATATTGAAACACAATATTGATACAAATATGGTACATTTACATTAACTTAATTTTGCTTCAATAAAGTCTGCTTTTCACTTTTCAGTCCCACCCTAACACAATTTCTTATTTACTTTACGATAATCTTAAGTGAAAAACACTAACAACAACATGTGGCATCATAAAACACTGTTCCCTTTAAATTCAAGAGTATACATCCCTTGTAATGTTGTGTTTTCACATACAAAGGAATAAAAGATCTGTGTACATGACTTTATTGTTTGATTTCAAGGCCATTGGGCTTTGTTATTGGTATATCATGTCATGTATCGTATTGGCTGATGTTTGTGTTATCTGCCGAATTGATTGAAGAATCTCGAGTGGTCTTGATCAGCCACATTTCAACCTGATCAAAATTAGAGAAAAGCCAACTAGATCGCACCTTTCCAACAGAAAGCAAATGCTTGCTTGAATATTTTTTATTAAATTAAACAACTTGTTTTGCCATGCAGGAACTGAAGCTCAAAGATGAGCAATGTGAAAAGCTGTCCAGAGTGAGAAATGAGTTGGAGGCGGAATTAGAGGAATTAACAGCAAGTTTATTTCAGGTTTGTTTAATATGAAAATAATATGGACGCAAGAAAGAACGGGGTGGGTGAGGGAGACACACAAGGAGAGAAGGAGTGCCTGCCCGAGAGGCACATGAAAACCATTTCCCGCCCCCTATCCAATTATGTTGCGTGATCTGTCAAAAATTTTTATGTCGGTTGAGAGCGGCGATGAATTGAAGAGCTACCTTAAATTTTTGAAAATATAAGGTAGCTCTGAACCCCACCTACAGAATTTTTTTAAACTTTGCCAAAAGTTGCATCTTATCCTACTGATCAAAATTTGACAATAAAAATTGGGGTTCACCGAGTCATTTTTGAGTTATGAACACTCAAAGCTAAAATTAAGGGTGTTTTCAGCACATTATACTGTTGCTATAGTAACATATTGTGTCACAAAAATGATAACAACGTGTTCACCAATCATTGGGCATTCGTTTGATATCATGATTGTAGCATCAACTGATAAAGAGTGGTTTTATCTAAGTCTTGGAAAGTGCTGGAAACTGTTGGGAACCACCTTAAAAAGTTAATTCAACTCATCCAAGACATGTTATTCAAAACTTTACGCATTGAATGACGAATTCATTGACAAGTTGTTTACACACGCATTCGCCAGAATGTCTGAGATTCTGAGAAATATTTCATGTGCTCGTTTACAAACAATCTCATGTTTCCTTTGAGTGACAGTTTTCTCGCCCAACGTGACCACTTATTCCCTCGGGAGCCTCTCAACCAATAGGAATTTTCTGCTCTCTCAGAGAGCGGGAAAAAATGATTTTCATGGGCCTCTCAGGCAGGTGCTACTTTCCTCCTCGCGTGTCTCCCTCGCACGCCCCGTTCTTTCTTGCGCCCATATTATTCTCATGCGCCTGCTACGCAGGCTAAAGAAAGAAATCAACCAAATATTGCTTTAATTGAGTTACACTGTATTGGTAAGTATACCGTACATGTAGTTATAGCCCAAAGCTGCATGTTCACTGCATACATGTGCAAATGCGCTGAATTGTTAACTTCTGATGACATTTATTAAACATTAAATTAACAGTAACATGATGTGTTGACTATTGATTGTAAGTGTCTTGCCCTTAGTAACAATACTATGCAGCAAAAGGAATAATGATGATGATGATGATGATGATTGTTATGGGCACATGTCCCCATCGGTTCATTACATTCAGCTTGATCATCTCTGCTGACATTACATAAGACCCTTCACATGTAAAGAAATATTGTTGCTCTAAATTTATGTCATGAATCATAATTTATTTATATAACTGTGTTTTTCAGGAGGCACATGCTATGGTTAGAGCAGCAAAAGTCAAACAGGCTGCAGCAGAAAAGAGATTCAAAGAAGCAAACAATAAGGTTGGTGAAGTACATGTTTGCGAGGGTGTAGTTGACTACAAAATGTAATACACAGACCTCTCCCCACAGACAGACGTACAATAGACTGCGAGCAGTCTCTCTTTTTCCGCTAAAGTCAGTAGGGACGAACGCAAAAAAAAAAAATAGTGTGATAAACGACACGCTATATTTTTGCGTTCGTCCCTACTGACTTTAGCGGAAAAAGAGAGACTGCTCGCAGTCTAGACGTACAAATATAACACAAACACTTAATGTTATTGTTAGTTTATTGGCTTGGTCCTGGAGAATGCCCTTTTGACATTACAGTACATTATATGTCACACATGAGCCCATTTCCAATAAGCAGTCACCCTCAGTTGTGGACACTGTCTTTTTCAGCTTCCTGAAGGGCCACTTATGGGAGCCTCAACTGTATTGTTAAATAGTCCTACAGTATATGCTCAAGACAAACTGAATTGAGTAGTATTCATTTTTGATACAACAGCACTTTTAACTGAAAAAAAAAAAAACAATTATCATCTTTCCCAAGCTGTTCCCTGGCACTCATCTATACATTGAGATAGAGAAAGACAACATGGAGTAAAGTTTCTTGACAGGAACAACACAACAGCAGAGACCAGGACTTGATCCCTGGGGGGGGGGGGGAGGGTGCTCTGCAAATTTTTGGGTGGGGGTGTGCCGCTGGGACTCTGAGACCCTTAGTCTATACTAGGCCATTTTAGCTGCATTTTGCAACCCTATTCTAGACTAAACACCAAAAAACCCTGCCCTATCCTAGACCTACATGTATTCCAGACTTGCTATTTTACTAGTTAACAGGGGTCAGTAAAAATGCCGTACTGCCCACTGTATTGATTTTTAAATGCCATTTGCCAGTAAACCTTGTCTAGACTTACTTTCTTCACGCAACTGATCAGTTTTGCGGAAAATGATACCCTATTCTAGACCAAAAATCTCTGATAACTATACCCTATCCCAGACTAAACTGCCTGAAAACCATACCCTTCACAGTGGCACATACCTATATAGCTCATATATAGGAGTACCCCCCCCCCCCCCCCCCCCCACTCTGGGACTTGATCCTATGATCTTCTATCAAAAGTTAGGTGTTAACCATTAAACCACTACACCTCCTAAAACTTGACAGTTTTGGGCAATAATAGTTATTACATTTAGAACTTGAAAGCTTACAAATAATGCTGGTGTGTTGTTACTAGGTGGAGATATTACAAGCAGAGGTGACTGCACTGAAGCACTTGGTGCTAACATCAACATCGGGTCACACAAGAGGAATGGGATTTCGTAGACACAGCACAGAGCATCTCAGCCCTTGCACAGAATGCGGTTCTTATGACTGTGATGCTGCTGTTGCAAGATTCAATAGAGCATGCCATGAACGCCATCGGAAGGATACACTATCCGATGAACCTGAGGTGCAGAATACTAAATTCTTTTCCATTCACACCTACTTCATAGGCAGTGCGGGCGTATGGTATTTACTGATACAAACCAATGAGTGCGTAAATGCTGTACAACGTACTATGCTGTAATTTGTTTTTTTTTTTATAGATATACTGAGATTTGTGATTGGATGAAATGCTTTTTTCATGTGTGAGAAAGTTGTTTTGCCATTCTGATTGGCTGCGAACCCCAAAGGGGGTTTTCACACACCAAATTTCTACATGTAATTTAACAGGACAGTCTAGACAGAGAATAGCCTCCTGTGGAGGAAACTCTGGGCTTTACGGTTGGGAGGGGACTAGGGAGAGAATAAGGATGAAGAATGTCCCTCAGAGTGTCTCTTTGGGGTGACTGCAGAGGAGGCTTAAGAAAGAACATGTCACTTTTTTTCAGGTGGATGTTATCCTTTTCCGTGAATTCCTACAGTGGATGGATGAACGTTCTGTTTCCCATGATCAGCCATTTTTAGCCAGGATTTACAAGGAAGATGTGGCGCCTTGCTTGAACTTTCCCAACAAAGAGGTAGACGTTTACCCTCCCAATGCTGGTGTTATTAGTTCACATAATTTCTTTATACCTTGCACGATTCACATATAATAATAAAAATTAATGTAGCTTGACACAACGTGGTCTCCAGGGGCATCTCTGCAATCAAAATGGCTGGTGGTGCTGTACATGTATGTCCCATTTTGAAAGCTGAGACCCCAGGAGGTTACCATTTACATCAATGGTTGGTGTAGTGGTGAGAGCGCTCGTCACGGTGTCTTCCACTAATGTTGCCCTTGTTGAAATCCTGGAATCTGTGTCATTTGGGGTTGAGTTCATTGTTGATTCTTGTCCTTGCTCTGAGGGTTTTTCTCCGGGTACTCTAGTTTTCCTCTCTCCGCATAAACCAACACTTCCAAATTCCAATTCGATCCGAAAACAGTGTAAGTAAGAGCCACCTTGTGGATTTTCATTGAAATTTCTATTATTTATTTATTTATTTATTTATTTATTTATTTATTTATTGACACCTAGAGAATTTGCAGAAAAAGACAATTTGAAGCTCGACTTATCTTTTTCTTCGTTCTACTCCCCGTTCGTTTCGTTGGTATTCCATTTTTCTTTTCCCTCGTTGCTGACCTTTCACTAGACTTTTTAATGTATTAAAAGTTTCTCAGAAAACGCTGAAGATGGTGAAATTTTTTAACAAGAAGTGGCAAGTGGTAGGAAGACCAGATTTTCCTTCGATTTTGCCAGTTTTTCACGTGTAAATCTGGCCCAATTCACGAGAGCTTTCTCATTTGGGCACTTTTTGAAAGATTTCTTCCTTCTGCTTGAGTTAGGTACAAAAGAGATCTTTTATCCTAAAAAGGGGTGACGTCACAAATGCTAGAAGGACCATGGTTCCGTCACGGGCGGTTGAGTTGTCATTGGTTGATAGTTGTGTCAGCTAAACATTAAAACCAGCCATCACCATTCGCTGCTCAATTCACCGTCCTGTCACTTGAAATGTGGTTATCCAGGGGAGCATTTTTATTTTTGTATTCCTCTTCAAACAGTTTGCATCCCTAGCACATCCAGATACATGTTCCATTCTACCGGGGTACTTAGTAAAAGCTTGACTCGCTGTGATCTTTACCCAGAACATGGAGAGAGTTGGGAGGATGACTGTGAGCTCTATAAAATGCAACAGGGTACTTCTTTTGCCTGTCAGTTGTTTTAATAAACGTCTCGAAATCTTATACCATTTAAAATTATGATACATAACCAGGGGTCAATTCAATAAAACTTTTACAAGTGTAATTTACAAGTGTTGCCATTGTTTCAGAGGTTGAAAACAATAGCTACACTTGTAAATTACACTTGTAAAAGTTTTATTGAATTGACCCCAGGTCCAACACTGCTCGTGAGAAGAAAGTATTTATATTGACGGGCTCATTTTGTTGGTAAATGTACCCAAAGGCAGTTTTTCGTGAAATACGTGTAGTTCAGTGTAACACCTCGCCGAGGCAACACAGAAAGTATTTTTTTAACAGTAGTTAACGTATATAACGATATTCTCTTAGCTCGCTTTAGCAGTACACAGTGCGATTGAAAACAACACGCTGATGATGGAAACATTCACTGGCAAACCTGTGTTTAGGTATGTGATAATACATTAGAACAGTTTACAGTTGAGTGACGTAAAACCGAAACCGAAGTAATCACTTTAGCCAATCACAACAGACGCAGACAATCCAATGAACCAATCAGAACTCGTAGAAAATGCATGTAGCCGGCGCCAAGCGCGGGAAAACGCGTGCGAGCAAGTCACGATTGGTTTTTGTTTTACTTCTGATTGGTTGATAAACTGGCGCGAGATTTTTTAGCCAATCACAAAGCGTAGCAAGGCAAAACCAAAGCAATCGCGAAGTTACTTTAGACACTCAACTATAAACAGCTCTATTTAGTTAATTTACTTTTTGGTACAAGTACAGTTAAACAGTTCTTTCTTTATAATTGTATGTTTTCGTTCTTGCAGAAAATGTGCATTAACTGGGACATCACGGTTCTGTCTCCATCGCGTTAAGTTGACAGAAAAAGGTGACTGGTACAACCTCAGTCGAAACAGTAGAGTAAGGGTGAGTAAATGAACGTGTCCGTCTTATTTTAGTGTTCTAAACCGACAGAAAGTTATTGCTGAAGGGAACAAAATAAAAACTGTCAAGAAAAACGTTACCCTAATCATGAGAACATCGCTGTCAGAACGACTTTCTTTGCCGGCAAAAGGCAAATTGCTGTGAAGAAAAGAAAAAGGTTGCACAGAAGTGTTCAATTTATTTAAACCACTGAAAAGACTTGTCGTCGCGGAACGCGCGTTTCTCAAACGTCCCGAAAAACTATGCTATGTGCATAATGTTTACCAACAATTCAATAATATTATTTTCGTTGAATGTGAAAGCCTAGGAATAGAACCCTTAGTTGACAAATCAAGTCGAGCTCGTTTGCGGGGTGAAAGCTACACCGTCATTCGATAACAATAACTTTATTTATTCACGGAGTCCTTATCACTAAAAAGTGGTCTTCTAAAGAGCCGTGCACATTAAACCTAGTAGAAAAAGTTAAGACTTAAAAATTACAAAACTCCTATAATAAATGCTAAACTAAGTTAAGAAAATACTAATGTACAATAGCGGAATAAAAACTATTTAAAGTAGTGGCCTGCTTAGCCTCCGCTGACAGACTGTTCCATGTTACTGCGCCCCTATAACGAAAACTTTTCTTAAGGGCCTCAGTGTTCGGTCGCGGAATAAACAGGTTATGTTGCGAACCTCGAAGATTATGTCTGTGAATGGTATTAACGCTGGTGAACTAGAAACTAAATTTAGAAAATCGCTCTCGGGCACGAAACGTCCTCGTGAGAGTTGAGAAACGTACGCAGTGGAGAAGCCTGGCGTAGAAACCCTATTCAGACATACTAATAGACGGTGCAAGCTTACCTTGTCTCTGTTTTTATTTCAGATTGTAGCAGTTTGTGATTTTTATACGTATGTACGATACATTCAGCAAGGGCTGATTAAGGCAGACGGTGAGTCAAGTACTTGGCATCAACTTCGTAATTTGTTTTTGTAGTTGCTTGTTTGCCAATTTGTAAAAAATCTAACTTTTATAACTGTTTGTTTGTTAGTGACCGAGATATACTGGGAGGTGATGAGACTGAGGGGACAGATGGCCCTTGCAAGACTAGGAATGGAAACTGCAAGCAAGATACAAAAAAACAGCGGTCAGCCCTAACAGCGCATGCGTCTCACATGCAACGAATATTGGGATCGAGTTAGGGTTTGTAATTTATCAGGAATTTTAACCAAGTAAGAGAATTGAATTAGTGTACAAGAGATTTCTCTCGGAACAGCAACATCTTGAGAACATTCACAAGATAGCATTCCTTTTAGACAATCCAGTTTGAGATTCAGCTCATCCAGATTGTTTGGATTTTCATGTTAGCTGGAACGAACATCCGAAAAAAGATCGATCCGTTCCATTCATCATCTTAAGGTTCCTCTGCGAAGGGGAGATGGATTTGACCCAAAATCAGTGGAACGGAAAATCGAATTTCCGATCGCAGATTCCGGATTTAGATTGGTTGAAAGGAACGGATTTACAGTGTAGATCGGTTAAAAGGAGCGCAACCTAAAATGAATGGAAGTGACTGCAAACAAGATTCAGAAGAACAGCGGTCAGTCTAGCAGAGCATGCTCGCTTGCAATGATCACTGGGATTCGTGAGTTGTTGTTTGTAGTTTTATAGGAATTTTTACAGTAAAAAAAAAATTAGTTCGTGTGTGATTGAATTCTCATGGAACTGCAACATCTTTAGAACATTATGTATAAAAGATCTAAAAGATGTAAGTTTGCGTTACCTGTCCCTCTTCGTTTCTTAGCTGTTCTCAGCAAAATTTCAGTGAATTGGCTAGTTTCTGAGTTTTATGTAGAACGTATGAGTATCTGAACTGTGAATTTGTCATGTTTTATACCAGTGAACTAAACAATGTCTTTACACATTAACGTGAGTGAAGGCTGCAGTCAGTGAAGGGTTCGCAAGAATCCAAACGCGTTCTTTTTGTCTTCGCCGATGTTGCTTAAACAGCCTGTGTACAGCTATAAAATTGGATTTTGTAACTGTTTTTAGCATTGAAGTGAAATTTTAACAGCATTTTGCCCACGATTTAAACTTCAATGAGTAACAGCACGCTCCAGTCATGGTGCATCCATTAACAAATTATTTCCATGTGGAAATGGGTGGAAAATTTGCCAAATTTGTTATTTGGTATTCTTACATCGTAGTTAGAAGGTAAAATACATTTCGTGAAATTCATGGAATATTTAAAGCAATTATTTTAAAGTAAACAAATTTACGTCGAGAGTCATGAGCCTCCGCGGGGATATTTTCGATGGAATTTGAAATCGGGACGATTGCTATCGGTGAAACGCAGATTTTAGAGATCGAAGGCACAATTTACTAATGAATATCGTGAAAATTATGGACACAAATTTTAATACTGGTCCAAATAATAAACATGACAAATTTGGTCATAAAATTGACGATTTGTGGAGAATCGACCACGAAAACCCACATAGGGGCTCATTAATAAACGGCGTTTTATCCACTTTTTGTAAACGCAATTTTCTCTTTTTCGAATGGAAACGTACGTTTCAATCCCAAACGACACGAATACAGTTGGAAAAGTTTTTAGAATCTTATATCTAAACGTATATCCCTTCACGTAAGCTTACCTTGTGCTATTATCATGACGCTAGAGAAATGGAGCAGTCATTTTGTTGACAGTTGTCTTTCAAAAAGTTTTAAGTAGTTTTATTTTTTACCAATGTAATTTAATGTAATTAATTTTTATTTTTACCAATGTAATTCTTAAGGATACTGAAATAGTTTGAGATTTTAACTATTTTGTTCCCAAGTGATCCTTGTCTTGTCAAATGATGTATATACTTAATAGGATAAGGGGCAAGTTTTACCCAATAGTTTTTTAACTGTAGTTTCTATTTTTCTATGCGAGACAATTTCATCTGTACAATGTCTTTTGATGATCAGCTAGAATATAATAAACACTTCAACTTGATGTTTAAGTTACGTCTTATTTAATCATTCAGGTTATACCAATCCAGGTGTAATAGGTCCATGCGTTTTCATTTGCTGTTGTCACACTAGAAATGTATTATAATGCGTCTCAGACGGATAATTCGTCTTATTGGCCCAATTTATACTCGTGAGGAATTATCCGTCTGACGAATAATTCGTCTAAGTATAAGTTTGAGGACGAATTAGGACGGATACCTCAAAGA
Organism: Cladopsammia gracilis; assembly: GCA_022457155.1. Classification (NCBI taxonomy): domain Eukaryota; kingdom Metazoa; phylum Cnidaria; class Anthozoa; order Scleractinia; family Dendrophylliidae; genus Cladopsammia; species Cladopsammia gracilis. The sequence goes on from JAJGOT010000088.1 coordinate 1,324,007, forward strand.
CGAATCTTTGAAGTTTCCCAGTAAAGGACTGGGGAGAGGAAATAAGTATCCCAAGAAACCTTGCGAAAAATATAAACCAGTCCTCCTCGTGTAAAAACTAAGTCGAAAGCCGTCTGTATGTTTTCCGTCTGGCATAAATTTACGAAATAGCCGCTATTTGTAATGGCAATGTAACATATCCGGCTATGTGAATTAACGACGAGTAACATTGAATAAGAGTTTATCCGTCTTAGTATCCGAATTAGTAGGACGAATAACTCGTCAGGCGGATTATCCTTCTAGACGGATTATACATCTCTAGTGTGCTAACGGCCATTGCCGCCAATTTAGTAACTGTGAGTCACCTGGTAAACTGGACAGTGCAGCTGGCACTTTGCAGCAAGCCAGGGGACCTGGACAAGAGCACCGGTATGGGCTTGATCCCAGGCCTCCTCAATGGCTCTTGCGCTTCCTCCCCTCTCTTGGCGGAAATTAAAAGTATATAGGAGGATTTTAGTTATTGTTATTAAGTAATGGTCCTAGTAAGAACTAGGCAACCCAACGGCAAGGAATGCAGAAAGGTGTTAATTGTGATATTGTTGAAACGGTCCACCTCATTGGCTAAAACATGAAAATCTATTATATCTTCATCAGGTAGCGCATTTATTTCTCTCTAGTTTACTTACTGATTTCCGTTTAGTGAAAACTATTCTGAGTTTTAATGCAGCAAAATTTCTATGTGGGAAACATGGAAAATTAGAAGCCTTTCTTCGCCAATGTCTCATGATTGGATAAAATCTTGTAACACAAAAGAAATATCGCTTTAAAATAAAGTTTCAGTACATTTTATTCCAAAAACGTGTTGTCCATAGGTTGATGCATTCTCAGTAAGAAAATCTAAACAATCGTATGTGGGGAAAGCGAAATGCAGCACAACAATAGAGGATTGCCTAGTTCTTACACGCATTGTTACTTAAGCTTTCCTTGATTGATGGTTGGGACAGAGGTTTCTTTGTTTGAAGACTCTGATATGTTTGGAATTAAAAAGTTTGTTGATAAACATTACGCCATGCCAGCTGAAACCCGCCGTACTAAACTGGCATCATATATATTGTCTTGTCTTAATTTCTTTTATATATGTGCTGCCAAACTATTTTGATCGCTCGTGGTAAACTCTTTGTATTGGCTGCATGTGAAAAACGTCTGGAAGAAACTTCTTTGATTTGTGTTGCATACCGTGTTCGCTTCCCATTCAATTAAGCTTTGCCTTTATGCCATGGCTTTTAATCCGCGATCTAAACAAACTAAGAAGATGTCAATAATTTTCTGCGATATTTCTGTGGTTGTAAAAGCCTTTTTCCATCGAGCTCAGTTGCAATAGTACATTCATAAATTTTAAGAAGTAGCTCGCAGCGCTTACAACTGATGCCCCATCCCCGTCATTTGCTAAAAAAACTGAATGCAATTTTAATACCCGAAAGACAAGTAGAGTATGATTACTGACCTCAGTTGTTTAATTTTTTGTTCTGTAATATACGAAGGTTTTTAATGCCAAGTCATTTCCTGTGAATTATCTAGCGAGATGACGTCTAGTAATGTTTGATATCTGCCCCAGGATTCAGTAGATTTTTGGTGAATGATAGTACTGTAATAATATATTGAAAGTATATCATTGTGTTCATTAACTTTTCAATTTTACACTGATTATAAATTTACGATGATATTCATGAAAATTGAAGCATTAAAGCGGCTTCAGCCGTTGATTTTTTTGTATGAAGATTATTTTTTACTTGAAAACATAGTTTGTGTCGGGATAATCAAAATTCTCTTTGTTCTCTTGATATTCAAATAATTTCATAACTAATTTGCCAAGGCCAGCTATAAATATTGGTAGCATGTTTCTAATAGTGCACGCTACTGGATATTTCGTTAGCTTCAGTCTATTTGCGGGGGTTTTCAGTTCTTTTAGAGGAAAAATGTTAAAAAAATAATTAAAATTCATGCTATTGAAACTCTGATCTTTCGTCGATAAAAATGACATAAACTAGGTTATTCACAACAAGTCTGTAAACAAATGTTCATAATCAGAATCATTTTCATAATCAGATTGCTATTAACCACAACTTAAGGAATATAAATTCACCGTTTGCCAAAAATGGTTGGCTCCAGAATGTTCGTAAAATTCCTTACCTGTATCAATGTACCCCATATTTTTCACGTAACAACGAAAACATTATTGCGTCAGCATGTGACTGCCCTTCCATTATAAAATGGGTATTAATTTTCAAGTTATTCTGTATTGATAACCACCTTTTCTATAGTCGTTTGCAATATATAAAGCTTGTTAATTTACTTGAGAAACCTGGTCTTGATTATTATTTTGTGATAATGGCCCCAAGAAATTAAACTAGAGAAGATCATTTTCTCTTGCCCCAATGCAATCAGTTTTCAACTTTTTTCAGCCCATTTTTGCAGTTGAAACCTTTTGAATTCACATTTTTATTTAGAACATAACACTCGTGGGTTCTAATTTATTGGGTAATGACCTGTTTTTATAGTTTAAATTTTTAATAATATACCGCTGAATGTTTCGACCAAAAATCCATTAATTTGGAAATCATTTTTTTATAATTATAAAAAAAAAAATCTTGCATGTTTAGTATAGTTTCGATTACTGAGTAATGAATGAATTTATTATCTTTTCATTACTGCTCCACCCAACGTTGAGCTCTTCTTGTAAAATCGTTTTGCGCAATAGATACTTAAGTTTGACAATGAAAATAATAAGTAGAATAAAATATTTTACGCGATAACCCTTTACTGATCTGCACGAAGGCAGGTGTATGAAAGACGTAGAGGAAAAATAATTTACACCACACTGTAAATACAGTTGTGTTAAATATTGAGGCTTGCAATTTGCAGTTTTGACGGGAACCTGCAAGGAAGACGACTCAGTGGGAATTTTCATTAAGATTTGCTTTATCACGATGGCTGCAGTGTTTTTCTTTTCGTTGAGACTTTTTTGCGTGGAGTGTGACTAATTTCTTTTATAGTATAATCTGTACTGGAGATGAAACAAAAAAGCCAAAAAAAAGTCCTAGCGGGAAACGACAGTTGTCTTTTGTTATACGTTCATTTACTAATTCAGCCAATCGGATGCAAAACCATTGATGTGATTGGTGTATACAGAACAAAGATAATTTCGTAATTTGTTTGCAGGTGAAAGTTTCTCTCCTAGAGACGTATCAATAGCACATACAAAAAGAAGACGTCATGTATACCACACACAACCAGAAGGTGGAAAAAAGTCGATGCCGGACCGCAAAAAGGAGTAAAGCTTTCGCCACGGGTTGCATCGAATGTGCTTGTTGACGCTACAGTAGCAGTAAGACCGCAAAAGAGATGTCTGGAAACAAAACCGCCGTTGTAAAGGAGCTAGATCTCTCCCCGGGATTTAAGATCTCGGTGATAATCTTGCTAGGATTGGAAATAATCCTCGGTATTGTGTCGAGTTTCACGGTGCTGTTAATCTACTGGAACAAGCGCCATGTTCGAAGCGTTGCTACAAAATTCATCGCAAACCTTGCATTAATTGACTTGGTTATCTGCTGCGTTTGTATTCCTTTTACTATCACTCGTTTAGCGGGATTTCCTCATCATTCTGCATTGTTATGCTGCTGCCACGAAGCTGTAACTTCAGCCTTGCGAAACGCTTCGTTTATAACCCTTCTTTTGATTTGTTACGACCGTTACAAGTCTATCACAAGCCCCTTCGTGTTGAGGCTCAACCATCGTAAAGCCAAACGTGCATTATTGCTTGTTTGGTGCTTGACTATTGCGAGCGTAGTAACGCCTTTTATAGAGTGGGGAAGAGCTGCGAAATTGTCGTCTTCAGCTTGTATTATGCTGTTCAGCCGGTCGCAGGAACCGTTTTACGTTCGACTATATTATTTGCCCTCGTTTGCTCTCGCATGTACAATTCTTCTGCCTGCGTACTTGCGTATTTCCAAAGCGGCGCTCTCAAGAGTTCACATCCAAGTTCAAATCCAAGCTGTTCAACTGGGAAGACTAACTTCACTCGTTGTCCCGGCGTCGATGGCCGCGCAGAGATGGAATCCTTCAACAATTCGACAAAAAGAGTGGAAAATCGCCAAAATGACCGGCGCGGTTGTTTGTTCTGTCTGCGTATTATGGTTGCCATACACGACTTTAACATTCGCTTTGTATTTCTTAAAGCCCTGTAATCTTCTTTCTAGTTTGGAGTTTGTATTTTTAACTCTCGGTTACTTTAACTGCGTCTTAAACCCTCTCTTATACGCGTTTACGAAAGAAAAATTCCGGACTGCTTTTTTGAAAACTTTACCTGGCAAGAGATAAGAAGCGAGGAATAAGCAGTTCCTCTTAGCAAAAGACATTTATAAACCGTCATTGTAAGTTAAAAACTTAGTTAATTCTCTCTACACATTTTATTGCCTTTTAACTGGGGTTTTCCTCTTTTCTGTTAGTTCGTGCATATGTACCTGGAGTATAAATGAAATAACTGCTTAACTGTATACTTTAACTCCGTTAGATAGATGTCCGTTGAACTATTCCTGTACAAAAGATATATATAATAATCCATTAGCGAATGAGAAATTAACGTTTATTTGCTTTTCTAAAGGACTTTCCCCATCCATTCAAATATAAAGCTAACTTCTTTGGCGGTTTGTATTCCTGAATAAAAATTTACCCGAGCTCTATTTTCTTTAACGTACGGCCGTTAGCGAAGTCATCGCAGATGAGTCTATAATTTTTACTAGAACAACGGTAGAAATTGTATTTTGTACAAAGCCATATATTTTTTTCATAGCACTGACTGACAGAAACGATTTAAAATGCAAATGTAATGACAAGTGTACAGATGTCGCCGCTCAAGAAACAACGTGCTCCAGACAACAGATTTGCATTTCGGCAGACCGGAACAATAATTTATTTATTGCGATTTTCTAAAGGGATTACGCAACGTTCCTTTTTTCGTTTTTGATCAGTTTTAAAAAGGAAAGATAAAGAAAAAAGGAAGCAGATTTTTGCTCTAATCTTTTAAAAATAAAATGTGCGCCGTAGACGCCTTATATTTGGAATCGTGCCAGTTTAAACGTGTTCTTTTCCAGTGCAGGTTAAATGTACAAGTTTAAAAGGAGGTAAACAGATTGTTGATCATACATGCATATTATTCAGGGCACATGAAATTAATAATATATAGCTGTGTAAAAGTGCCGTTATCGACAAAGTCCAATCTCCTTGGATCAACGACTCGTCTAACGTGTCTGAAAAACCACGACAACATTTTGCTTTCTGAAAGAAAACGTGTCTGAAAGAAAGCGTGTTTCGAGAAAAACTAAGTTGTTAGTGTAGCTATTGTAATGGCCATATAAGTATCAACTTCTTTTTGCTACCGTTGAAGCAATTTGTCTCGGCGGGAACTTCGTTACACAAACAGACATTGTGTGCTTTACGACTGATGTGAACTAGTTGTATTTATTTATGAACAAATTGCGTGTAGAGAGATACCCCGTGCAATTTTAGCAACAGTTAATTGATCGCAAGCTTCTCCAAACTTAACCATTGTTCGTTGAATAACATTTCATTTCATTCATTGTTCGTTGTTACCAGTTTAAACGTGTTTCCTTCCAGTGCAGGTTAAATGTACAAGTTTAAAAGGAGTTTAAACTTAAAAGGAGATTAAACTTAAATGTACAAGTTTAATGTACAAGTTTAAAGGAGTTTAAATGTATAAATAAAAAAACAACAACTTTCTTCCAAGTTTTCTAGCAGTCGGGAGCAATGAGAAGCAGGTGGATAACGCAGGTTATTTGCTCCTTTGCGCGATTTGTCCGTTAAGAAGACAGATATCTTTGGAAACACTAAAAAAATACATCTTTAATTTTTTCCGCAACAAAACACTTGTGTTGTGGGCTCAAAATCCTTGAGATAAGTGATCAGAAATGATAACTAGAAGTTATCCAAAATGTGATCCTCGGATTAAATAATAAACTCCGCCATACCCACTTTTCAGAAATCGGAAACAGTTTAAAAACAATAATTTAAATAATAATAATAATAATAATAATAATAATAATAATAATAATAGTAATAATAACAATAATGATAATAAATAAATAGTAATAATAAGTCACTTTTCTCGCGGCACGCTCTCGTGAGAAGTCGGGGTCACCGGTGATCGGCCGAAAGCCGACCGATAAGAGACATCGAGAAAAGCCTCTGGCAACCAAAGTACGCAGATGATTGTCCAATCTCGCTTATTTTCATTTACAGCTAGGGAGACGTACGCGGATCGCAAAAACCTCAGGAAGTCGGCTTACCGCCTACAATTAAGTGCTTTTTTCACCGACGAAAAAGACGAAATTAAAAATCAAATTGTTACTTTTCGTGACGTCAATATAGACAAAAAAGCCAGAACTCGTTACCGGGGCGGGGCGAGGTTAATCGAAAGTACCGATAACGTTTCGGGCTCGAAAAGATATGCGATAAAAAGGGAATTTCATTTCATAAACTAGCTAGGGACTGAGCTTGGAGGGATGAATCTGGACTCCATAATGCCAAGGTCCATGGAACACTCAAAGTTCCAGGTCTTCGATTGGAAAACACATAAGACAACAACATGGGCTTGATAATCCTTCCATTACTGAGAACTTTAGCGCGCTTTGTATGAGATGCTATTCATAAAGGAGCAGTTGAAACCTTCACTTAAGGTCCGATCAGATTCCATTACCGCGAAGGTAATTTATCTCGACTCTTTGGCGGTTAAACTTTATTCTTGATAATGCAACCTCGTTCCCATGCTCTAAAGAGAGGGCTGGATGCATCGAAACGTCGATTCGCTCTTATTGCGTTCGACGTATATGAAAACGCTAATACAGTTGTTTTCGCTACACAGCTCGGCACACCGAAAAGTAACCAAAGCCAGATTTTCCGCTGTTTTCCCCAGGGTAAGTGAAATTGTGTTAATTTATTCGAACTATCACTAGGAAATATGACTAAAGCTACTTATTAGAATATCAAAAATATGTGTAGTGGTGTGTTTTCTAGGAAGTTGTTATGTTGTTATTTAACTGTTTCAGGCTAATGTGCGTGCTTTACCAGCAATCATAAAATGCTCAAGGAATGCGCGTGCTATGATTGGTCAAACCGAGTTAATTATAACCAGAAACCCATAAGTGGGTTGAAACACTGACTCGTCCCCAGTCGTCTTTCTAGGTAAGACGCGGGAGACGCGCGTGGGGGATAGATCAGGAACGAGAGAAGCGCGACCGAAGGGGTTGATGGGCCCATCACACCTCGCGCTCTCCTCGGCCGCGCTCCTCTCGTAAATTGAGAGACGACTGGGGACGAGTCAGGTTGAAACGTGCAACTATCTCTTGTCGCTTCAAAACAAGCTTCCGATTATTCAATTTGCTAAGAAGTTGTTACAGCCATATTTGGAAAATCAAGATAAAAATATTAACCAATCAATTCGCTAGAATAACTTGCTTCTAATCTCGAGGGACCGAGGGGTTTACAAATATGGTACTAAGCAAAACATGAATATCGGAAGCTGAGAATGTGCGTTACACGTTTCAACCCACTTATGGGTTTCTGTTATAACTCGATAAAGCACGCGCGTGACGTAAGGTTCATTATAACCGTTTTTATTTTATAAAAGAAATAAAAAAACTTGTTCCTCGTGCATTGTTGAGTTATATAAGCACTTGGGAATTTTTAAGAACAGTCGAGAAGTGCGAGGAGCACTCGCCTTTGGCTCGTGCTTCTCTACACTTCTCCCGTGTTCTTAAAAATTCTCGCGTGCTTATATAACTCAATAATGCACTCGGCGCGTTTTTCGTTTCTTTAATAAACGTACACGCGCTGGCTGTAGAAGGAACGAGAAGTCTCTTAACCTTAAAATATTCAAACTGAGTGACCTGCATTGCAAAAGCGACGATTTCTAAATGATTGACAACAAATCGAACGCACTCACTAATCTATGATTACTAGTTGTAATATTTATTTTCGTCCCATGCAAAACTGACGTTAAAAGTGTTATGCCACCAGGAGCGAGCCGATTATGCATGGGTGATCGCCTCCTGATGTCAGATAGCCAAAGCCAAGCCAAAGCCTAAAAATAATGGTCTAGTTTTGCTACAATTCAATACTTTATCCTCTACACTGCCTGTTTACAAACGCCTGGCAGGCTGGGAAGAAACAAGTTAAAACGCCTAACTTTTCAAGTTCATGTCTTTTGTTTTGGACAAGCTCGTTCATTATTCAGTACCAGGGCCTTCTCGTTCAAAATGGCATCAAATGCTCCTGTCAGCCAACCCATGAATAAGAAATGCTAACGCGTAACGCAATATTGCGGAAAGTTTATGTTTTAACATAATTGAAAATTAAACGTAAGGATTTTTAACGAACGCAAAAAATATATATATAGTAAATCACTTTCATAATTTCCAGTCCGAAGGGAAAAAAAATTGGGTCTTGAGCGCGAATTGAACTCGTGCCAGTGACTCGTGATGAAATCTCGTCTTCCGAGGTTCATTATTAGTAATTGACGTTTGCAATCACATGACCTTCAGTCCTGTGGGACTCAAATGACAAAGGCCATGGCGGCCATGTTGGTGCCAGAACAAAAGAAGTTCATCAAAATTCTTTTGTAGGTGTCCTCCAACATGGCCGCCATGACGTCGTGTGCAAACCAAGAATTGACGGCCATATTTGTTTACTTGCATCATTGCAATTTTTCTTGCACTTTGAAACCACTGTTCACGAAGCGGAATAAAGATATGCCATCGTGTGTCACGTGTCAAATACTCCACGTTTTGACTGAAATACACTGAGCAAAATCCCCGTTACAATATCAGCCCCTAAGTGCATTCTCAAATGTGCTTGTAGTTACTTTAGGCTACTTTACGTAGGTTATTCAGAGGAAATGCGACAAATACTGAGTCATCAACATTTACGTTAATCATTTCCGCAAATAACGTCCGCAATTGTTTCTAATCTGTTTCCTGAATGACTTGCTAAAAATCGTGAGCAAAGACATGTACAGTCAGGAAATGACGAAGAAACTTATTAAAACAGAAAATAAACTTTCTGTTGTTGTTCAAAGCTTTTTGTTATGACAGTAATATTAATAATGATATTTATATATACCGAGCACGTTTCGGAGCCTTATTATTAGACTAGTATTCTCAACAACAAGCTCACTGCCTTTATTAATTTTAACAATTCATTATAAACGTCAGTGTTACATGTAAAGTACATCAGTATAGTGGGTTCGCAATGTTTATGATATGTTTGTTACCACTACAAAGTTCTGCCAGAAAAAAAATGCATCGCAAATTACCCTGTATATTAATAAGCACGGCCAATGACGGCGCAAAAACTCTGCGCTTGCTCCTTGAATAAAATTAATTTAGTGCAAATCACACTGTTTTAGAAGCCGAAAGTAGCAGTCCTCTTAAGTAACGTCCCCCCCCCCCCCCACCCCCCCCACCCCCCCACCCCGAAAGTAACGGTCCAGTCGGCTACCCGAACGCTAAGCGGCTACCCGAAATTAGCGGTCCCTATGTGCTATTCGGAAAATAAAGGTGACCGCCACTTTCGGAACTCTGTAGCAGCCAGGCGAAGCGTCACGGCTCGTGATGGGTGGAATCTAAAAGGAAAATCGAGGCCGCCCTACTTGCAGCTGGGCTCTATTTTTCCTTTTCCCGTCCCGAATTCCCGTGTAGTGACTTAGCCGCTCACATACAACATTCGCGCTAACCCGGCAAATGGAGGCTTGCTCACTCGCAGGCTTTCATAATCAGCTTCTTTGATCTTGTGTTTGTATTTTGACGAGATATTAAAGGCCAATGTCATGTATTTCAGTAGAGCAAAGGTATATTTAGTCGAATATTTAATAGCTCGAGCCAAAAACCACCGTTACCGTTCATTTGTATCCAAAAGACATGTCTACGCAAATCATGTTAGAGGCATGAAGTGTGACGGTGGTTGTCAGTGTAAACAGCACAGTAGCCAAGAAACAATCGGGGTAAAAAAATGGTAAAGTCGCACACGAGCCATGGATGGCCCACATGGCCGGAGCTTAACCCAGTCTCTGTAGCATGAGGCAACTAGGAATATCGCTACTCCCCCTGGATGGGATGCTAGTCCATCACAGGGTGACCTGGCCCACATGGCCGGAGCTTAACCCAGTCTCTGTAGCATGAAGCAACTAGGAATATCGCTACTCCCCCTGGATGGGATGCTAGTCCATCACAGGGTGACCTGGTTTATATTCTATGAAGTGACTAGGAGTATTACTACTCTCCCCTGGATGGGATGCTAGTCCATCACAGGGTGACCTGGTTTATATACTATGAAGTGACTAGGAGTATTACTACTCTCCCCTGGATGGGATGCTAGTCCATCACAGGGTTACCTGGTTTATATACTATGAAGAGACTAGGAGTATTGCTACTCCCCCCTGAATGGGATGCTAGTCCATCACAGGGTTACCCCCAGCATTTTGTCGCCGGTGCCCATTTATACACCTAGGTGGAGACTGAGACAATGTGGAGTAAAGTTTCTTGTCTAAGGCCCCGTCCACACCTATACGTTTAAGTTTGTAAACGCGTATTTTTTATCTAAAGGCTCCCGTCCACACGAAGCCAGCCATCGTTTACGATTCGTTTTCACCTGTCCACACGTAAATGCTAAAACGATACGTAAACGCTTCAAATCTGCATTGAGCATGCGTAGAGAAGTACTATTTTCTTTGTTTGTGGACTGGGTCCGAATGTGTGACATCAGCGTTTACGAAAATATCCGTTTACGCTAAAAACGCTGTCCACACGTAAACGGGTAAAAGGCGTTTTCGAAAATATCCACTTTGGAGAGCGTTTTTGGAAATATCCGTTTTAGGGTGACCGTTTTCAACGTTTACGGGTGGACGGGAGGTCTAAACGCATAAAAAAATATGCGTTTACGAACATAAACGTATACGTGTGGTCGGGGCCTAAGGAAACAACGCGACGGCACGCTAACCACCACCGCGCCTCCAAGAAACAATCGGAATTAAAATAATATTTCAAAATTTAGTATCTCCAACTATTATTCAAATAGTTTTAGTTATCAAATAGTTTAACCCGTTGATGCTGCGGGTGGTGCGAGACAAAAGTGTCAATAAACACTGTGTTCTTAAGGGTTTTAGTTGGTCACGTGGTTCTTTTATTCGCGTATTTATTTATTACAACATCAGTGACCAAGTTGGCGAGCTGCTAAAGAAACGTCGGAAGTTAGAAAAGTGTGTAAAATTTCAAGAATGAGAAGTCGAGATTACACTACTAAATCAAGTTTCTGAAGAGCGAATATCACATATTGCTATCATGCACAAAGGGTGAACGCGTAAAATCTTTCCGTGATGTGTAGAACTGCTCAATTTCCAATCGCTTACGCTACGCTTATACGATCTTATCTTCAAATATAAATAAATATTCAAAGTATAGTTGACGCTATGTTAATACTTCATGAATTTGACATGATCAGTTGATTTAGCCAGTTGAGACAATGAAAAAGTTTTCTAGGAAAGTAAATGCAATTCAACATTCTAGAAAAAGAAACAATAAACAGGAAAGTGTCAAAGCAAGGATGACCTTAACGGCCGGTGCCCATCATCAGCATCGGTACTTGTGGGAAAATTACCTTCCCACGTAAGTAATCGGGGCCGATATTATCATGTTAATAGGACTCTCACGCTTCAACGAGCGCTTTGTGACGATTACTACCGCAAAGTAATTTAACTTCACAGAAACACAAGCGATAAAACAATCCACAACAACAAATGCTGATCATTTTTCCTTAACCCTCGAGCAACATGGATCAAGATGCACAACTTCAAGAACATTTGAAAAAATGTCGCTGGGTCCGCATCAACTGGCTGTGGACGAAAGTCGGGAGGGTGAAGCTTGGAATCTTCTTGAGGCTCAACCCGCTCGTGAGCTTGCTTTCGGCGGTGATAATATGGGGTTTTGTTGCATGGTGCATGGTGAAGTCGGATGCTGCTAACGAAGAGATGGCAAAATGGAAGATCTGGATCACTGAGAAATTTACGTGGATGTACATCGGGACGCAAGACATCTGGGCTGTGATTATTCTCATGCTGTACTTTTCCAAGTACTCCAACATGAAGCTTGGCAGGGACGATGAAAAACCCGAGTTCAACGACGCGACCTACTTCACGATGTTGTTCGCAGCTGGCATTGGTATTGGGTTATTCTATTTCGGTGTTGGTAAGTTAGCTTCTTCAGAGACGTGGGGATATAGGACTTCGCCAGGAGAAGTCAAAAGTCAGGGGCGAAATCAGTGCTGGGGTGAAAGTTACTGAACATAATTAAAAGGAGTGCATGTAAATTAGTATACTTTCGCTCGCATCCATTTCGCCCGCTTTTCTGCTCCTGATATTGACAAATTCGCATAAATCGTAGCCTATTTTTATTTATATTTTGCCAATTCAAACATCGCAGCTTATTGAAAACCATGTTTTCACTCAAACGTTTCTTTGCCACACACCTTTCATCTCCGTGCTGCGACCTTCTAGAATTGTGATGACTTTTTTGAAATGCCCCATTCAGCACGTTTGAAGCGACACACATGAAAAAAATAGTTCTGAGAAGTTCATAAACACGAAGATCCCGGTGTTGTCACGAAACAGAACCGCCGGTAGAGATTAAAAATTAGCTAGCGATGGTTAATTTCCATTCCTTTTTCGTTTTTCTTTCCAGTTCTGTTTTGATCCGAGTTGTTAAGGTGTTTCAAACAAAAGAATATCGATGGATCACACAGTTTTGTAATATATTTTTTTAAACTACATTATGCATACAATATATCACTGTAGTCGAGCAGGTGATCATTGCTCTTTTTGAAATGAATATTCGATGAACTATTTGACTCTTCAAACAACTTTCAATATCTCTTTGTAAAGACCGCTTGCCCGAAACTCCAATGAAATGCCCATACTGACTGTTTGTTCCGTTTAAATATGCAAATATTGTTCTCTCCATAATCCACACCAAATATGAATGAAAACCGAACATGCTCGTTCTGTGTTTTTACAATTGTTTGCCATCAGTCAAACTATCCTCCGATCTGAAATCGCTTCACAGAGACGTTATAGACCGTCGCGTAGCGTCGAAAAAAACTAATTAAGACTGTTCTGGATCTTTCTCTTTGCGTGTTATTACTACACTTGTTTGCTCTTTTACCCAGTTCGCTTCCAGTGGAGTGAGTCAAGAAAACGCGATTCTAATCAAGGATCTTTTTTTTTTTTGAAATATGTAGACCTTGATTTCGAACACGAGATCTTTCAAGTGGAACTGATTCATCGAGTTATACTTTCTTTTGCTTTTTGCGCCTTAATAGTAATTTGCAGAATGAATAGCGATGTTTTCCTTTTGTGAACTGTTGGTTGCCGATGGTTCTCAATGATTATGCCATGCAAAGCCTAGTCTCCTTCACAGCAGTTGTTTGTTCCCAAATAACGGCTGCATAGGTGATCGTATACAAAACCCTGAGAATTGAACACATCGATCGAGAGCTAATAGGAATTTTGTTATCATAATCTTTATTTTAAGAACGCTCCACTAATTATGCGCATACTTCAGTTCATGATGTTTGTTATTTAGTCCTATTTTGACTCCGTTGACGCTTTCAGTAAGCTTATCTCTTTGTAAAGACTTCTTGCCCAAAGATCCAAAGAAATGACTAACCGTTCAAACATGCAAACATTGCTCTCTTCATAATCCACACCAAAGGCATGAATGGTATTGTGTATATGCCTGCAAATGTCAGTGAAATGTTTCATACTGGAGCGAGAGAGAAACGAGGTTGGCAAGTTTGCGTCAAAATTTGATGTTTTCGTTTTTCTCAGCGTGAACCGGTAGGTTGATCAAAAGTTATAGAAAACCCTGCGAGTTGAACGCATCTTAAGTGATCATGAATTAAAGAATAGCATTGTATTGTTTGTCATTGTTTGATGGAATCAACTGAGATGTTACAGTACAGGAAAAAATGCTTGAAAGAAAACTACATTGTCATAAGAGCGCTCCCTCAGTTCATGACTTCTGTAACTTCTTTCTTGCGGCCATTTTGACTCTTTGTCCCTTGTAATCGAACTATAATTTCCTGAGATTGTGTTCGCTTTGTATTATTTGTAAATTAATTAACATTTAAAAAATCGTCAAAACACTTTGCAGAAAATGGTTAAAGTGGCCTGAAGAGAAACTTCCAGTTTGCATGTTGAGCGAAAACACAGCGCTGGAGCCTTCCACTTTGTTTGGAATGACAGCACGCATGTAATTACAGAAATACGCAGTCAGTCGAATTGATTACAGCATATACAATATTCTTTATTTCCCACTGGGACTGAATTATATTTCTTTGTTATTTTGAGCTATTTTAAATCAATTTTACCACAAGCAAGAATAAGAGTGCCGCGCAAATGGCAACTGAAACCTATAATCATTTTACTCCCTTTCAAGATTTACATGTTGCGTCAGATTGGAATGGACTTTAGCCTCAGAGTATTCGGACATAAACTCTCTTTTAGTGACAAGAGTTATTGAAACGTTTCTTCTTGATCTCGGCATGCCGATATTTGCATAAGAATTTGGACGTAATTATAGCAATTAATCATGTAGTTGAATAAGCTTAATAAGAATGAATGCTGATCTTTGTTTTGAAGCATGACCGACACTTACTTACGCCGGGAACGTGCTTACCACAGGCAATCTTCAGGCAACCGAGGCATTTGCCTCGGTATTTTTTTTGGTTAATTAGAAAATTAATGTAAAATGTTTCTAGAACAAAGCCACTCGACCTAGGAGAGATAACCTCATGCAGTTAACTTCACATGAGAATATTCGCCCCACGGTCCGCAATGTTTGTTATTTTCTCTACCGTGCGCCTCGGTGCATTTGCCGGGTCTCAGGCTACGGGTCTGAACCAGGTTAAAATTACGCCAACTTATTTTATAATTATGAACTTAAAAACGTTTAAGGCGTTTCCCTCCAGTTTCCATGCAGCGCACCGAACATTTTTGAGCGGTCGTTTAACTATAACTTTCCGTTATTGAATTAGTACGAAACTTACACAAAATATAGTATCGTCATAGTTTTGGCGAGTATTTTAACGCTTAAATCGTCATCTGGCTCTATTTCAGCTGCTGTCATCATCAAATTAATTAATACCTAACAATGAAAATAAAAGGAGAAATATTTCAAGAAACAAAATTCTGAGTACAACTAAACAATACCACAGGAACCCGAAGAGATGGACCCAAACGTCCACTTTTGCGTAGAAATAAGCCGAATTAGAGTCACTTTACCCATCAAAGTGAGCAAAAGGTAGAGCTCAAACGGCCGCCTTCCTGGCTTTTAAGACGTTTTGCACGGCAGCCATGTTGCATGGCAGGAACAATAGATTCTTTTTCCCATAGGAAAGAATGTTCTTTCTAATGCAAAACATTTTCATTCCATGGCTGCCGTGCAAAACCTCTTCAGCTGGAAAAAGAGACGATAGATGAATGAGAGAATCTGGGGCGAGTGTTTTGACTATGGAAGGGGTGAAAGTTTATGATCCATTTCTGTGACTGAACACGTTGATTCCCTTGTTGCTGCAAGCGCCGGCTAATACTCAACAATTTTAAAGTCAACAGTTTAGATCAACTACATAATTGGGGTTAATATAGTCTCTGTTCGCAGATCTAAGCTACTAATAAATCAAGTCTAACATCCGTTATGCCTGATGGAGAAAGCCATTATGGTATATATTTTGGGTAATTTGATGACATCATTGTTCGTTCATTTTTTGACTCATTTAGTGGCCTTTTCTTTTTCAGCTGAGCCCATTTTTCACTACGCGCCAGGAATTTATGGAAATCGCTATTATGGCAGGTAAGCATATTATAATATTCAAAAAGATTTTAATGTAGCCATTTAAAGATTTTTATGGTGGCATCGTAAATGACTTAGCCGTAATGTTTTTAACCGAGTTCGACATTCATTGGAATAATCACTGGTTCAAATTTTCCTGTCTATGTACCTTTGTTTCTTCATGATTTAAACAATTTTACTATGATTTATCTCTTTGTTGTTCCTCTACCTATACAAGACAAAAGATTTTACAACAAAAGAAAAGAAAACAGCTGATGATAACGATATACATCATTGGCCGCCTACCCGACCTATCCAACAGCTGGGATTTAGACGATTTTACGAAACGTAAAAAACTATTTAAAGGTCTCCATACGTTTTTCAAGCATTATTTTAAAATAAACAAAAATACATTGAAGTAAATAAAAACAAATGACTAAAAGAATTATTTAAAATTAAAAGAGCGGTTTTTTAGATGAATGTTGTAAAACCAAAACCAAAGTAGTCAAGCAATATCCCATTTCAAATCGAGGCGAAGTGCAAAAACGTTCATACGGATATAGGGATGATATCTGTTTACAAACATTCTTTTTGTTATTCAAATGTGCCAACCACTGGAACAAAAGAACCTTTTGTTTCGGCAGCCAATAAGGCTATGGTTGGCACATTAATAACAATTGGTGACGTCATTGATATCTTCCCTATAAGTTTATTTGCATGCGAATCAAACCTCTTATTCATATGAATATAGTTTTGCACTTGGTCTCGGTCTGAAAAGGAGGCTAAGAGGAACTCGGAAATGGGCTATTACTCTGACCAATCAAAACAGAGGCAGACAATCCATTGAACCATGGCCAATCAGAGCTCGAAGCAAATACATGTAGCCGGCGCCAAGCGCGGGAAAACGTGTGCGAGAAATTCATGATTGGTTTTGGTTTTACTTCTGATTGGTTGCATGATAAAGTGGTTTGACATTTTTCATGTAGTTAATCACAAAGCGTAGCAATGGAAAACCTTACTTTCGACACTCAATTGAAAACCGCTCTATAAGGTAGAAAAATAGAGAGACGCGATTACAAACGAAGAATTTGAAACTTGAAATAAATAATACGGTTGTCAAAATGATCTCGTACTGACTCTGTATGTATTTGTTTGTGTTCCAAAGATATACTGACAACCAACTGGCTCAAGATGCCATGAATCTCACCTTTTTTCACTGGGGCGTCCACGGCTGGATCGTGTACGTAGTGGTAGGTCTACTCTTGGCTTTCGTGTGCTACAGGTGGGGTCTTCCAATGACTGTCCGCTCCTGCTTCTACCCACTGATTGGAGACAAGATCTACGGATGGATGGGGGATGTTATCGACGTCCTTTCCATTTGTGGTACCATGTTTGGCGTTTGTACCAGTCTAGGCTTGGGAGCCATACAGCTGAACACAGGTGATGCAAAGGGTTTGGAAGATAAACTCAATTTAACAACGACAAAGCTAATCTTAATCTGGATGCTGGACTCGGGGGGACTTTCATATGAAAGCTACGGGGATGTTCGTCAGACATTTTGAATAAAACCCCTTAGGGAGACCAATCTTTGCGTGGCTCAACCTTTATTTGTCCTCTAAAAGTTACCATTCCAAAAGTGACAGACAAGTAAGAGTTATAGTGACTTTAATGACGATAAAGACTTCTATGAATAATTTTATAAGCATTGTCATAAAGCTTTGCATGACACCCTAAACGGTACCTCGATGGCTAAAAATATCGGCGTTCCTTACTGAATACCCTAAATGAATGATACCAAACTCCGTAATTTGACCCCTCAAACGAGACGACGAACATCCCATACCTTATATATGGGAGTCCCCTTCCCCCCCGCCCCCCCTCTCGGGATGCTGGATTACCGATCGAAAATGCCATTATTTAGGTTTTTGCTTTGACAAAATCCGTTTTATCAATTCAAACCACGTGCAGACGTGGATCGGATAGCCACCGTTGGAAGCGTGTTTGCGATAGTCCGTTCCATAAAAGCAGAAAGTATACTAACCCAACTCCAAGATTTGTTTAATGTTTTGATATTGGTAAATTCACACTAGGGCTTCTAAGTACATCCTAAGCGGACTTGAAACCAACTTTGAATGTAAAAAGGTAAAATGCACATACTTGAACCCCACTTTGTGACCATGGAAACGTGTCTATTTCAAAGGAGCCGAAGTACGCCGCCACACCACACTTGAGAAGGCACTTGACCAATCGGAAAACAGAAGTCGACAAAAATACATGGGCAGCGGCGCGAAAAATTGATATTGATTGACAGCTTATGTTCCAAGTAATAAACTTCTCATCAGGTGTGAACCCCAATTTTCTGACGTGTTCCTTGAGAATCTCAAGTGCGCATGAGTAAAGCTCTTGCTTGAGACTACTTAACTTGTAGTGAAAATCAACAACACAATTGTGAAATTGTGACTTTCCAGTGGTCAGGATCGTTATTCATTTGATTTCCAAGGGGCAGTTTTAGAACTTTGAACATATTTTTATCATCACTTAATGTGAAGCATGTTTCTCTCAATTTTAAAGACATCCAGAGAATAAGCAATTAGCGTTTTAACGTTTTAACATAAGTCGTTTTCATCACACAGGTATCCATCGCCTAAATAAAGACATCGAAATATCCACAACCAACCAAATCATCGTCATCTGGTGCGTGACCGCTTGCGCCACCGTGTCGGTGATTACTGGACTCAAGGTTGGAGTACGACGGCTGAGCGAGATCTGCTTTTCCATCGGCATGGTTCTGATGCTTGTCGTTTTCTTCTACGACGACACCTGGTACCTGTTGAACTTGTACACTCAGAGTACGGGCTACTACTTGCAGTGGATCATACAGCTTGGTTTCCACACAGACGCCTTTGCGCAAATGGGGAATTCAAAGGATAATAAGGACGTGGTCAATTGGATGAACGACTGGACCATCTTCTACTGGGGTTGGTGGATTGCCTGGAGCCCGTTTGTCGGTATGTTTATTGCCAAAATATCCCGAGGTCGCACCATCAAGCAGTTCATCAACGCCACCATGACAGCTCCTATTGTGTACTCTTTCATGTGGCTGACTATCTTCGGCGGAGCTGGTATCAAAATGGAGCGGTTGGCGTACCACGCCAACATCACCTGCGACTCTATTCTCGGGGGGAAGACGTCCACTGAAGGCCTGAACGGATTGTACCGTCTGTCTTGCCGAAGCAAGGATGACATGTGGTTCGATGTTGTGGAGCAGTATGGCGACATCGGACCAGTGCTGTCCGTTGTGTCCATAGCTGGCATTATCCTTTACTTCGTGACGAGTTCTGACAGCGGATCCCTCGTCATCGACTGTCTCTCTGCAAACGGTGATCCAGATCCCCCAGTCCTTCAGCGTGTCTTTTGGGCATTCACAGAAGGAGCTTGTGCCACAGCTCTGCTGTATGCTGGAGGTGCTAAAGCTTTGACAGCTCTGCAGACGGTTTCCATAGCAGCAGGGGTTCCTTACACTATGTTGCTGTGTTTCATGTGCATTGCATTATGGCGTGCTGTCCACATCGAAGCTGGAATCCTTGATCCTAATGGACCAGCTTTCAGCGTCGATCTTCTGGAGGTAGTCAGTAACCCCACGTTAAAATCCATCGGCAAAGTCATCATTGCCGTATTCTTCCCTTGGTATCCCATGGGAATTGCCGGCCACAAGCTCAACAACTCCAGAGGAAGCAAAGTGCCAATCATGCTGTCCCTTGCTATCCCATTCTACTTGTGGATAATCGGTATGGCCTTGGAGCCAGTCGTCGAGGGGTTGAGCTACCTGGCCTGGACGATATTGTTTGGGTTTTTCGCGTACGGCACTTCCATCCGTCTCGGCATTCGCGAAAAGTACGGTATCAATGGCAACATGGTGGAAGATTTCTTCGCTGTGATGCTTTTGTATCCCTTCGCTGCCTACCAAATGGAGCACTACATGACCTGTCCTACCTTCCCTTCTCTGGATGATCATGACAACCTCGAAAACGACAATGAAAAAGGCATGGCTTATGAGAACAAAGCCGTTGATGGCGTCCAACTCGAGAAGATAGACACTGCCTTTTAAAGTAATGCACGACAACTTAACCCAAATTAGGGTATTGACTTTTTTTACAGCTTTTAACGTTTATCATGTAACTAAGCATTCGTAGAACTACGCATTTTTGTAAATTTTTTCTTGAAGTAAAATGGGTTTAAGCTGAAGATGACGGAGGCGACTAGGAACACATGTTTAATGTATTTTTCAAAAGCATCGAGTACTAATCAACTAGTAGATCCATTGAATTTGCTTCTCGTTGCTAGAATTCAATTTTTTTAAAGCTGAAGGTGAAATCGACTGGCAATGTTCACCGTTCAGGTTAGCTTTTTCAAAGAAATAGAAAGAAAATTCAAGGATGATGGTGAAACACTAGCAATATTTACCGTTTTTACAGGTTTTCTTTTTCCAAAAAAATAAAAAAATAGAAAGAACGATGCATCTCCATCAGTTTACTCTGTTGTTTCAGAAATGTGCCAAACTAATTGAATATACAAGTCAAGAGACGTTGTATACTAATTATTTATTGCAAAGCGACGTTTTCCAAGTCGTTCCCATCAAGATTCAGCTTAAAGAGCGATTGTTATTACAATAATATAGTTTCGTAGTGTGATGAGCTTTTTGTATCAAGATGTATCAGAAAGTAGTCAAGTCGACAGTTATTTTAAATTTTAAGCAACAGTATAACTTTAACCGGAGAGATTTTTTATGCATAGAGAACAAAGAGGAACACTCAGTTGAAAAAAAAACACTGGCTAACTTTACCAAGAAACTTGCTAGTTGTATTTTTATACTGTATCCTATAAAGTGTGTGATGAATTTCTAAGAAAATTACACGCAGGAAATTTTCAGCTGGCCTTTTTTTTTTAGAAAACTGTTAGCAGACTTTTCCTAACTTCAAGCTGGTGGTATGTACAATATATATTTAGTGTATTTTATCCTGTGAGATTACGACTGGCAAGACATAAAAGAGGGCCTAACATAGGGTTGGCGGGATGCGGGATAAGCCTTTTTTCACTGCCGGGATGCGGGATGAAAGAAAATTTGAAGGCGTGATGCGGGATGGTTAGAGGTGGGCGGGAAGCGGGAAGGTCATCATTTTCATGGCGGGACGCGGGAATTCTTGATTTTTCCGGGTGGGAAACGGGATGGATGACGACAATGCACTCGCCGGATATTTCACAATTCCGGGAAGGAAGACAAGTCTGGATCTTTACATAGTTGATTTCTTAAACCGTTTTTTTTCGAACCTGTCTTTCCTTTGAAATCATTTCAGAGGTCCTTATCTTTACCAAATCGAATGAGTACCTGTCACGGTGTCGCAATTTTGTCTCAAGGAACCCATTAAAATGCTTAAACAAGACGTAGCAAGGGGTGACAGGCTGCACAAACAATCCCGTTGTGAAACTTATTTGACACCTTTTAGATTTTTCCTCTAAGGAGTGTATCTTTAAAGGATTTGCCTTTTTTAAAATGTATCATGGGTGGTTCTTTGTAGATTTGTCATAGCGGTGGTTGGTTCTGCAATATGTGACATTTTGACATAAAAATTTGTTTGAGATTTGGCACTGATGGCTGGTATTGCGTCACAAAGGGCAGAATTTCTTTTTGTGTCTTCTCCTCCTGTTTAAGCGCATTTTTCATTTTTTCGAATTTTATTTTTGATAGAGTTTTCCCTATCGGTTATATGGAATATGTGGACTGTGGAGTGCGGTGTGTGAAAAACGCGGAGTGTGGAAAATGCAGGGTGTGGAAAACTAGGAGTGTGAAAGTGCGGAGTGTGGAAAATGAGGATTACGTTTTTTTTTGGAAAAACATAAAATATAAGGTAAAACTGAACTAAAATTTTTCTTCAACACAACTTTTGCAAGTTTTCAGTGAAATTCTCAATCTCTATTTAAATACCGGAATTAGTGTTGTTATCTCAAAAGAGTTGGTATTTTCATACATGCATACAGAGAAAACAGCCTGATCCTCTTAACTGCAGATATTTATATTTAAATCCATATTCCACTTTCAAGTATTATATAAAATTGCCATGAAATTGCAAATTCTTCCTAGTAACATTTTCCAGACAGCCCTAAATTCAGCAATGCACATTGCCCTGAGATACTACGCAAACACTGTCGTCGCAGATTTCGTAACGAAAAAAATGTCGGCGCGGCTTCAAAACATGCTCTATCTACTCAAAATGCTACAGAATTAAGTTTGAAAAGTTGCAATGGTATGAAATAAAGGCATATATATGAAAATACCAACACTTTTGAGATAACAACACTGAAATTCCACCTCATGGATTCCACTGAAATTCCTATTTATTTATTTATTTATTTATTTAAATTCCAGTATTTATATAGAGATTGTGAATTTCAAAACTTACAAAAGTTGCCTCGAAGAAAAATAAAATAGTTTAGTTGTACCTTATATTTTATGTTTTTCCACAAAAAACGTATTCCACATTTTCCTGACTTCTCATTTGTCACACTCGTCATTTTCCCCACTCGTCATTTTTCACACTCCGCACTCCGCACTCCTCATATTCCATATAATCTTCTCTATCAGATTAGGGTAACTCCTATGTAGTAGGCGTGGTTGAAATTTGTTTTTTAAATTTGAAATTTTGAAGTTTGGTGTGATGGAGGGCCTTCGTCATCGTCCATGCGCTGTTCTCCGATAAAGAAAACTTTTATTTGGCTCCTCAACACTTACTCAAAAGCGGATAAATTTACCAAACTAAACTGACTGCATCGTAAAGATTTTTATTCTTGGGCCATCGAAGTTTGATGAGAAATAGAACACAAACCGCGGTGATAAACATATTGAACTTATTCATTTTTGATAAAAACTTGACGTTTCGTATGCTACTACATACATTTTCAAAAGTGACCGTTAGTGTTAAAAAACGATACTAATATAGTAGTAAAAAATAAATCTCATCCGCACCCTCACTTATCGCTGCTACAGGATTTGCTCCTCTTCATTGTTGCTGCAATCTGCCCTTGATGAGCTTCGAAAGCTTCTTCTTCAGAACGGTTACCCTCAAGGGATAATCAACTTTCACATTAATGATGTTATAAACAGAAACATTAACAAGTCAAACAACCATGTCTCCACTGTTCCTAAGAAAGATATTATTATCCTGCTACCTTATTTAGGTTTACATAGCAACCAAATCTCTAAACGTCTTAAATCTTGTGTATACAATTTTTACTCTTGTGTCAACCTTAAAATTATTTTTCAAAACACTCGCCGCATCAAATCTTTCTTCCCGTACAAGGACCGCTTAAATCGTTCTCAACAGTCTAAAGTTATTTACAAAGCCAGTTGTTGGGATTGTGAAGAATTTTACATTGGTAAAACTAAACGACGGCTTCATGATAGAAAAACTGAGCAAGAACTTATCAATGGGATGGAAAGAAGAAGGGGTGGGGAGGGGGGGGGGGGGCTATGGGAATGTACCCAGAGGAGACTCCCATATATTAAAATGACGGCGGGGAGGGGGGGGGGGGGGGGGGCTCGTCGGAAATTTTCGAAAAACACCCTAAAAGTTACTAGAATCTCGTTTGATAGGCGTGGCTCAAATGGATTATTTTCCCTAGAATGTACCAATTCTGTCATATTTTTTTCGGCTCAATACTCCAAAAGGTACCGGTGATCATTTTAGATTTTAGCACCCCAAGCGGTATTTTGTTCTTTTATCAGCTTCAAACTTCACCGCTGACACGAGTTTTCTAGCTAAAATGAGTCGAATTAACCCCCATTATCAGCCGCATTTCCATAAGGGCCAATTTAAACAACGGCCATTGCTATTCATTCCCACAAATCCTGTGATTGAAATCAGGCCGGAAACTTCTCAGTGTCCGAGAGCAGCCTAATTACCGCCGGAAAAATTCGATTGTATCTAGTTTGCTTATCAGGTCAAGTTCAACACTGTCAAATAAAACCAATGGCGTCAGAAAAAAGATTGTCTCAAATTTGGGCTTCGAGGTCTTTCCTCCCTTTTCTGTCCCTCCGACTGTGTAATCTGTCATTTTTTCTGAGTGCTTGTTACGCTCGGACAGTCAAGAGATATCTAAAGCACAACCTAACCCTGTCGTGATCTTCCTACAGTAAGTCTGCTGGGAATGTTGTGTCCACAGGCAAGAGTTCTGCCGCGCGGTACCCCTCCCCCCACCCACGCGCCAGTACGGGGTTACAAGGACCAACGGGTCACAAAAGTTTGAGCGGCATTCGGGGGGAGGACCACTATTTTTAAATATGGATTTTGGAGAGATTAACGATTTTTTTAGCCCAAATTTTCGTGAAGAGTCTCGAATGATTCACCGGAGTATAGACTTCGACACATACTGACTCTTGAATAGAAGTAAAATTTGCTATTAAAGGACCGCAAACGATAATGCTTCAAACCGAGTACTCGTAGCCCCGGGGGGGGGGGGGGGGGGGTACTCTGCAAATTTTGGGTGGGGGTGTGCCGCTGGGACTCTGAGACCCTTAACCTACACTAGACCATTTTAGCTGCATTTTGCAACCCTATTCTAGAATAAACACCGAAAAACCCTACCCTATCCTAGACCTATTCCACTCACTATTTTCCAGAAACTCGCTTACTATCGCAGTTATTAGTTAACAGGGGTCAGTAAAAATGCTGTACTGCCCGCCGTACCGATTTTTAAATGCCATTTGCCAGTAAACATTCTCTAGACTAAATTCTTCACGCAACTGATCAGTTTCGCGAAAAATGATACCCTATTCTAGACCAAAAATCTCTGATTACTATACCCTACCCCAGAATAAACTGCCTGAAAACCATACCCTTCACAGCGGCACATGCCTATATAGCTTATATATGGGAGTACCCCCCCGGGACTCGTAGGATCTACGAAAGATCTAATCAGCCGAAACATTGAGCCAAAAAGTGCTAATTAAAGTTAGTCCTGAGTCCTCAGAAGCTAATTCTACCAATTGTAAGGCCATTTTGAACATTCAGTGAATAATTCACGAAAA
Source organism: Cladopsammia gracilis (assembly GCA_022457155.1). NCBI lineage: Eukaryota > Metazoa > Cnidaria > Anthozoa > Scleractinia > Dendrophylliidae > Cladopsammia > Cladopsammia gracilis. The sequence continues at coordinate 1,349,018 of JAJGOT010000088.1, forward strand.
AAGCAAGTGACACACTCAAACACCAACCCCGCGATCTGGCTGGCGCTTAAAGGGATGCTTGCATCCGCCTTGGCAATAAAGGGCACCTAAAAACAGCTAAAAACGACTTTCGGGTCGTGTAGGGGTCCGACGGCTATTCCATGCTGATGAGTCCTAACAAGGACGAAACAGCTGTCCATGGCTGCCACTGCCAGGGTGATATGGCTGTACGCATGCGTAAGGTACTGGCCAGACCGCGGGGTTGGCGTTTGAGTGTTTCACTTGCTTTTTTCGTGTTTTAGTGATCCTGGAGTGCATTTTAGCTCCTGTATTTAGAACTGTTTAACTCTATAGTGCCATTTCTCTCACTCACTGCGGAACAGTAGGACAGTTTGCACCGCGGCTATTCGGTAAATTCTCATTTTAGTTTGCCGGGTGCAGGTCAGTGGATTACATGTAGAAAATCAGGAAACGGCAAACTGATCCTTACGGCAAGGCGATGAAGGAGTAAACAAAAGAATAAAACAAAATATATATATTCAAACAAATTTGCCCAATATTTCGGTTTGAAAACAAACCTTCTTCAGGGGCTAACAGAAAAATGAATGAAATAAAAATAAAAGTTCGTTACAAATAAGAGTTTGAAATTATGAAAATAAAAACAATAGATTGTTATTGGTGTAGGAGACTAGGTTTCGTATGTCAGTGAGCTTCGTCACGTCTATTTATTCCTAGAGGAGATAACGTTTTCCCTTTGTGTATCAAATGAGCCTCTCTCGCCTTTCTCACTGCGTCACGGTTGCTGCGTATGAGTTCAGAGGGTCCTGAAGGGGGGTACCAATCCCATTTCCCAGCCCAATTTTTTTCGAAATCCCATTTCCCAGCGTCCAAATCCCATTCCCTCTAGCAGAATTCAGGAAAAATCTCAGTGTTTTTCATAAGAAATTCCAAAGATTATGACTTTGAGCTAAGTGTAACTTTAACATTTGGGTTCATCGTTTTGTAATATAAACGAAGTTTGTAGTGTATTACTACAGTCCAACTAAATATGTGAAAAGAATATCAACCCTCGGATGTACACGCAAACGTATACACCAATTGTGGTACAAGGGGGGGGGGGTTGTTGCAACCCCTCCCCCCCTGGGGTTTTTACAATGTTGCAATATTTCGGAAATATTTTACATCTAATCGATAGCCCGCGACGATGTGCTATACAAGATAAGGTAAATATTATGGGTTGTAACGCTGCTGGGGGTCGTGACGTCATCCAAAATGGCTGCCAAGACGGCCGCCATCTTGGATTTCACTAAAAATCAAATTTATCGGGAAAATGCGGAAATTGCAAATATTTTTTGCTAGAGTTGTAAAATAACATACAATTAAACAGTATGATGCTTTTGGAAGCATTTTATAAGCTTTTTCGCTGAAAAAAGGTGAAAAACATGCATTTTTCTTCAAAAATGGCTTGACCACATATTACTTATGACGTCATATCTCATTGCCATAGCAACCAGTTGTCGCCAAACTTTGCCAAAATATGTCTTAAGGATAAAAGATTAGCTACTGAAAACGGCATGTGCTAATCTTAAATGGTCTTGAAAATATTGGAGAAAAACCTTAAGGGGGTGGCAACCACCCCCTTCTCCTTTGTACGTCCGAGGGTTAAATACGTGATCAGTCCGAAGTTACAGTACAATCAGATAACAAGCAGCCTATTTTCTTGATACTGTATTTTGAGAAGTTATATAACAACAGAGTTCGAGTTATCGGGGTAAATTTGGGCCAAAGGAAACAAAAAATCAGAAAAAATAAATAGTTCGAGTTAGCGGGGAATTGGAGTTATCCGAGTTTGAGTTATCCGAGTAAAAATGACTCAAAAATGGGGCCAAATCCAAGGCCAATCGAACTTAGTTCGAGTTAGCAGGGTTCTACTGTATTCTCCTGCCATTTCACATTCCTGTCGCCTGCAGGTAGTCTGACATCCCGCCATTTTGTTTTTAACATGTAAATATGCATGCTCAGCTGTTTTGGCTTCATTGCACCGCTGTACACAAATATCTTTGACCGCAAGACAAGGGAAAAATAAAATATTCTGATATTTCTATCGTAAAATTGGCAAAATAGGCACTTTTAACAGTTTTCTGATGTTTGCCAAACTAAGGGAATTAGCTGCTGGAGATACTCAAAGACAACTGTCCCATTCCCATTTCGACGTTTATTTCCCCATTCCCAGTGAGCAAATCCCAGTCCCAGTGACTCAAATCCCATTTCCCAGGGCAAAAACAGGCCAATCCCAGTTCTCATTTTACCCTTTCAGGACCTTCAGTTCAAGTGGGATTATAATAACATCATTGATTGAATGTCCAGCTTGATTGAAATGTAGGGAGACAGGAGTGGGATCGTTGAGTTGATGATGGTTCATTATCATGGGAACGGCGGTGGTCTCTCCGATTGGCATTTACATTTTTTACATTCAATCAAGTAGATAAGATTTTTGGATTTGCAAGGCAAGTTGTCAGTGATTTTTCTTTGTTCATTAGTTGCGGTAAAGATGTAATTTGTTTGGCCGTTTTGGAGAAAAGGACAGGTGAGGCAGCGTGGATGGTTGCATCTTTAAACTCCGGCAGTTTGTTGCGTGTGGGGTGTATTGTTGTGGAGCGTGGAAGGTATACCAAAAGGTCGCGAAGGCTTGCGTGACGTCTGTGAGCAGTAACTGGCGACATAGGGAAGGCGTCTTTGTAGTTAGGGGAGGATTGAAGGATGTTAAGGTGTTTTTTTAGGACTGAAGATATTTTACGAAGAGCGGGATTGAAGGTGATAACAAATGGCATGCGATCTGTTGTAGAATTTGTGTGTTCCTGTTGCTTGAGTGTTTCGTGCCGTGGGAAGGCGCGTGGGAAGGCGCGTTAGAGTGGATGGAATTTATGTATCCGATGAAAGTTTTAAGTTTCTCCTCTCCTTCTGTCCAAACCATGAAGATGTCGTCTATGAATCTACGCCGCCAGACGAGGGGCTTGAAGGGGGTGTTGTCGATTACGTGTTGTTCAAATTTGCCCATGAATAAGTTTGCGTATGAGGGTGCCAGACTAGTTCCCATTGCAGTTCCGTGAATTTGTAAGAAATGCTCATTGTTGAAGGAAAAATTGTTCATGCCAAGTATTATTCTAATGAGATCACAGATGCGTTCAATAGGTAGTGTTTTGTTTTGACGGGTGTTAAGGAAATGGCGGCAAGCTTCAATGCCTTCGTTGTGAGGAATGTTAGTGTATAGTGCAGAGACATCAAGGGTGACGAGAATGGCGTTGTCCGGTAGAGGTCCCATTTGTTCAAGTTGAAGAAGAAAGTGTGTAGTATCTTTGATGTAAAAGGGAAGAGACCCTACGAGGGATTTGAGGTGGTGGTCGACAAATTCAGAAATTCGCTCTGTAGGATGGCTATTGCTAGATACGTCCAGGGTTGCCTTTTTTATGGATTTTAGGAAGAATGTAGAAGCGACCAGCCTTAGGGTCGGGATTGGAAATGAGGTATTTGAATGTGTCATTGTCGATTGATTAAATTATCTTTGTGTAGGCGGTTAAGGTATTCCGTTTGACACGTTCCTGTATTCCTTTTGTTAAGTCAGTAGGGGTTGTTTCTGGTAGTACTTAGGTAGGGTCGTTGAGGTGTCTATAGCATTCATTGATATCATCGGCATAGTCCCCATTTTGGAGAATTGAACAGTCAATATTTAACAATAATTATTAACGGCTGAGACTGAGAATGATATGAAGGATTGGGCAGATCAAGAAGGGGGTCGAACTGCATAAAATTTTTTATTCATATCGTACGAAAGCCCAATTAAACACTTGTTTTATTATTCATTTAAAATATTTCCAAGCTCATGAAGTCCTTACCTCCTTACTAGGATATGAAGGGATGTTTCAGTATTGTTTTCAAAAAGTAGTTGACTGTATGTTCTTGCTATCTTTTTGAGGCAGTAACTTCGCATAGCGTGTGGAATATTCCGTGTGGAATATTCCGTCGACGATTGAGGTCAGTCGTCGAATAACAGAAAAAATCTTATAAATTCGGTCAGCGCTCGCTGGCTATCAAAAATTAGCCGGGGAATTTAAACCTATTAGAAATTAGAAATATTCTGAATGAGTAACAAAACTTCTTATTTGTTAACATCAAATTGTACACAAGTGAATAAAAGCGGTCTGCCAGAATTACTGTGTGTCAGTGTATTTTTTTTCCGATTCGATTTGAAAGTGATTTTTGAGGGATCTCAAGGTGCATGATGAATTAACCGGAGGAATTCTAAGGGAGGGAGGGGAGGAGGGACGGGGGCATTTTTTCTTTCTTTTTTGAGCTTTTTTTAAAGGAATTTTTTTCTTTTTTGAGTTTTTTGAGGGATCCTAACTGGGATCCTAACTGGGATCCTAACTCGAGAAATAGCTAACCTCATTGCTAAATGCCGTTACTTCCGCTGGTTTAATCAGTCCAGTCCGATCGAGGTCGGCGTGAGGTCGCCAAGCCGTCTGTTTTATAAAACGCCGTCTAAATGTTTGAATTATTAGAAAAACATAAAAGAAATATTCGGAAGCCGCAGATGAGAGAGGTTGGACACAATTAGATTGAAACCGATTAAAAACTTGCACGCTTTCTTATTGGCGCGACAGAAGTCACTTGTAACTATGCTTGCATGCTCGGAAATGCTGTGTTTTTGTTACAGAACTGAGTAAACATATACTACGCCAGGCATAACTAATCAATGATCAATGACATCAATGAGTAATCAATGGATAATCAATTTGATTAATCATTGAGTATTGCCAATACTCAATGAGTAATCAATGATTAATCGAACCCAAAAAATTTTGTGGGTCATTGATTACTTATTTTAAACCAAAAGAGACCTTCCAGTACACCCATTTCTCTTCCTGCCACCCACCAGGGGTCAGAAAAGGGCTCATAAAAGGTGAAGCCCTGAGACTTTTAAGAACAAATTCCTCAGCGAAATCATTCAGTGAGAATATCAACAACTTCAAAGCACGCCTCCGTGCTAGAGGCTACACTTACAATCTCATTGAGAAAATAATTTTCGAGGTAAAATTCAATGAACGGAAGTCATCTTTGCAGCAAAAGGAGAACGTGTGAAAAAGAATTCTGCCTTTCGTAACAATGTACCACCCAGCGTTGCCTAATCGTAAAAACATCTTAACCCTATTCGGCCTGGGGGGGGGGGGGGGGGGCACAAAGTGCCCGCGCTAACTTTGAACGTTCATAACTTCTTTAATATGTATTCAAACGCCACCAAACTTTGTGACTTTTCCTAAAATTTATCTGCCAACAATTTTGTATGACAATTTTTTGATCACGTGACTTGATGTTTCCATGGCAACAAGATTTTGACAGCCATGTTTTTTGAAATTTGCATATTTGTACCTTTGAATGAAGAAAAACAATGTTTATTGGTATAACTTTTATATTTTTATGTCATTAAGCACTTATTTATTGGTTTTGATTAATTTTGAGTCAATTTGGATGGTTTTTAAGAGGTTTTAAAAAATTTCAGAAATCCAAGATGGCGGCCGTATAACTAATTACCTAATAACTACGTCATATGACGTCATCGTTCCATTGTGCGGACCGCAAAGGAGACAGTTTTGGACGTACTATGTACCCTCCAGGTTTCATTGTCATAGCCTTAATGTTCTTGAAGTTACGAAGGGGGGGCACAATGTGCCCCCCCCCCCCCCCCCCCAGGCTCAGGAACTCAAAAAAAGCCCAGGCCGAATAGGGTTAATGAACAAATGGCATTTAATTCAGATCCAACCATTGCTAAGAGAAATATACAAAGAGCCTCCCCTTATCTCATACAAAAAAGGAAAATCCTTGGGGATATACTTGTTAGAGCAAAACTCTAAAGGTCACGTTCGAAGTTATCACGAGCTTATGAGTCGTGTCTGGCCTATCAACACCTCTTTCCATGCAAATCAATGACTAATCAATGACATCGATGACTAATCAATGACATCAATGACTAATCAATGACCAAAAATTTTGTGGGTCATTGATTAGTCATTGAGTACTCATTGAGTATTGGCAATACTCGACGAGTAATCAATTGATAACTCATAGATTACCCATTGATTACTCATTGATTATATTGATGTCATTGATATCATTGATTAGTTTACTTAAAAGGAATGCACACCTCTTAAGGCGCTGTTACACTAGGCAATATTTCGTGCAACTTGTCTCGCAACAACTAAAAACCGTGCGTTGCGATGCTGCGAGACAAGTTGCCTGGAGGGTGTTACACTAGGCAATGTTTCTTGCGATTTGTCTCGCCTGACGGTGAAAGGAGCAATTTCATTGGCTAAAGTCACAAAACGTTGCGACACAAGTTGCAGGAAACGTGTTACACTACGCAACGCTTGAAAAATTCGTTGCGGCGCGGCGAGAATCGTTGCGAAAAGTAGAACCGACTTCTACTTCTCGCAACGATTGCGGCAACAAAAAAATCGCGAGAAATGTTTGTTGCGGGGTATGTTACACTGGGCAATTTTTCATGCAACTTGTGTTGCAACAAAATTGCGAGACAAGTTGCACGAAACATTGCCTGGTGTAACAGCGCCTTTAGGGCCTCTTCATATGAGCCCGGTTGACCAGGCTGGCCCGCTTACCGGGACGCATTTCGCCTTGGGTTCATATGAGAAAATTCAGCGCGGTTTCCGAGATGAGAAAAGGCCAAAGATCCTGTCCTTTCGTTATCATATTCTTCGAATCTTTTATACGTCTCTTTGCTTTAGCTTTCTCTTCTTCTGAAATGTGTCATAATCATCCGCAGGCCCCGAACATGAACTCTTCGTCGATATGAAGCTTCGCCATCTCCACTCGCAATTCATGGTATTGAATTTGCTTGTCCGCGTCGAAATCAAGGCTTCTGTACGCCATTTTAGACTTGTACTTAAGTAAACAGTCGATCAATTGGCTGACCATCTCTGTTTGCCAACGGAACTTCCTAGGAAGTCTAGGAATCGAGAGAGAAGAACATTCCTCACTTCTCGCCATGTTTACCAACCGCACTGCTACGTCATCGACCATGTAACGCATGCGCTGTTGCGAAGAATTCGTCCCGGTAACCGGGATGAAGTGTTCATATCGCAAAATTTTCCAGCCCGCTTACCGAGATCCCGGTTGGAAAAACCGAGATCTCGGTAACCGAGCCAGCCCGCCCTCACATATGAACACATCAAAAATTTTAGAAAGGATTTAAAGGTAAGGCGAGATCTCGGAAACCGGGCCAGCCCGGTCAACCGGGCTCATATGAAGAGGTCCTTACTCAATACAGACATCTTTGACTGTCTCTAGGCTTGTTATGGAACGGTATTAATGCTCTTTCGAACTAAAGAGCTATAAAAACGTCAAGTCCCTGACTTAAAGTATGCTGTCACAGTTAAACTTTGTGAAGGAAAAAGAGGTGTAGATTATCTGAGGTACATTAAGTTTCAAAACAAACAGTAATGAAGAAATATAGTGCGTGTTATCAGAGCATAAATATGTTTGGACTTGAGCTGAGGGCTACAAACAACTTAAAACGTGCAGTACTAGATTCTCCATAATCCCGGTTAAATCATATACCTCTGAACGAATCTTTTGTGGAGGCGTTCGTCAAATGCCCTCTTCATGGTTTCCCTGTATGAGTGATAAACCTCTTTAAGGGACCGTTCATTATTTATGGGAGGGGGGGGGGGGGGGGGATGGGTGAGAAAATGGGGGGACCTGAAATTTTAGCCACTGCAAAAAGGGCGGTCCTGGGGAAATTTTTTTGTTATGGAGGAGGGTCTTGAAATTTTAAACAGATGATGTCTTAAATATAAAAGCGAAAACATAACTACAGTGTACCAATAAGAGTGGGGCACCCCAGATTTCATGGCTGGGAGCCTTTGGGCTCTCTATGATTCTTCTAAGAGCACAGCCTTGCACAGTATTTTGGTGCAGTCATGGAGCATGATTTATAATATTTATTTCTTTATTTGGTACTGCCATAATTGTACACAACATTACTTAAAGCTTTAACCCACCATTAAACATATTAAGCTTACTGGATTATAACAGTATTAAACCGAGGGTTTTAGTGAATTTGTAACCCTAGCCAAAGGAATTCTCCTTATCTGCTACGTGGACATTAAGTTGAACAGTTCGTCCTTTGTCATCCTTGTAAGTGAGTCGACCCACCCACTTGCACCACTCCCAGTTTCTGGGTTGCTCAGTAGCAGTGGTTTTGTATATTGCAATAAATCTTTATATAGCCCAGCTGAGTCTTGGTTAACTCTAGTTCTTCAAATGCACAGTGGACCAAGTGGTTGAATTTCTTCGATTAAGAAAACCACACAAGAGTCAAAATGCCATAAGTTGTAATAACTATTTATTAATACATTTACTGAAAATTATTCTAAACTTTTTTTTCATTTCCTGCTACAACATGTTATGGTTTTGTTGCTTTTATGTCTGGTTTATACTAGATTATGTCTGGTTTATACAGGTTTATGTCTCCTCCATATCCCCTCCCATCAAATCCTCACTCCCATCATACCCCAGGCCCATCATATCCCAAATTTACACCTATATGCTTAAAACTAAATATGATATTAGAAGCACAGTTTTTAATATCATGACAGCAATACAGTCACCCCCAAATTTTTACCTACTTTAGATCTGAAAACCAACACGCTAGCCACTACATCATCACAACCCCACAAAAATACGGCATGGATTCATACAATAAAACTTTATTTTATAGAAATCAGATTAATAGTTGGGGGGGGGGGGTATTGAAATTCTTCAGCAACAGAACAGAGGGGACCTGAAAAAATCCAGATTCACTAAGGGGGGGGGGGGGGGGGACATGAAAAAAAAATGAAAAATTTGTTAATTTTTCACCCATCCCCCCCCCCCCCCCTCTCCCATAAATAATGAACGGTCCCTAAGCCGGGTTTTTCACCGCCAAAATGAACGTGCAAAAATTTACACTTTCCATCATGTTTACGAATCAAGCGAGGTCGACTTCAACCGCAATGTGTTGTTGATCCCTGCGTGGAATGAGCAAAGGGCAATCGAGGAAGCAGACAACCGAACGGCTCATGTTTGTATTACTTGGCTCTACTCCCTAAATGGTGCGTTACGGTTTATTCTTCCGAATTCCGAATTCTGAATTCCGAATTCCGAATTCTACCTTTTCCTTTAATTCCTTTCAAGGATTTTGAATAGATGTAAACGTATATACAATTGTGAACTTCTGAGAGTTTTATTACATTTGTTAAACGACTTCTACTGTTATAATTACTTGTATACAGGCATAATCACATTCAACGCCGGCCGGAATATTTGTGGAGGTCTTTGTCAGCGGATGTCATCTTCAAGGTTTCTAAGTATCCTCTTTAAATGTTTTGGCGGCCCAAATTGAACATAAAAACTGACAATTTCATATCCTGTTTACAAAAAACAGGTTAAATAACAAGGCCTTTTCACTTTCTTCTTGTTCTTTTTCAACCAATGCGGCCTCATTTCTGCATCCAGAGAAAAGTAATACCGATCTTTGAAGGTCTGAACAACTGAAAAATATCCGACATTTTCAATGACAATGGAAGAATACCCCCCGATTGTGGACGTTCCTTTCCCATCTACAAGGTGGTCGAGGTATTTTGGGCCATTTTGTCACTGCGTAGACTGGTCTTAAAATGGAACGTACCTCAAAATAAATGTTCGAATTCTTAGAAAAACATAAAAGAAATATTCGGAAGCCGCAGATGAGAGAGGTTGGACACAATTAGATTGAAACCGATTAAAAACTTGCACGATTTCTTATTGGCGCGACAGAAGTCACTTGTAACTGTGGTTTTTGTTACAGAACTGAGTAAACATATACTACGTTTAGTTGAATATTTTAAGTTAAGAGCGCGCAAACATAACAGAAGGACAAGAAGAATCCCCTTATAAGGCTTAACTATGTTTTAAGCCACTTTATACTGACAAAATGAACATAACGCCGAACTGATCAGTTTCCCACGGCCCGGTCAATAAGGGGCTAGCGATTACCAAACGTTCAAGAGAAATAACTTCAGAACAAATTTAGCTATAGCTATTTCTTATTTTTTTAAGGATTACGGATTCAAAGGCGTGTTTACAATATTTATTAACCGTAGCCACGACTTTTACTGCTATGTGCTAAGCCGCCAGTGCATGGAATAAACCTGGGCAATTTAGAAACCAGCGGACAACTGAAGCTGATATTTGGATGCATAACGGTTTATTTTTCCGAATTCTAGCTTTTCCTTTAATTCCATTCAAGGCTTTTTTATTAAATATAGACGTATATACAGTTGTGAATTTCTGAGAGATTTATTACATTTGTTAAACAAGTTCTCCTGTTAGTTATTGTTCAAAAATGTAAGAGAAAAATATACAACATGAAAAATCGTAAAATAAACTATCACATAGGTGCTAATTGAGTTTTTCCTGTTAGAATAACGTGGGAGTTATTTGACAAACCCTATCTGGCGGAGCAATTTACGACCACGACTGTCACAAAAATAACTACATTTTTGAGAAATTTTTAGATTTAATAAGGCATTTGTTTTATACGCTGGGAGAGCTATACAATAATATCTGGCTTTTAACAACGAAGACCTAGAATTCACCAGAAAACTTTTACCCTTTCTCACAAATTATAATTACAACCACAAAATATATTTGAATGTTTCAACCTTCAAAAATATTTTGTAATATATAATATTTGATCTAATTTTTCATGGACGGAAAATGGTTCTCCAGAAAAATAATTGATCCCTTTAGTAATGAATAGTAGAAGTGAACAGTTTATTTTAGTAAACACACCTGCAGCCCAAATAAGTCCATCAGAACTTGAAATATTCTTGAAGGGTAAAAATACAGAATGATCAAAGTAAATCCCCGCCCGCCCTTAACGCAACTTGCGTCAGAGTAGCAATCTAGTCGTGACATGCGCGCTAAAAAACCGTAACTACGTGACACTTAGACCGTGACATAATGTGACGTGAGGTGTTATTATTTTAAGAATTTGAAGAACGCTAAAAAGTCGATTGCTTGGTAAACATTGTGCTGTATGCCAATGAATTAATTTTCAGTCATATATTATATTTTAAAAAGTGTGATAAAGATCTATGATGATAACAACAAGTTAATTGCATATTGGCTGTATTGACCTGTATTGGGTGTTGGAGGTCCCCACCAGCCTTTAGGTTGCCACATATCAACCTGCCTTAACAAAAAGTATATGTATGTATATGTATGTATATGTATGTATGTATGTCACCGCTCAAGAGAGACCGTGACGAGAATGTTTTTACGCTCTTTAAACGTGATTACGTGACGCTCTTAGTTCGCACATTCTCGAACGTCCGAGATCAATATTTCGTCAGAGGCAGTTTGTGGTAGATTCTTCGCCATAGTCTTGAAAACTTTCTTAACAAAAATGTCCAATTCCTCAACTTATCTTTTTATCTATTTATAACCGTAATTAAAATTCAATAAAACAGACGGCTTGGCGACCTCACGCGCCGACCTTGATAGACCATTAAACCAGCGGAAGTAACGGCATTTAGCAGTTTGTTTTGTTTTATGGCGACGCCCTTCCTCGGACGGGTATAAAAAGGAACATCCGACATCGTAGCTGGTCAGTATTCAGTGCAAGGTTCGCCGTAAACATCAACACTACGTTAGCCTTTGTGAGTTGTAAGTCAACCCTTCTCCTAAACACTCCAGCCGAGACTTGAAGTTTGTCGGATAAGAAGTAAGACTTAAACCGGCGAACAAAGAGATTTACTCTAAAGGTAAGCTGTATCATAGATCAATTCAAAAGACACTCTATTTAGCGTGATCTGAACATGAATAGTTAAGCGAAATGATCAAAAAAAGATACAGTTGTAAGAAAGTGTTATTAGCTTAGTTGTTGCGGAAAACATGTAGAAGGAACCAAGCCGAAATCTGATGCGTTTGATCCATGTTACCTACTCAAAACAGCTGGAAAAGAATGTACAATACATCTGTTCTCTTTAAGGTGTGAAACTAAGCTTTTCATCTCGGCACTTCGCGTTGTTCAACACAAAATACAATTTCTTCAAAGAGCTTCAAAGAAAATATGGATAATACACAATTAAATAACAAAGCTTGCAATTGGTCAGCTGAGAAAATATTTGCACGAACGTGGTAGAACCCGCTTTAACCGTTGCGAGTGAAAAATTAACGTGTCAGTATTGTAGTTAAGTCCGTGTAAAATGGTCTGAGAACGGGACGATCTAATACGATTTATTACAGTTAAGATAGAAAAAAGTCAAACGTATATGACGGGCAATATAGATTCCGAAAGAGTGCATCTTTGCTAAGCTAAAATTCATGGAGTGAAGTTGGAGCTATAAGAAAAATCATAATTGATAATAAATGTGCGTACATTTGATTGACTTGTTGGCAAAGAACTTCTTTTATCCATTTATATGGTTCACAACTACCATCACTTCAAACTTTTTAGTTTTTTAGTTTTTCGCGGCCTCGAATTAACATTGATCTGGGTTCTTTATTTTCGATTTAGGAATTTTAGACTCTCAAGCCTTAGTCATTCCAAGTAACCGCTCAAATTTTCTTGAGCTCGGCTGAACCGCAAATTTTCTTACACAAGCGAACGTGGTAGAACCCGCTTTAACGTTACGAGTGAAAAATTAACGTGTCAGTATTGTAGTTAAGTCCGTGTAAAATGGTCTGAGAACGGGACGATCTAATACGATTTATTACAGTTAAGGTAGAAAAAAGCCAAACGTATATGACGGGCAATATAGATTCCGAAAGAGTGCATCTTTGCTAAGCTAAAATTCATGGAGTGAAGTTGGAGCTATAAGAAAAATCATAATTGATAATAACAGTGTGCGTACATTTGATTGACCTGTTGGCAAGGAACTTCTTTCATCCATTTTTATGGTTCACAACTACTATCACTTCGAACTTTTTAGTTTTTTAGTTTTTCGCGGCCTCGAATTAACTGACCTAAATCTCACAACATTCATTAAAGTGATCTGGGTTCTTTATTTTCGATTTAGGAATTTTAGACTCTCAAGCCTTAGTCATTCCAAGTAACCGCTCAAATATTCTTGAGCTCGGCTGAACCGCAAATCTTCTTACACAAGCGAACCATTTAGTAAATTGAATTTTTCTTAAACCTAAGCTCATTTCAATGTTGCTACACAGAGGGTGGTAAAGAGGGGGGGGGGGGGGGGGGGGGGGTACCGATCATGCATCACGGTGAATTTTTAAGTGAAATCGCGCATCACGGAGAAACTTTTTAAGCAATCACGCGTCACTTAAATAAGGAGTAATCGGGCATTAAAATGGTAACAAAACAACGTAGAGTCGGCGTATGCCTACCTATTGAATGCATTGATATTGTATTCAGTTTTTCTTTTTGGAAGGATTGCATGTTAATTCATGAATCTTAAAATGAAATAAAGGGTGTTCACTTGACGGTCCTAGTACAAATCCAACTAGCGCGTGGTGTGGTTGTTATGTCCTTTGTTCACTCGGTTTTTTGGCTGGTTTGACTTTTACAGTTTAGCCCTGACTAGTATATCTTATAAAAGATCTACCCCTCTTGTATGAAATAACGGGAGGCTCTTTATAGATTTGTGTTAGTGAAGGTTGCGAATCTATTAAATGCCTTTTATCCATGAGGATCCAGGGGCGGATCTAGGGGAGGGAGGAGGGGTGCAGGGGGTGCCCCCCCCCCCACTGAGATGTCCTATGGATTGTTCGCTTTTAAAATTTGTTTACGTCACCCTTCAGTTACGTCATTCCTTAGAGGTGCACCCCCTTCTAAGAAAAATCCTGAACTGTTTTATGTTAGGTACACATGGGTTTTATTGAGAGCTGACTTTCTATCAGAATATTACTTCTGAGAGCACCTTCTCAATGAGATTGTTAAGGTAGCATCTTAGCCGAAAGTTTCCTTTGAAAAGTTCGTTCAATTCTGAGGAGTCTAAGGGCCTCTACTTTGAAGAAACCTTTCTTGACTCCCGGTGGGTGACAAGATTTAAAGTGCGTGTATTTCTTCTTAGCATTATCGGCTTTATTTCGTTTTGCTTGTCTTTTGCGGTCAATGTGTTTCTTATTCAGATGTTTTCGTGTATCTGAGACCTTCCGTTTAATTTCTTATCAAGACTCAGGGAGCACACGAGGATGAGATTCAACATGTTTATTATTGGCATTCTCAAGTTCTGACATGTTTTTCACCACTGAGCGCGAATTGTTTCTGTATGAGCTGGACTCTCTCTTGTACATTTACAAGTGGCTTAGTGCCTTGTTCTTAGGCTGATTGACATATTAGTTTCGTTTGGCTTAGTATCCTACTCGCTCTTCTTCTTTGATTTGAATCAATGTTACGATAGTGGAATTTGATTGGCGCTCCTAGTAATTTCTGTTCTGCCTGACATGTTGCCTGCTTTCTTATGGTTCCGATTTCCTTTTTGAATTCTTCGTTGGGTCTGATAAGTGCGCTTTGGCGTTGTGGCGTAACGTCTTAGGACATGTCTCTTGTACCCTGCGAGCTTCGAGTTTTCTGATTGCGTTTTCTGATTTCTCGATTCTGTCCTCGTCGTACCAGGAACGGATTCTCTGGACCCACCACAAACATCAAAGGTCAAGAAAAGACCGGACAGACCTTCAATTAGACAGTTTAAGTTGAATCCTTTGAATGCAACCTTTCTAGTTTTTCAAAGAACGTCGAAAGCATTCACGTATCACGGAAAAATAAAAGGTAAATCACGCGTCACGCGCTTCTAAAATAGCAAATCACGCATCACGCTGCGCTATATCTGATCACGCATCACGCGGTTAATTTTGGGGCAATCACCACCCTCGATCTTCACAGTCTGTCTAGCCATGAGAACATCTAAAAATATCTGGAACTTGGAGAGCGGCTGTTAGCCTAGAAATGTGTTCTTTTTTCACCCTAAAATCTGCTTTACATTCGCTGTTTTCTAAGTCATCTAATTGAAATGAGTCGTACTCACAGTAAGGTAAACATAAATTAACTGACTCGTACTCTTCGTAAAGGATAAGAAACACTTTATCACTGATATGGCCAGCAGCATAGGAGCAAATTAACGCATCTCCAACATCCTGGAACGACATTTCTAACCTTTCCGTTCGAAAACGTTTTCTAACAGTTCATAAAAGTAGTTGTTTGTTTATCAAATTTGCTGTTAGCGGCACCAAGCGCCACCGTTCCCGCCAACAGTGTTCGTAGTCGACCCAGTCCCCAGCATGCTCTCAAAGACACGTCCAACCGTATCGCGCAATGCGCAGAACGTATGCGCAATAAATAGGAGGAACCGTCCTTAAATCGGGGTTCCACTGTATTTGATTTGCATCCAGTTTAATTATTTAAAAAAATACTTCCGCTCGCGAAAGAAAGGGCGTCTGTTCGCGTCTATGATTACTGCAGGAATTATGTACAATTTTTAATCCAACTTTTGTGGTGGGCAGAAACTATGGTTGGGAAATTAATTATGGGGCGCAAAAGTGGTGCTCGTAGGTAGACTTAAATTTTTTTTTAAATTTATAGCGCTAAAATTTAAAAAAAAATGAAGTCAACATTCACGATAACGCGCTACACAGATATATGCGCATTTGCTTACTTTTGTGCTCGTAGGTAGACTGGGAACAAGTCACGTTTCGTCGGCCACGAATACAAAAGACCCCCAGCAGACAGGTAAAGAACGAAGTTACATTACCCGAACAAAATACCGCTAAATTCCACTTGAAAAGCCAGAATTGAGCATTCTCAATTAAAATAGCAATTTAGGGAGGTATTTTAACATCCCTTTATATTTCTAAAGCTAGCCAGTTGCAAAATATTGATCAGCATCGCTCCCGCAACGCGAAACAATGGACGACAACGTTGGCGTTCCGAGGACGAGCGAAGGATTATCGGTAGTGTCTTCGTTATCTGGAGTCAGCGAGCAGATCGCCATCGCCGAGCACATCCCGACAGAACACGAAACGACCACAACTGCTGTCTTCCATCCAGGCGAAGAGGCCTCGAGCACGAATGTTAGCGGCCATCCTCCTTGCGAAGTGCAAGTCGTGAAGGTCACGAACGGAAATGTTAGCATCAGTTTCGCTACCCCCGCGCCGTCGGCTTCGCATATTCAAGGCAGCCAATCCTCTCTGCAACCTATCCAGGAAGTCATCGCAGATAGCCCAACTCATTCCACAAGGTCTTCCAGTCCAAATTTACAAGATTCACAAGCTGTTACGACAATACAACAAGCGGAGCAAGATGAAATGTCCGGCGCAAACCAACAGGACGAAGGTTCCCCTTTAGCGCGAGCAACCCAGAAATCGCCATGGGATGGAGCTATCAGTGCAGATGTGCTAATCGTGCGCTGCAGAAACGAAACGGCTGAGCTGTTTAAAAATAAATTGGGATCTGGAGGCCGTGGAAAATGTATTAAGGTGAGAAATGAGTTAAGCGATCACCGTTTTAAGACATTTTCAATTAGCTAGCTAAAAAAACGTGTATGACTTGTTTGTGTCCCCTAATTGTGGGTGGTTTCTACATTTTCTTCATTGTGAAATTTGTGTTTCAAAACTCATAAGCTTACTTTATGTGATTTCGATCCTTAGTATTCCAAAATTATCCAGACTTGTTTATTGATCATATTCAAGAATTTTAAAGCTTAAAATTGATTTAATTTTATTTTGGACTTCTCTTCTTGTTGAATATCGTGGAACGAAATATTATTGATGAAATGTAAAATAGAAGCTTATATTGTCTCGATTAGGAACTTAAAGCAAAATATAAGCTTAAGTAATTTTGTTATTGACACCTGATTTAGAATGTCACTCTTCCTTTGAGTGAAATTCTTCAGAATTCAGTGTGTTTTGGCAAGCTATTAATTAACATTCAGGAGCTGTTTGTATTTGTGATTGCATGGTAGCACAATATCATTCCTTCCATTAGACATGACATTATTGCTGCAAGCCATAGCAAGGCAGCACGCTATTCATGGAGTCCTGACATGTATTGGTTGGCCTGAAATAAGAGAAGATTCAAAATTTGCAGATGTCAGAATCTGCATATGTGGTCTATAATTGTGTACAATGTTGTAATGTCGTGTATATTCGGGTACAATTGTATGTAGTCACGTTTATTTAACCCATGCGTCTACAGCTACGATGGATATATGTGTAAAGTCACGGTTTATCCAGTGGACTAAGCTTGTGATTTTGCAACTCTTGTTGATTTTGTTGGAGATAAGGAAATTATACATTTGGTAAATTGTATGATTGTATGTTTTACAGTTGTTTTCACATAGCTTTACTGTACGGTGTTGCGAAGTTCGTTGGGAAATTGGGTACAACTACTAGGCTACGAACTAGCCTATTACGTTGTGAAGTACGGAACCTTATTTGAAAAATTAATATTGAAATGAAGCTGGCAACTTAATTCCCATTGGTGTTTTCATGATGTCAGAACTCAAGAGTTTCATACATTATATTGATGGCAAATTGGTAGGAATGAAGTTGCGAATTTTGTTTCCAATTACGTTCAGTACTTTGCAGCATAATTGGTTACAATCTTGGATATTTCAAATGAGAAATTAATACCACCCCTCCCCCCAGTTTAGTGATGGGAAAATGGCGTGTTTTGGTTTTCGCGCGAATCTATCTTTGAATCAGGGGAAGGGGAGGTGTTATTTCTCTTTTTATTCCGTCCGAGATTGTCCGAGGTTCACACTGACGTTACAAGAACCTATACAGAGCACGTTCCAGAAGATGAAACTGAGTTACAGGCGCACGTTTAATAAATAAACATAACAGAAAGAACTTGTTAGCCGAAAAGAAGGAACCCTGTGTGGGATTGAAAAGATGATTTAAATAACATCATAATCCCTGTCGTTTTTGCATTATCTGCTCTATTGATATAAATATTAAATATGCATAAATGCATGTTCTGAGCTTTGTCCAAAAGTGAAGTTATGTTGCTTTAACGAAGCCGATAGATTCCTTGTGTTGCTTGTGTGAAAACTGCTATTGTTATCATTGTGTGGCAATTTAACATAACCGTTGCATATCTCTGCTGAAGCTCGTGAACTTAGTTCCTCACAATAAAGGGAAAGGGAAAAGAGCTGGGAACGAGGTTGCTCGTGTTAATGAATAAAACAAGAAGACGCTCACACTTGATACGAGCTATATTCTAGTATGTTCAGGTATAGCAAATGCAAAAAAGTGTTGTCTCAGCCGGTAGAAAGAAAGAATGAAATAAAGACCACAACAAGAAAGAAAAAAAGAAAAAAAAGGAAGAAGAGAAGCTTCAACCCGCATGTGTTGTCTTATACATCACAATCACGACTTTCGCACTGCTACGCCCGTGGGCCAGTCAGCCGGACACTTATAAAAGCTATATTTTAGAAGTGGTCTGTCATTGTTCACTTAATAATTAAGTATAATTAAGTATAATTAAGTATAATTATGCAGGCTGTGATTACCAATATTTGTTTATTAATATTTTCTTTCTGTACAATCATTTTCTCCATACAAAAGATTCCAACATGATTTTCATCTATGAAAATATAATTTGCGACGGTTCACAATCTGTTCCCGACGATTTACCACGGTTTTGTTGCAGTGCTGTATAATAGAGCGTTTTCACTTGACGTCATAGCCGCCATATTGGTGTTCCCGTACAAAAGAATTTTAATTAACTTCTTTTGTCAGGAACACCAACATGGCTGCCATGGCTTTTGTCATTTGAGTCCCACGGGACTGAAGTTCACGTGAGTGAAAACGCTCTATAGCCATAGATCAGTGTTTATTTAATTGATTGCCCACAATCGTCAAAAACCATTGTAAACTGTTACAAACCCACCGTAAATCATATGAAATATATCGTAAACCATCACTGAAACGTACAAGTATCATTTAAATTAAATATAGTAGACGATGGAAAATAGATTAATATTTTAGTCTTTCGCCGTTGTTTCCTATTATGTCGGTAAATACAACTATTCATAGATTCTATAGTTTTATCGATCAACTCCTGAGAAATACCATAGATTGTTCTCTGCACTCTATCACAGAACTCTGCATATGACTCACGGGTAATAGCTCCATTAAGAGCGTGTTTTTCCAACTTTCTGGACACAATGTTAAGAATGTTCTCAATATGATTTGAGTCTGGACTTCGTGACAGTATTTTTTAAAAGCTTGGAATGACAATGAGCCAAAGCATGACCGGCTGTTTTGTTGTTTTGGGAGGGATCACTGTCTTGCAGCCAGAGTTGAGTCAATCCTTTGCAAGATCGGGGGAAGGGGGGGAGAGGGGGTTATGTCTCTTTTTATTCCGTCCGACGTCCAAGATTGTAGTTTACAGCCTAGTACCCAATTTCCCAACAAACTTTGCAACACCATGCGGTAAAGTAATGTGAAAACAACTGTAGTATTATTTTACTGTTGAAAGCTGTTATGTTGTTGGATGCATTTTCAACCAAAATTTCTGGACATTTTTCCTTAATATTGTAAGCAGCTCCCGAAAAGTAAGCTTACATTGAGCGTAGCAGCATTGTACTTTAGTTTGCAGTGCATGCATTTAGCACCTGATTTGGCACCACTTTTGTTTATGTTTTGTATTTGTGATTGGGATATGTATCTACACTGTAAGTATTGAAATCATGAATTTCATTTTCACCAGCAATTCCTAGTTTGATTATATGGCCGAACTGGAACATTCAGCTGATTGGTTGCCTGAGTGGTCTGAATTTTCCTATAGTACTAATGATCATAACTATTGACACCTCTATAATGCGGACACTTGGGACTGTCCTTCCTGTATCTGTGATTAGAAGGTTTGATTGTAAATGCTTTGAGCAGTAATTATTTCATGAGGTGCAGTTGATTGTTCCATATTATTTTTTCTGTTTCATTAGGGGGCTAAGGTTATACTTCGTTGAGGTATGCACCTTATTCCAAAATGGCGGGCAATTTATTATTCTTTTGTATGCATGTCAATTAGCCCACTTTGCCTCATTTTCGCATGAAAATTCTGTTGTATTTTGTACATGCTGACGAGGCAACGAGGGCTAATTGACATACAGATAAAAGAATAATAAAATGGCCGCCATTTTGGAATAAGGTGTATTGAGAGTGTTACACTCTGCATGTGTTATTTTATTCTCCATGCAGTATCAAGACCTTTGGATGACACCCTCAGAATTTGAAGCTCGCTGTGGAAGGGCATCTTCCAAGGATTGGAAGCGCAGCATTCGTTATGGTGGACGCACCCTTCAATCATTAATTGAAGATGGAGTCCTTGTCCCTCATGCGATCTCCTGTACATGTGCAACATGTTGTGATGATGATACACTGGTAGGTTGCCTGCCATGCTGATGGCTTTGTTTGTTTAAAATTCATAAATGTTTTGATTGACTTTACATTAAATTAATGTGTTTTGAGTTTAATATGGTTTCCAAGTTTTGATTTTCACTCCTGCACTCAGTGATGCGGCACCACAATTTATTTTTTTTTAAAAAAATGATGCATTTATATAGTGCACTTTCATGTGTGATATACTCAAATGCACTTTATAATACTGTTACAATACTGTTACAATACTGTTTGGGAGACTTTGCCAGACTGCTAATGCAGTTTACAATTAATGTCAAATGTGACACAGGTGCCCCCATAACTTAAACAAAGCAGACCACAGACACTGGGGACTATGTCCCTACTCTTTACGAAGAGTACTTTGGGATATTTAACGTCCCGTACAGGAATGACAAATGACAAATGTAGGAGACAAGGCCAACGGCTTACCGTCAATGCCCAATGACACAATCATCTTGGAACTGAGGCAGATATTGAGCACACAGCTAGCATGATCTTACCAGTTATTTTAAGACCATGGTTTTTGGTCCGGCCATGGTTTGAACCCGCGATCTCCCACATGGTAGTCCAACCAGTCTGTATTTCCAACCAGTCTGTATTTCCAACCAGTCTGTATTTCAACTTATGAACCGGTTTTGGTCACTCTAGGTATTTTCCTTGTTGAAACTGCGGCATTAGCCCTATGGTCTTGCACGCAGATTTTAGGCTTCGTTGTTTGCGAAAAACAAATTGTCAAATTTCATTACCATTCTTAAAGTGCACCTAAACCCCAATTTTTTTTCTTTTAATCAACTCAATGTACGTTGAAAAGTCGAATAGTGAAATATTTCTTGTTTTTAACGCCGCGTTAGTGAGATATAGAGATTTGAATTTACAAAATGCTAATTAGGTGACGTCAAATGCAGACTTTACCATTATTTTTACTTCATTTTCCAATACGCAGTTCACAGCTTAAGGATAATCAATTTATGAAATACTAATAAAAACTGTTTATAGTCAATTGATTTGTAAAAAAAAATATTACTTGGATGTGGAAACAAGTAGTTGTATAATAAACAAGTCTGCATTTGACGTCATCTAATTAGCATTTAGTAAATTCAAATCTCTATAACTCACTAACGCGACGTTAAAAACAAGAAATACTTCACTATTCGACTTTTCAACATACATTGAGTTGATTAAAAGAAAAAAAAATGGGGTTTAGGTGCACTTTAAACAACGAACCCTAAAATCTGCATGCAAGACCATAGGGCGAATGGCGCAGTTTTGACAAGTTGTTTATCAACAAGGAAAACACCTAGAGTGACCAAAACCGGTTTGTAAGTTGTACCCTTACTTTTTTTTTTTAAAGTTTTTTTTTAAGTTGTACCAATACTACCAGCTTCTTGTCGTTATATGTTTTAGGAGCAAAATAATATATAATCTTGGTAAAATTAAGAGGAGAGCAATATTACATGTTTAGCGCGCTTTTTGCCATGTGTGTTGGTCTAAAGACTGAGTCAGTAAATTTTAATGATTTGTAGCATTCGCAATTTGAATTTGCTGTAAGGTATAACGCATGCCTATACAACATATTCTTGGTGTTGAGTGTCCATGATTATTATTTTTGAGGCACAATAAATATTTATTTCACCTCGGGTGGAAATAAGCTCCTAAGTTGACGGCATTTCTGTTGCAGTGATTCTGTTCTGACAAATTTTTTGTTACTTGGCCACATTCTAGACTATATCAAAGGAAGTCGATTCACAAATTTTGAGCCAAACAAAACGGATCAATTTTTTTCTATGAGGGCCTCAATATGAAATGAGGGGTTTGTGCAAATCCAGATTTTGGCTCCTATATTTATTTCGAAGAAAATCGGTTCATATAATTAATCCATTCTTCATTCAACTAGGAGATACAAAAAGAATTGTTGCAATAGAGTAAAAAAACAAAGAAGTTATAACCAAAAGTTTGCCGTTGCAAAATTGCATCCAGGTCACAGATGAGCTCATTTTGCATTTCGAGCAAGTCACCTCAATGTCCATGTTTTCAAAACAATGCAGTTTGAATTACCTAAAAAGGATGCACATTGGCTGTGTGTATTAATAGTGTTATAGCTACATGTAGATTGAAAAGGAACTGCAGCTACATGTGAAACTCCATCTGTGTAACATGATTTGTGCAATCTACACCAGTAATTGGTTTATCCAGATGGTTTCTTGCCTCATAAACTGAAATAATAGAAACGTGTGAATGATGCTTTTCCTTTCTGTCAGGCTGGCCCAATCAGGTTGTTTGTCCCTTACAAACGTCGCAAGCGTGAATCCTCCCAGTCTGGATCACCAGTTCTCAAGAAAAGTTTGTCCCTCAGCTCTGAGAATTCCAGACGTGAAGGTAAAGTAACTGCAGCCAAACAAAATGGTGAAGGAGACACCTTTTAAATCAAAGTTTTGGATCCAAATTGAAATTAAAAGCTTGATCAATCATGGCACACTATGAACTGTATGCTTATTTGTTACTTACAGTACATAACACTGCAACATGATCTTGTGGGTCTCCAATTCAGACCTTTGCCAGGAGACCTAAGGTTTTAAGCAATATCCCTAACTATTTGAGCAAAAAACTAGTTTATTACTACAATATTTTACAAAAAAGCCCTAATGTGACACATGTTATCTGTCAAAATGCTCTCCAATCTTGAGCAGTGCTTAGAATAAGCGGTCATTCAAAGATTAATTTTGTTTATTTGGCAAGATAGAGAGAACGAGTATATACTGTAAGAAATAAGTACCATTTCATGTACATTGTACGATATTACCATGCTAAAGTATTATTTTCTTTTTAATTATAGCACATGGGTTTATGATGCGCTCTGTAAGGTAATTACATGTAATATCATTTTTGTAACATACATTTTTTTCTAATGTGCAAAATAAAGCTGTTTTCTGTATAATTCATGACAAATATATAACTACAGGTAGCAACCTGTTATTATAAGTAATTGCCATATTATAGGAAATTAACGTGAATTTGGAAAATTTGCATTAAGTTAAGTCGTGCTAATTTTTGCTAGCTTCAATTTCCACCGCATTTAATTAAGTGGTTCATTAATTTTTGCGACCTTAATTTTGTCAGTGTCATGGTCCGTAAAAACATGACCCATCTTCTTCAGCCACCTGATCTCTTAACAAATGGCACTGTTAAAAAGATGGAAAAACGTGTATTCAGTGAATATTTCACGTCTTGCATCACAGAAGAAATGCTGCATAACCCTGAGAAAGATGTTACAACAATCGAAGTTGACTTAAAGCTGTCAACCTTGAAGCCCTGCCATGCTAATCTAATGAAGGAATTGTACGTCGAATGGCTTGCAACAGAAAAAAGAAAAAGCATTAGTTTTTCAGGGTGGAGATCCGCCGGTATTGTAGATGCTGTAAAGAATGCTCGAAATGTTGAGATTTTTTCGCTAAACCCCTACGTTTAGGGACAAATTAATTCCACGAACATTGTGTGTGTTTTGGATTTTTTGACTTGTTAACAGTAAGTTAAATAAATTTGTTCCTGTTGTCTCAACATATTCCGTTTCTAAAATAAGGTACTATTAAAAAAAACATTGCACCAGTAGGAAATTAAATACAATACCTTATTGGTTGGAGTAACTGATGTGTGAATTACTGTAGTTTTTGTACATGTACATAAATGTAATTTTAAAGTAGTTCACTTGTCTTGGGAAATTGGTCCTTATTAGCAGTTGTCTGATCTATGTTTCCTGTTAAATTACAGTAATTAATCAATTATTTGTGTGATATTTATCCTCAGTGTTGACTCAGCATCTGGAGCTTTTGCATCTAATGATGAAGGAGCAGTTATGGACACTGGAGGTAAAAAAATGACAATATGTCTGCTTTTGTCTGCTTTTTACTGGTTCATTCATTGATAATTTCAATTGTTACATATCCTAGCTGCAGTCCCCTGGGGCTACATTTACAGTATGAAAGTGGTACATTTTATTTTTTACTTTGATTGTCTTTCAAATCTTAGAATTCAGGTCTTTTCTGGTTATTTTTCTAAACACCAGCATATAAGCGTGCGGCTTATCTGCAGGTACATCTGCAAAAGGTTATCGTACCTTCTGGTGATATAAGTACAGTTGACCAGACTTTCTCAGCCTCGAAATGAACATTTTATTTATTAGATGTGTATAACGTGGAGCAAAATTTCTTTAACTTTAAATGATGTAGAAAAGTGAGTCTTGTCTATCAAACAGAGCTGCCAGAGTGCCCCCAAGACCAAAAATCAAATTGAACAATCTGCATCGACCACACACAATGCACAAATGTGAGTGTTGTGTTTATAAATTGTACAATTTAGCCTCAAATTGTCAAAATACATGTGTTAAAACAGTGCTCGCTCTCTTTGTCAGACATTTTGAAGCTCTAAGCAATGAAGGAACACCAAAGACAAATGAATGAAGCCAAAGAAAAGATTCTGTAAACAAGCGGCCATCTTGGTTTAAAATCTTAGTAACCAGGCTTAATAAAAACATGTGCTCAAGAAATTTGCATGGTTACCAAGCTTGTTTTGGCCTGAACAAACAGCGGGCAAAAGAATGCAGCTGCAATGAAAACTGTAGGGTTTTATTTTGATACAGGATGATTTGTTGCATAGAAGCAAAGACTATGTGGAGCCAATTCTCTGACTACATGTAACATTAATTTTTTATTCCAAAAAACTTTTTTCCAACATTTGAGCTTTAAAACTTGGGGTGCAGTTTATCTGCAAGTGCGGCTTACACTGTATACGCCAGTGTTTATGGTATATATTGTTTAGTGTTTTCTGTTTTGTTAAATTTCAGAAAAATAAAATAGTCATAATAATAATAATAATAATAATAATAATAATAATAATAATAATAATCACTTTATTTAAGTGTCAAGGTATTTAGCGTGCGAGCACTAATTGGGGACACTAAATAAAGAAACAAATATTCAAATAGAACATAACATTTTAAAATCCCAACTGGCAGGAGGCAAACCAGTTGGCTATTTTACAAGCGTGGTTGAGGAGTTGAACTCGGGTCTGCCGTGAAACAACTCCAGCAAGTGGTCAGAGCGGGACTTGAACCCGGGACCTCCAGATTACAAGTCCAACGCCCTAACCACTCGACCACGCTGCCTCCTCCGCTTCTTTTATGTGTGCTTGCTTTCACCTGTATTATTCTCTATGCTTGGAATAAAGTTTTAAATTTTTCTTCAGTTAACTTTGGGTGGCAAGTTTGGCTGTAAAATTAGACATGTATTTTTTGACGTAAAAATGTGCAGTTCCAGTAAGTGTCTTTACTCCCCACATGGAAAGCTGTTGGAAATTCTGAAGGGGTGGGGTGTCTTGAAAACCAAAGATTTAAAGTACAACATGTATACATAAATTCATATTTCTTGTTTAGATCTATCAAGTGGTCTTGTGACAGTCTCAAGCTGTGTAACAAGTGCAGTGCCGCCACACACTCCAGCCACACCTCTCACCCCCATGATGAGCCCCTGCCTCCCTGCCATGAGTCAGGGTGTCCGATCTGAAGGTCAGACCATCACTGTCACATTGCCAGTCACACCCCTTGCAACAAGTGATGGGATGGCAGACCAGAGAAGACACTGGTGGCATATTGAGGAGGTAAATTACAACTTAATAAATCATCAATAAATATGGAGATATGATTTAGATGAACCTACTTAAGATTGTTTATGCAATAATAAATAATAATATTGTAATAATTATTCAGAATTTTGTGAAATAAAGAAAATGACTTACTGTGGAAGCTCAGTATTTCCCATAAAAAGTCAATCATATTGACAGGGTGGTTAGATCTAGTGACAATGAGGCTTTTTCAGGTAAAAAAGATGGCTATAATAGAGGTGGCTATGTTAATGAAATTGTAAGAGTTTTAAAGAAGTGACAGAGAACTAAAATTGTTTTTGAAATACCAACAAACAGTTGATACCCATGCAAAGCACCCCATGTCAGTGGCAGACTGGTTTGGTGTTCATCTACTAAATTGTAATTGTTAACTTCAAATTTAATTTTAAAAAATGTACATCCCCTTTCTCCTCCTCTCCTTAACAATTAATTGTGTACTAGCAGTAATCAGAGATTATGGAGACGTGTTCGAAGGAATTTCCGGCGGAAATGAGCCCCTGATAAAAGCAATAGGGGCGGCCATTTGGAAGACTGGCCACCAAAAATCTCAATTTTTTCTGCATGTAAGGCACAGGGTAACCAACACGAAATTAGGATTGCATTCTTCAAACGCGATAAAGCTGGAGAAGAGAAGCACACAAAACTCCAAGATGGTAGTGCAACAACAATGTGCTTTCTTCATTACAATGAGGCTAATATGTCACGGTCTAATGTCACACAATATACCAATATTGCCACACTCTTACACACCCTTAGAAATCACAAAAAAAGTTCACCAAACATTACATAACATTCATCTACGAACCTACATTGTATACTGGCAATTTTCGATTGTTTGAAGAAACGTTAACAAGATCTGGGGCGGATTCAAGTTTTTAGCAGAAGGGGTTCGATGAAGACCGGGCCACCGAAGAGGCATCCTCCCTGGGAAAATTTTGAAATTTCAAGTCCTCGGAAACGTGATTTCTGCCATTCTGAGGCCAAGTCAGCGCGTTTTAATATCTTATTTTTAAAGTTAAAATGCCACTCTGTATTTATTTTATATTTTTACAAGTTTTCGACATTAGCTGTTTTAATTTAGGGGGTTCGATCGAACCCCCCGAACCCCCCTAGATCCGCCCCAGAAGATAATTCCATAAAACTGATCTGTAGTAGCAAAAAATTGGCATTTGGCTGTAACTCCTTCTTACTTTATTGTGTGAAAAGGTCCTCATATGACAGGGTACCACAATTTAGTGACCTTTTGATTTTATTACTTGCAGATGGTGAATTCATTGTTGAATACAGCTCAGCAGTTGAAGGGAATGATAGAACATGCCAAGCTGCAGGCTGATGCAGCTAAGGATGCAGCCATCACTCAGGTTAAACTACAGGCTGAAGCTGAAAAGAAGGAGGTAAACAGTGTATCAGTGAAGAGGCTTATCCAGCCTGCATTGTTTCCCTGGGATGGGTTGAATAAAACATACCTACATAACTATTTTAGATTTACAAGTTAGTGTGGGAAGGGAGATAAGGACAACTAATTGCCTCATAATCTTTGGATCACCAACCTTCCAACCTTCCCACACTAATTTGTAAATTAATTTCCAAGGGGAGTGGACTGTGAATCACTGAACGACTGGGTAAAGTGACGCGATCCTAATTGCAGAATTTGTGTAAAAATGTCTCTCAAGAGCTTGCCACTATGAAGCCACAAATGTGTTGTTTGTGTTTGTGTAAGTGTGGTTGTCTCAGTGGCCTAGTGGTATGGCATCTGTCCGGTCATCAGGAGACCCGGGTTCAACTCCCGGCTGAGGCACTTTTTCACTCATAATCTTTGTTGTGAAAATTTCTGTTCTCACTTTAACTGTTTACATAACTATTTTAGTGTACCTTTTAATAATATGCAAACTCTGAAGCTTCAGCCCCAGCTTATGTTACAAACATTGGACCCTGCAAACAGATACTAACAAAATCAGGCCTCTGATCAATAGGATGCAAAAAAAATAAAAATTATGCAGAATTTCTTGGCTATTGTGCTGCAGATTGTACCATATCCTCACTGCATACTCATTACTTCACCGCATAAGGCTAAGTTATGGGAAGAATCTGTGACTGCAGAAGTAATAGGCATGCAATGAGGATATACACTGAGCTCGTCAACCACCACCAGGGGAGGTGGGTGGTTTGCAAAAGTTGACTGTCCTCCCAGAGTACCGATGAAATGACCACAGTTTAGGCAGAGCAACCAAATTTATACTCAAGGAGCACAAAGCAGTACTACTACTACTTCAAGCGTGCACAATCACAGGAGAATGTGAAGAGATTACTTAAACTTCTGCTATGAGCTAATTAATTATGCAGTGAGAATAGTGAGATTTTCTACACTATGTCTTGATGAAACAAATGAAAAAGAAAGAGATGAAATCTACATGCATGTAAACATTCATGTGCAGCAGCCTGATACATGTACAAGAATGACTTTTAGAGAATTGGAAAGTTTGTGAATTTGAGCTACTTCATTGTTTAGCTCACACACACACACGAAAAAAAAAACATTAAGAAGGTGAACGACTGTTATGTGGTTGAATTTCTCCCCCAGGCTCTAGCACAAGCTCGTATGAACTCACTGATGCAGTTATCGCGAGCATTAAATGATGCCCGTGTGGAGAAAGAAGCTGCTGTCGCTCAGGCTGTGGCGCAGGTAAAAGCTGAGAAGATGGAGGCTGCTGCCGATGAACGCCAGGAGCAACTTATCAAGGTAGTTAATAAAACAAATTGTCACAGTTTCACCTGTACGTTCTACCTGTACATCAATTAGGGTTGCCACGGTCAGGGAAAAACAAAAATTTTTCAAGGTCAGGGAAAAGTCAGGGAATTTTGCAAAAGGTCAGGGAAAATCTTAGTTCTTGTCAAAGTCAGTGAAAAGTCAGGGAATTTTGTTTGAATTTTGGTGAAGTCAAATGCCATGCGTTCAAAATCCCGTGAAAAACGTAAAGAGATCGAAAATGAAGAGAAGAATATCGGATGGTCTGCAAAAGAAGCTGAAGCAAAATAATGTAATAGTGGATGTGGCTTATTTGATAATTCGCCTAATGCAAAGTTAGTGAAAATTGTTTTGAGGTCAGTGAAAAGTCAGGGAAAAGTCAGGGCATTTTTTATGTTCTAACGAGTGGCAACCCTGTCAATAATGATTCGCTGTTGCCCTTTCATTTCCAAAATGAGGCCTTTATTTTGTGGAGTTTGTACATGAAATTCTAAGTGTAACCATTCAAATGAAGGTGGCTCTATCTTTTGAGTCTGTGGATATAAGACTAAATTGCGACCATTTAATTGAAAAACTCTTTGGTTAATTTAGCCTCCAGACTCTAATGTTAATTTTTATTTTATAAGTATTATTATTATTATCTGTAGTTTTTCTTGTTTAGTGTGTTCTAACTTCTGAATCTGTGGATGAAATCTAACGTGTGACCATTCAAAATTAATGAAAGCTACTGAACAGTACTTTCTTGTGGTGCTGTTTATTAACTGTACATGTATACTACATACAAGGTCAGTGGTTCTTACTTAATTTTAATTCAATTAAAAGCCATTGAGCATTACCTTTCTGTGGTACTGTTTATTATGTTGTACAAGGTGGTTCTAACTTTTGAGTCTGTGGATGAAATCCTAAAGTGTGACCATTCAAATGAAAGCTATTGAGCAGTACTTTTCTGTGGTACTGTTTATTATGCTGTACAAGGTGGTTCTAACTTTTGAGTCTGTGGATGAAATCCTAAAGTGTGACCATTCAAATGAAAGCTACCGAGCAGTACTTTTCTGTGGTACTGTTTATTATGCTGTACAAGGTGGTTCTAACTTTTGAGTTTGGATGAAATCATAAAGTCATGTAAAGTGTGACCATTCAATTGAAAGTTATTGAGCAGTACGTTCTTGTATACTCTTGCTAGTCAAAGATTTAACAGCTTGAAATACTTTATATTTAATTCTCAGTCCCTCAATGGCGGCGAAGGTGAAATAACAATGGAGGAGGCACCCCCTGTTGCCGCGGAGGTGGAAAAGAATGGAGTGGATTAAAACGAGAGGCACAAGCTGACCTAATAGGACCTTTCATTGAACTCAACTGAGAAGCGTATCTTCTAGGGTGCATTTTAAGCAAGAGAGAAGTTGCCCTTTGTAATACAGAGCTGGGACATGGATGGATTGCGAGATGCTCGGATCTGTTATCAGACAGTAGATGTACATGGCCATGTGTTTTCACCTCGGAACTCATGTTACACTTGCAACGTTTCGTGTTTTCTTGGGACAAACACTTGGTGTAATGCACCCTGCGACAGACATTTCCCGTCGAGTTTCTGTTTGCGCGATCATGGTAAGAGGTTTCGCAACGATTGCGGCGATGAAAAAATGCGAGTTTTTGTTCGTTGTAGGGTTTGAACATTATACTACCGTATTTATTCTAATAAAGCCTGTCTCTTATATACGCCCCTATCTAACAATCAACGCCCCTCCTCCCCACCTCCTGTACAAAAAAAAAAAGCTGGAAAGTTGTCTCTCATAAACGCCCTCATCCCCGAAATCCTGCTTGAAAAATACAAGCAATGCATAGAAAACCATGCAGTGCATGAATGAAAGTTGTGTTCCAACCAGAAGTCTGCAGAGAAACGAGTAAACGCCTCTTTCTAATAAACGCCTATCTCTAATATAATAACTCCTCCCCTGAAAACGGGGAATGGAATAAACGTTTTGTTAGAATAGATACGGTAGGCGTTCTTGTTGTACAACTTATGTTACAGTTTTGTATGCGGGACAAGTTGCATTAAACGTTGCAAGTGCAGCATCTTTATGGCGGAATATGGCCATTGTGGTTTAATTCAAAGACTGAGGTACTAATTTTTTTTGTGATGTACAGATCATTACCAAATAATCGTTGTCATTTTACGCAAATCTGTAGCTGTCTAGCCAAAAAATACGAGACAAAATGACATCACATCAGTTTGTAGGTTTTTATAAGGTCGCACTGGTCCTTTTCCAGTATGTAAGGTGTTGTAATAATATCCATTCTTGCGATTTGAACATTTGTACATTTTATTTGCATTCACATAATGTTGACTTTGTAAAATAAACAACCTTAAAATTAACATGGCATGTCTTTAAAGTTTTTTTGGCTGGGGGCGTAGGGCTCTCCCAGGATTTTGCCCCTCCTTCGTAACTTCAAGAACATTAAGGCTATGACAATGAAACCTAGAGGGTAAATAGTACGTCCAAAACTGTCTCCTTTGCGGTTCGCACAATGGAACGATGACGTCATATGACGAAGTTATTAGGTAATTAGTTATGCGGCCGCCATCTTAGATCCGCCATCTTGGATTTCTGAATTTTTTAAAACCTCTTAAAAACCGTCCAAATTCACCCAAAATTAATGAAAACCAACAAATAAACGCTAACTGACGTAAAAATACAAAAGTTATACCAATAAACATTGTTTTTCTTCGTTCAAAGGTATAAATATGCAAATTTCAAAAAACATGGCTGTCAAAATCTTGTTGTCATGGAAACATCAAGTCACGTGATCAAAAATTGTCATATGAAATTGTTGCCAGATAAATTTTACCCCCCCCCCCCCCCCCCCCCCCCCCCCCCCCCCCCCTCAATGCCGAATAGGGTTATAACATGTTCTCTTGCACTATATTATAGCACTATATAAGCGCCCCATTCCCCAGACCCGTGTAACCCTGCAAGCCACCTGGTGCTCGTGCTTGGGCTCCGACGGCTGGGAGGGCCAGGACCACTTCTCTACAACAGCGGCCATTTCCGATTTCCCCCTCCATTCACTTAAATGTCCACAGCACAAAAGGAGATACTGAATGGGCTAGTGGGACAACCACTGTTGCAAGACGGAATGGGGTTAATTTTCCTCACCCCCCATTCCCTACTTATAAAGAATGATGTCATAATTACGGGGACTTGGTTTGATCGAAGCCAGTACATTGTCACAATCACAACATGAAGCAAACTAGAAAAACCAACAAAAATCAAAACAACAAAGTTACCTGATCGGATGACTACTCAGCGACCTCAGCGAACGCGAAAAAACATGATTGAGGCATCACCATTGGCATAATTAAATGCATTTTATTGGTATAAAAAGGAAGTATGAATCATTATATATTGTGATGTGCGTTTGAATACATCCTTATGTTAGCATGAAGTCTAGTGGCCAAAAATTTGAACAAATTCGGGATTTGGCTAATTACACAGTCAAGTTGTTAACAAAACGCTCTTTAGGAACTTTTTTTCTCAGCTTCTCGCCAACAAAAATCCGCTTAGCGGTCATGATAAGATTCAAGATAAGCTCAAGATCCAGATAAACGTCTAATGTCTACAACAGTCTGAAACATCGGCTTCAAGCAACGTAAGCTGGAAAAGATAAAACATGGCCTGTTTAGAGCCAAATCAATCTCTATATATCTGATGCTTCTTGTTTTCATCTGTACTCCCTCAGTTTATTTATTTTACATTTGCCACATAGAATAAATATTACAAAAATATTAAAGAAAAAATATATAAAACTGCAAATTATATTTTACAGAGCAGGAAGAGCTACAAAAATAGTTGAAAATTAAATGTAATATTAAGTGACTTAACTTTGATGGGTAGAGTGGCAAGGAAGCCCAATGGAAGCTAAAAAGCTTGTAGAAATTGGGCTCCTCATATTTAATTACGATTATTTCATGAATCACACATTTTCTTTTGTTATTCAACATCCTTTATTTAACTTACATACTTCATGAATATTTAACTAACTGAAAGTCCGGGGAGGGCTTGATAATGTAGCAGGGAAGAGCGGGGCTGATGAATTGAATAAATTGCTAATTATAAATGCAAGGGCAATATCTATAGAGCGTATGCACTCACGTGGCAAGCAGCTATGCAAATTTATTGGAACAAAAGAAAGTGTTAACATAAGAAAAGCGTTCAAATCCCACAGGATTGTTTTGGTACACCAACATGGCCGCCGTTCTATTGTTTTGGTACACCAATATGGCCGCCGTGACGTCATGTGCATACGCTCCATATAAATCCCCGGGATTTATCTGTATATTGCCCTGCTGCCCTGGGCAATATCCAAATAAATCCCTTCCATTTATAATGAGCAATTAAAGCATTTCATACACGTCCTTTGACCACGCCAAACATTCTGAAAAAAATTCTCCCTTTAACACATAACATATATAGAAATTTATTCTACAACTATAGAAAATACAGTAGTATCCCATATATCATGCCGGTTATGTGTTTACTCTAAGAAAATTTTAAGTCTTTGGATATTACAAACGAGCAATTCTGGAACACAACAATGGTTGATCCTTTCACAGTCGCGTTGTTGTCATCTTTGGCAAAATCTTTTTACATGGTCATCATCTAACTGATCTACTTCTCTTTCTTACGAGGACTCGGCTTTCCTATCTGCTACGGAACCTTCTGATCGACAATTTAATACTTTAGAAATCTCAATTTTGGTAGAGACATCAGGGGCTCTGATATCTTTGTAAGGATCTGATTTCTCGCCTAAGACGTAGTGTTAACTTACGTGTTTGCCGGTATTCTGGACTGTCTTCTCTGCTCGACTTCGTTATCGCAAACAACAACGATATTACGCCCACGATTTTCTTTTTTTTTTTCGACTTCAACACTATCTCGTTCGCTTACTTCTCTAAAGTCTCCCAATAAACAAAAATATGACAAAAATCATACACAAAAGGTTTGAAATTTGATTGTTGTTGGCTCAGCAAACAAACAATGTGCTATTGTTCTCCGTTTCTCACCTAAGTGAGAAGAAGTGGTTTGAATAAATTGTGACCCGTGAAACGCACCTTTCTCGATGCTGTGTGAAAACCCTGCGGTCGGATCAAAAAAGACAAACAAACAGATGACAAAAACAAGTGGCCAATTATTGCTCTGTGAAGGACGACCTTTATATAAGCTATACCTCATGAATAATATCATGAAATAAGTTAGATAAACCCCTCGAACGTCGGTATTAATCCATATACATGTATATGGCTTAATACCTCCGTTCTCGGGCTTTATTTCTTACTTCATAATTAGTGTAAGCTGCCATATCATGGTCAGGCGAGTTTATAAGCTTTGATTATAAGCTTTGAATACTAATGAATGTTTTTAGATCAGGTAAAAATTTACATGTTTTTGGATTAGTAAAAAGCGAAATCCGCATAAGCAGTCAAGCCGCGCGTCAAAGTTAAAAATTATGACAACTTTCGTTCATCAGAAAGAACGAAGATGAGAAGTCGTAGGTACGGACTAAATGAACATCAGCGAACCTTTTTCTCCTGAGCTCATCTGCATTTTACATGAAAAAAAGTAAAACAAATAATCTTATTCTGGTGAAATAAACTATAGTTCGAGATTATTGTGTTGTCCAACTTTGAATTGTTTCACATTTCTTATGTAAAATGTTAAAAAAGGAAACTGCGCATGGAAATCCTTTAAGTCATGCATGGTTAAAATGTTATCGAAAAAAATTAAAAATCATTTCCCGGACGCAAATTTTGCTTCCAAAACAAATGTTTCCCAGTTTAGCCAGGCGCTAAGGCCGGGCCTGCTAAACTAGGAAACATTTACGGAAACATTGTTTCCTCCAATGTGGCTAAACTTGGAAACATATGTCTCGGCATGGCAAAATTTGCGTCTGGGAAGCAAGAATGTTTTTCACTTAATAATATTTCCTTGCGTCCGCAACGAATGTTTCTCCCGCGGCTAAACTGGGAAACATTTGCGTCCGCAACAATGTTTCCCCAACAATGTCTCCTAGTTTAGCCAGGCCTTTAAGGCCCGTTTACGTAGGCGATTTTTTGTGCAATTTTTGTCGTACTTGTCGATGCAATTTTTGTCGAGCACAAGTTTCATCTTCAAATCGCATGTGTAAACGGGAGGCGATTTCAGTGCGATTTGGGCGCGATTTGTCCCGCCATGTCGCAGAGGATGTTCCAAACCTGATGCAACTTGGCGGCGATTTTGGGGAAATCACAGCAAATCAAAGCAAATGTCGCACCCGAATCGCACAGGAAATCGCCGCTAGTTTACACTTGCGACAAACGTTGCATTGGAGAGCGCGACAAAAATCGCATAAAAAATCGCGAGTGTAAACGGGCCTTTAGAGTACGAAATCAACGTTTTTGAAGTAACGCTTATGACGTTTCATGGTTGCAAAACTTAGAGCAGATTTTACTGGAGTTGCAAGCACTCACACAAGTATTAGCATAACTGCATAACGGATTTTCTAGTAACAGTAAGACGTATCAGTATAAGCATTATGTTCGCTAGGATTCGCTACGACACGACTATAAACGAAAGCACTGCGCTAAGAAAAGGAAAATATCGTTTAATCTTGTGGGTAGCTTCTTGGTGTTGCGGATGGTGTTATCACGTAAAACAAAAGATTCAAAAGACACTGACCAATACCCACACCACAACACAAAAGCTAACCAACAATGGCTTCCGCATCACCAAGAAACACCCAATCTTGTGTTTGTTCTTTTACTCGTGTTTGCATCGAGCTCGTTTTCACAGCTATATGCATTATCATAAATTCATCACTAAAATTTTTTAATAAAGTAGTCTCCCGTAGTTCAGTTTACACTGGTTATGGCTTTCCCACAGTTGCGAAAACCAAACTTGAACTATTTTAGGAAGTTGGGCATGTCGGAATAAGTTTCAAGTACTTAAGCAAATACCTCCTGTTGTCGTTAATACTTGAGGCTAGCTCCACTGGTCAACTCGAACACGCACGAAATGTAAACAAATTCTGTTTCTTTCAATGGGTTCTATTTTATAAACGCAATATATCGATATTGCTTGACGCCCTTCAATCACGAAAACAATACCAACATCAGAGTTACCACTTAACACCAGTCGTCGTCGTAGAGGAAACCGTGAGTGTGTTATGGCAGCAATGAGGTAAATGTAGTTTTATCTCATTTTTGCGTTGTTGTAAACAGACAGAATGTAATAAGAAAAATATATACACCCTATCACTGTAAATAACCTATATATTCACGGAGTTAATGAAATATGCTCCCACACTAGGTCGGTGTTTTCTTTACATTGCAACTGTGTGACCAGAATTAACCGCATTGTAGGGATTTACACAGTTGGTATTTAATTTCACTGACAATGAATCGTGAAAATGAAAACAATGAAAACTAATAAGAAGTCAGTAAGTTCTTGTTTCACTGGTCATAAATATAGTGTCTCCATTAAGTGGTTCTCTATTGCATGCTTTGCGGTAAGATTGACACTTACTGCAAATAAAGGCACTCATTCATTCAGTGTCTTACACATATATTTTCCACGCCTGGAATTAACTTCACGTCAGTGTACGCTTCATTCAACACACGGTTTCTTTCATGTGGATACTATGGAATGTCCAGTAGTTTTCCAAGTAGTTTTACATTAGAAGTATAATTTCAATATTATATATAAAGTTGCATTCCGTTTAGAAAAAATAGTACGTGCGGCTCTTGTCTTCCGAAAAAACTCCTGACTCTGAGGTAATTATTATTTGTTTACAAAATAAAACAGTTTTATGATTTTCTTTAACTTCGGTTTGCCGCTAAAACAATGCACATTATTATGCAGCATGCTTTCTGATCGATTAAAATACGGTGTCTCAGTATCATTTCATACGGGTAGAACTAGTTCGTCCGGACGTACAATCCCTTACCCATTCACCAACTTTTATAAAAATGGTTCCAATTTCACACAAATGTAACAAATAATTGTACCCTTTCTTATACCGAACTCAACGAAGGACGTTATCTACGGTGGCCCACAAGGGTCAGCTGCAAACAAATAAAAGTTGCTGCAAACAAATTAAAGCAGCTGCAAACAAATAAAAGTTGCTTAGGTTAGGGTTAGCAACTTTTATTTGTTTGCAGCAACTTTTATTTGTTTGCAGCAACTTTTATCTGTTTGCAGCAACTTTTATTTGTTTGCAGCAGCTTTTTATTTGTTTGCAGCAACTTTTTTATTTGTTTGCAGCTTCTTTTATTTGTTTGCAGCAACTTTTTATTTTTTTGCAGCAACTTTTATTTGAGTGCAGCTGACCCTTGTGGGCCACCGTAGTTATCCCATACTCAGATGAAATAAACGCTGTGAAACAGGACAAATAAAAGAACTGTACCGACTCGATATTTTTCCAGCGGCAAGCGTGACCTTTGCGTATAATCTCAGCTGCACCGCCAAACATTTCAAATGCTACCCTGTATCTCCAACGACAATTAATGCTGCTATGAAGAACCCGTTAAAATAGGGCCGTGTAGAATACGCTGTTTAGATTTTACAATTTTGATGACGTCAGAGTAAGCCACTACATGGAGCATCATTTCCACCCCCTTCACCCCTCCCCCCTCCCCCCCGGGAAGCGACGAAAAACGCGGGGAAAAACACGTAAGCCAACGATAAACAAATTTAAAGCAAACACATATTAAGCACTCTAACGAACACCTCTCTAATGGTTATTGATAAAATAAAAGAAACAGTATTTTTCAACAAGTTTATTATTTATATTTTTCTCGGTATGAGTATTAATTCCATTGGTATAAATAAAATGGCACGAATTTACACGCATTAAGTGTATTTAGTGGTGAAAAAAAAAGCATATCTCAAACTCAAATATATAAACAATGTTGTGAACTAAAAAAATCTAAAGAATTCTGAACTCGATTTTTATCTTTCTTGTTCAGTACAAGGAATTATTTTTAATTCTGTGGTTCTCGCCAACGAATCTTCGATGAAGCGGTCATGTACAAATGAGATTCCAGGCATGCACAAGATCAGATAAACGTCTAATTTACACAGCAGTTGAAGATTTGGTCAAACACTCCTTGATTGATGTATCTTGTCCTCAGCTTCAAGCAATATAACCTGACAAAGATAAAAAATGGTATGTTTACTGTCATGAAGCATTCTTCCACAGCCACAGTCACAACTTTGATCAGGAGCTAATTTCTCCTTAAAGCTATCGGTGCAAGGACGTGGAGAAACTAGTGGAAACTTTCTTCAATGTAATTATTCCAGTACAAAGAGAATTTACACTTTCATAAAAAACGATGCTTAAGAATTGCTCTCCTTTTATTTAAATGACAACTAAAGATTATCAGGAGTCAAAACAGACATTAAAATTCAAGGTAATATTACTTCGTGATCAAATAGTGTTTTCAAAACAACAAGAACAACAGCAACAACAGTAACAGTAACAGCAACAATTAACAACAACAACAACAACCAGAAAGAAACTCCATGACATCAGTCAACAAACCTTTTCTCTCAGCCATGCCCATCTGCATATGACCTTGCCCGTATCCCAATTTCTCGGTCATTTTCGTAACTCTAAATAACGAAAAACGCGAATTAGTTCAGTAAAGCTAACAGATAAGGGAAGGGGGGGGGGGGGGGGGGGGGGGAGAGGGCGGGGAACTTTTTTTAAATCAGATTTAGTGTGGAAGAAATTTCACACAGGATTAATAATCAAATTATTAATTCTAAAATAAAGATTAAAAATCGGTTGTAAACGAGACAATAAATTTTCAGTCTAACACATGAGCTAGTAATGGGGAGAAAGTATTGACGTGTGTTCATATGGTGAAAGTGGAAGGGGGAGGGGGGGGGGGGAGAATAAATGACACAAAAGCGTTTGTTAGGGAGTGCATATGGAGCTTGGTGCTCAATTAAGAGTTCTACAATTGGTTTTCATACTCACTTCTTCTTCAACAGGATGTACAGAACCAGCAATACGATGCAGAAGACAGCGAGAGCAAAGATGAAGACACCATACATCAGGAAAGCTTCCTGATTGGTCATAATCTCTGGTATGATTGTCTCGGGCTCAGGCTCCGCGGTCGAGTTTTCAGGTTCAGGTTCATGATAGCCCAAAAGATGTCGCACTGGAAACATGGCTGACAACAACAGGGCACAAACTCGTTAGATTAGCGGAGCACTCAACAAGGAATGGTTGGAAAAACGCTTGTCATGGCGTTGTAATGTTTTTCCAAATCATTTCAGTGCCTTTAAAGACCGTGACTATGTGAAAGGTAATACAGTGTTTGAACTCTTCGGTTCTTTCACGCATCTAAATATTTCAGTGGCAGAAACGTTTAGGGAATGAAATCCTAATTCTCCGAATTTACTCAGCTCCTTTCTCTTTTCCAAAAATCCAAGCTGACCTTATTTTCTCCCAAAACGACACTTTTTATACCTCCGAAAACAAAAGGAGTTAAATTTTCCAATGTTTCGAAAGTTTGAGGCAGGATTTTACTTAAGAAAATTCCAGATTTTAGTGTAATTCATTTCGAATTTTTAAGATGACTTAAAGGCAGGCCTTCTGAACAGATTTTCTACCGAAACGATTTCGTCGTTGGGTGCTCCTGTTTAAGCATTATATAACAAAATCTGCCTTATTTCATTTGTTAATCGTTTATTCTCCATCATAATGTACCTGAAAATACCTACAAACCTGAAAATAATAGTCTATACTAGCTGCTAAGACCTCAACATTTC
This sequence comes from Cladopsammia gracilis, assembly GCA_022457155.1. Taxonomy (NCBI): domain Eukaryota; kingdom Metazoa; phylum Cnidaria; class Anthozoa; order Scleractinia; family Dendrophylliidae; genus Cladopsammia; species Cladopsammia gracilis. Next base: position 1,388,687 of record JAJGOT010000088.1, read on the forward strand.
GTAAAGGAAATCAATAAAAGAGAAATAGTTTGCTTTGTATCTTAATTTATGAACCGGCAAGGGAATCTGTTTTTATGTTGCTCAAATTCTCGGTCTCTCAAGTTAGAGAAAGATATGAAATGCTATTTAGCGGACTTAGCGAGTACAACGTCGACAAAATATCAAACAAGAAGTTCTGAACACTTTTAATGCGATCGCTAGTGTCGGTATATTAAAATACTTTAGAAAAATATTAAAATATCTTCTAATTTTTTTTTTTGGAAATCTTATTTTCGAAATTTTGGGTGAAAGGTTTTAACTGGGTAAAAGTTTGAAATAAAAGTTGAGCTGAATAAAAAAATTGATCGTTTACTGGCTAAGGCTCAAAACAGAGGAATTAAGCAATATTCGGTGATATTGCGTACACGATACCTCCAAGTGTACTCTCATCATTTGTAAAGAATGGACCGTTTCAATACAAGACACAATAAAAAAGCTTGTTTTTCAAGGAATAAGCCGGGAGCGATGATATTTTTGATCATTTTTGATTTTTTTTATTAATGTTCACTGTTTAGAAATATGATTTGATCATGGAAATTATTTGAGCAATTTGATTCATGACGCAAATGGAAATAAAGGTATTGGCCATTTTTCCTTTATCGGTGAAGGCAGGACTTAAGTTTACCAGAAAAATGTTTCGCTTTTAACCGGATAATCTAAAAAAATGAAAAAATGACCACATTCAGGAAGGTTTTATTGTTTCAATCTCTTTCTTCCCTGTTTTCGACTGATTTCAAGAACGTTTAGTTAAACACATTTTTTTGCGGCGAAACAATTGATCTGCTCGCTCTCTTCAACAGCTGTATTCCTTTTGAAGTGTAAAAAATTGCTTTGCCAGACAGCTTCTCTAGAATACAAAATGATTCAGAGTCACAAATTAAAGAACGTGAACCAGCCAAAAAAGAAACCATTCAAATATCAAGTTATGGTTAGACGTAATCCTATTTTTATAAGTGTGCCTCTCTATAAAAAAACGTCGAATGAATGAATTCTTTGTTCCCGAAGGCCAAATATCTGACAGGGCTATTTGTTTAACCCTCAACTGTTCCAAGAGTAGCAAATCAAAATTCAAGAAAAATCCCAAAATTAATTTTGTAAAATGTTGAAAAACAAATGGCACCATGCAAAAGTACTGCCTAAGAGGTTTCATTTGAATGGTCACACCATAGGATTTCATCGACAGACTCAAAAGGGAGTGAAAGCTAACGGGTTAAACAACAGAATACTCAGTTCACTGTTGAAGAAGCAGTGCTCTAAATAGATAGATCCGATTGTAAGAAAGCAGCACGGAAAAATTGCACATAATGTACAGGAAATCCTTTGCAAATTCGCTGTATTAGCTGGCAAAACCCGCAGCTTAATCTTACAAGAAACACATTGTAACATTCAATTTTGGACCATGACCGAGAAAAGCTTCAGAAATACAAAACTAATGCAAAATAATATAATTCGCCGACAAACGTTTCGTCTTTCCTCTGTCTTTCACCCACCCATTGAAATATCGAGCCGAAGTAAGGAAAAGAATGCGGGCAATAAAAAGTTCTGTTAGAGAGCATTGCCAAATAAAATGTTTGTTCCAATGGGAACTTCAGAAATGTAGTAAAATAATTAATCTATAACCTGGAACTTATGAACTCAAGCGAAGATGGAGCTTTAAACAATGTGTGGCGTAACCTGTCGCTTGAAGCGGCTATCCTTAATTGCCTGAGGCGAAAAAAAAAAATGGAAAAAAGCATTTTTCCTTGAAACTGAACATTGAAAAGACCTTGATGCAAAGGCATATATCGAGAGTTATGTGAAGGCATCGCACGTTACGTGATCATGAAACTCTACGAAGAATAAGCGCATGTGTTTTTGCCTTTGAGGCCCTCGATCACCCATCCCCTATCAAATAACGAAGAGATTTAGTCAAGATAACAAAGCCCACTATTTTCGTTGCATCAATATTTTCGATCGGTTATCGTTGTCCTTTGCTCGAAAATTATCATAACTTCATCACTAAGATGTTTGCATTAAGTTCTTTTAGTTTACGTAAGATTTATAATTTAACCTCGGTTCAGTGCAAATCTTCCGGCAATTTCTGAGGGAGTAATGTGCGAAAGAGTTGCAGGTGTTCTAAGTTCTCACCTGTTGTGATTATCGATACCAAATACGGCTCCTTTTCTCAACTCAATCAACCTCACGGGAACTCTGCTCGCAGCAAATGAGGCTTCTTTCAATGGGCTCTCGTTTATTGACATGGTATTGTTAACGCCCGCATACCACAATAATTATCAATATCGGGCCTACACGTCATCCCACAGGTCACTAGGTTTTAAGCATATTTTTCTGAGTTATCGTATGCCTCTTATTGATCACTCATTTAGTAGCAAGTACGGTATCATTAGTATCACTATTCAGTATATCTATACGAATACTTATTCACATCACTTGAAACCGTTTTTCGTGACAGTAGAGCCAGATGTTGACATAAAACATTATAAATAAAGAAATCTATTAGTTATTGTTTCATTTGGTTGTTTGCTAACGTCACTTCATAGTCTAATTAGCAAGCGGTTCCTTTTAATAATGACGCCCCGAATTTTCACAATGGTAAATTACAGGTGATGTTTATGTTGCGTGGCCACCAAGTATTGTTTACAAAAACTGCATAATTGTTTCGAAATATTAAAAACTTGTCAAAAAGTAACGTAGGAAACATTCTTTCTATAAAAAAAATTCCTATCAGCACTTATTAGTTTTGCAGAGTCATTGATTTAGTTGAAGTGTGAAACCATTGCACTTAGTGACGCATAGTACACATGATACTGCTCCCATAGAATTTTCTTGTCTTTTTCCTACATAATGTCCATAATAAAACACCGAAATGCTCAAGAGGAGAGTAACTTTATTATTGGACAAGTAAACCAATGTTTCTCTTACTTTTTCTACGGACATGCAAAATTCTAAAAGTGAGTGTTTTTAAATGAAAGCTAGCTATTTGACAATCCTACCCTGCGGGGGAGGTTTATTTTTTTTCCTTTTTTGTTTTTAGAAAATGATATTTCACATTTCATTTTCGACTTTAAATTCAAGCACTCTTGGGAGTGAATCAGATTAAAACCCTCAAATGACCGCTAGCCTGATATCCATCGTTATTTTACTTTCGTGCCTGCCAAGTATTATTTTTGTTCCGCGAAGAAAGGTTGTTTTTGCTTAGTCATGACCACTGACGCACATCACAAGTGACTCAGCACTATGCAAATGATTGCAATGTCCGTTCATCTATGGTGTTGTTCATTGTTTAGTAGTCAAGTCGCTCAGTTAATTACTCAAATTTGATCAGTTGTAGTCAAAATAAAACCGATTTAGATGGAGTCGTTTGAATGGCAGGCGTCAGTGTTCTTCATGAAAAATTTATTTATAGATCAAAGCAAATTGAAAGAGTTTTATTGGGACGTAATTCTGGCAATTTAAATTATCAGTCATCCGTTTGGACTGGAATTAATAAAGGCATTATTACAGTGCAGCTACTGTTACCGGGGTCACCCAGACAAAGTTAACCAATCACAAAACAGAACGAGAACAATAGATTGCAACATTTTTTACTTTAGCCAATGAAATGTCGAGTACAGAACAATGAAATTTCAACTTGTTCGTTCGCCATCAAAACAGATCAATACAAGTTTTGGCTGTACAGCGTTGGCTTTTCAATTAACTTCGATTCCATCCCTTTTGAACTTGACTTATTTTAACAGCGCGATTTGGAAGGTTAATGTCGGCGATTCAAGTGAAACAGAAACTCCAAACTGTGTGAAAATATGGAATGCGACGGCTGTACCGTATGTCTACACAAATAAAAGTGCTGGTGGTGCATTTAAAATAATTTGTTCGCTCGTAACAGATTCAAGTTTTCTCTACGGCGTCAACGGCGGGGTTGGAAAATAAATACACTCGACGACAGCGAAAGTACAAAAGTACTGAAGTGAAAGCAACGGTCATAGTTCAGACAAATTAAAAAGTGACCTACGGATTTCAAAACAACGAAAACACGGCTTGTTCGCCGTCGTGGTTAATTAAGTTTTATGCGCTTTGAGTTCCACGCGTTAGGTTTCGGTTTTTCGGATTAAAGTCGCACTCGGGCCAAGATGGCCCACACGTCCGGAGCTTAACCTGGTTTCCGTAGCATGAAGCAACTATGAATATTGCTACTCCCCCCTGGATGGGATGCTAGTCCATCACAGGGTTACCCCCAGCATTTTGTCGCCGGTACCCATTTATACACCTGGGTGGAGAGAGACAGTGTGGAGTAAAGTTTCTTGCCTAAGGAAACAACACGACGGCAGAGACTTCGAACCACCGACCTTCAGGTTGAAAGTCCGACGCGCTAACCACTAAACCACCGTGCCGCCCACAAGTCGGATTAAGCTGAAATAAAATTAAGTAAAAGAGAAATTCAAAACTGCATAAAAAGTCTAAAAAGAGTATCGTCTTATAGAAACGGCGCATTCTTCAACATATAGTTCACTGCCGGAAAATCCATCGATATTACAGCAGTTCGCCAGTTGAGTTATTATAATTTTCCAGACGATTCAAAACAATAAATCCAACTCCCTCGCGATGAATTCCTGACAAAAAAAACTCAACCGTCAGACTAGAATATTTTTTTCACAGAGTTCGAGGTTTGGTTAATAATTATTTCTATTTTTTGGCATATACAAATATAGACTTGTAATACTTTCACCAAAATGATTTCTTCAAAACCGTCACAACCGCCTTGGGAGATTAAAGAAACCCATCTAGTGCTCAAACCGCAAAGAAAATCTGCAACGGAAAAATTCTGACAACATTTCAATAAAAAAGAACTGAAATGAAGGAGCCGCTCTTTTTCAAACGGTTAGAATATAAATGCTTATATATGCTACGCTGGCAGTGTACTTTGTAACATTTGCAAACAGCTGGCGGTTGAGTTTTTATTTTTTCCGAGAATTCAAATCCGCCACGCAATTTGCCCAAACATACGGCTGTCGCGTTCACTGCTTTCATAGAGTTTGAAATCAGTTCTCGCTCACTTGCATGACACTTGACATTCATTCATGTAGCATGTGAAACTGCTCAAATTTTTAAATCAAAAAGTCAACGCTAGCTAAAGCTTTATTCACTCCATAAGCTTCACGAGTGAACAAGTTGAAATTTCATTGTTCTGTACTCGACATTTCATTGGCTAAAGTAAAAAATGTTGGAATCTATTGCTCTCGTTCTGTTTTGTGATTGGTTAACTTTGTCTGGGTGACCCCGGTAACAGTAGCCGCACTGTAATGTTGGTTGTATTTAGAGTTAATTGTAAGATTTTATAAATGCCACTATTGCTCTCTAGGTCAATCGCCGTTGATCGCGCGTGATGTTCGCCCGCTCGTCTATCCAGAGATAGACTGCAAGCAGTCTACACTGGTCTGTCTAGTGTGTCATCATCCGGGTTATTGCAGTTAATGTAGTGTAGTTTGCCTAAAACTGAGCGGAAGTCACACCATAGTTAGTACTAAATATGGTCACACTAATCTTCAGGCGTGGATGATGAACCGTCAGCGGATGGTATAGTAAAATGGCGGTCGATGTCGTTGGTCATTTAAGTCACACCGACAAATTACTAGAACAGTCTTTTCGTACAGTATTTCGTCTCATAAAGTTGCGACTACACGAACTTTGACAATGTTTTGACTCACCTGACAGCTTAGCAGGTGAAATCATGTACCTTGACAATGTCTACAGCAAGAACCGAATCTGACAACTACCGTCCCAGACTTTTAGACAGACACGACTACCGTATATTAGACGATCGATATTGAACATGAATATGAAGCCAGACGCTCTAAAGCCTGGTTTCCATTCGCAACCATCGCAACGATCGTTACGATCGACGATCGCTGCGATTCTTGCGATCCTTGCGATCGCTGAGACCTCAGGTTCCCATACGATCGCAGCGATCGCAAGGAAACGTCGAGTAGGCCTGGATCCGATAAACTTTAAGTGCATTATGGGATACAAGGCTTTGGTGTGCAATGCTTTCTGGGACATTTTGGATCGCAAGGATCGCAAGAGTGCTTTCCATATAAAAACCTAGCGATCGCAAGGATCGCAGAGATAGAAATTTTTCTATCTCTGCGATCGCAATCGCAAGGATCGCAAAGATTTTGGCTTTCCATATGATCGCAAGGGTCGCACAACACTTTTTTCTGCGATCGCTGCGATACGATCCGGCTTGCAATTATATGGAAACCGGCCCGGCTTAAAAGAGCAGGACGCGCCCCTTTTCCAGCACTTTGTTGGCTTAAATTTCACACAGTCACGGATGTCGCATAACCTAAATAACGGTCACGGAACTGAAGAACTCGTAAAATGTTATTCATAGGATGCGAATCATTTCAATTATGTCAGATTTTAAAACGGTTTTGCCAGGGGCGTAGCGAGGACTTTTTCAGAGGTACGCACAATCAATTTGCAAACACCCCCCTACCTCCTCCCCCCACGCTCAAGTCTCACATCTTTCTTTTTTGTTTTCGACTTTTTCAAGTACGCACGTGCGTACGTGCGTACAGGTAGCTACACCCCTGGTTTTGCAAAGTATACAACCCAATGAACTTTTCCGCGCATCGAAGCTTCATAAATCTAAACGGTGGTTTAGTTTATGAGATTGTCACTAAAAAAATAATAGATAAATAACATTACATCAAAAATCAAAAACAGAAAATATACACAGCGTAAACACGTGACAGGAGACAGGAGACGGTAACAGGGCGAAGTCCCACTTTATAACAGCCCACTTGGGTTAAGAAATACCAAAAAATGATAGAATAACAATCAGTGCATATTAACCTATTGACACCTGAGGATTTTTACGTTTTTGAGTGATTTTCTGCATACACACGCCCCATTGGATTTCGTGACTTCATATTTGGAGTTACCATTGAAAGTGCTGCTGTTCTAAATCACTGAAGGCTCCAGTTTACTGGAAACGTCGTTCTGACGTTGGCATTTTGCTTTGTTGAATTGCAATAGTCTTCATCAATATCGTGTTTCTGCGATTTTTGGTAAGCCCACAGCCATTTTTCATCTTTAGTAGCTGCCTGATGAGCATCATTAAGCTTGAAGGTAGTTCAGAGTCCACTTTCTCAACGAAGCGAGTTAGGTGTTGTACTTCGTTTACGAATTCGGCTCGTGGCTCGCTGAACTGGAAAAATGGCCGCCAGGAAACGAAGTAGCTTTGGGACTCGACTCTGGATGAATTTCTCGACCTACCGCGGCATATTTTGGAAGTTGCGACCACAGGAGAACACAACAAACGCGAAATTTCGGCGGTGGGTCGGAGTGGCTGTGAACTTAATTAGTATAAATATGAAATGTGTGGCGGAAGGAAGGAACGCTGTCATGCAGTGCGGTGGTGATGTTGAAAATTGAGGCAAGGCATCACAAGCCAGAGGGTCGATTTTAATGCACGCATTAGGGGTCCACATTCGCCTTGGAGGTCCACGCGTTTGAGTAAATTTTAATTAGTTTTCACACATTCCTTTTCACACCTAATAAACCATATCTGTCTAAAGCTGTCGTTTCCATAGTTAAAAAACAGACTTATAAAAACCTATTAATAGGTATTGAAGTTAATATTCGGCAAAAATAAATTTGATCTCTTTGCGGCAGACTAGACATAAATTTCGAAACCATTTTGCTGCGTACCTTTCGCGCTGTTTAGCAATGGATGTTTCGATGTTTATCGCGTTTTATCGCCATGCTTGGGCTCTTATCGACTTGATTAGCTTTTATTGGTCACTTGTGCGGCGATCCATCCGGTGAAAGTGTATTTGTATGATGTTTCGCAAAGAATTGCAATGTGTAATGGTTAGCGATCCAAACGAGGAAAACGGCGGCCGTAGCGGTAAGTGACCGACTAAGAAATAGGACTGAGGCTTCAAAGGAAGGTATGTAGATGATTTTTTGTTTTTGACAGTCGAAATTTAAGCAGATTTAAAGCGAAACCTCTGCTTTAGGGAATTTTACTTGATCAGGCACAATTAATTAGGTCGGAATACTTGTAAGCTTTTAGCAATTCGTACAAACATCATTTTTTTGATGCTTCACTCCGCGAATAAATGAAGCGAAATTCTGTAAGTTCTTAGTATTCGATTTTATAAGAATTATTTGAAGTTACATACGACAGACGACAGATCCTTAGAGTCAAATACAAGCCCGCCATAAATCTGGGAATTCCCGCCAAAATGTATCACGCTTATGACGCCATTTATGCAGATATTAGTATTCTGCTCTAGTTTGATTCCTGGATAGACTTAAGCCTTACACAGTTACTTTAAATTCGAAAAAATCTGATCAAATCATTCCGCATATATGGATATAAAACAATAGCGGAAATCCCAAAATGAAATACTGATTTAGCTTTTAATCGGCGTGCTTCAGCTTCAGGCGCGTTGAGGAGATCAAACCTACTAGTGGTAGCAGACTTACAATTATTGTAACTTAGTTTGTAGACCAGGAACACTTTCGCAAATTAGTCTTTAATATCTCTACTACCTTACGTAAGCGGCGCGTTCAAGCTTCTAACGCGATGAGATCCATTTGAGACAGTAAATTAACATTAACTGTAACTCTGTTTGTCGTCTAAGGAAAATTGTATAAATTAGTGTTTTCAACATAGAGGTCTCCGCTCCCTCATGTAAGCTTACAGGCGGCACGCCCAAGTTTCTGAGGTGATGAGATCCATTCGAGACAGCAGTAAATTATAACATTAACTGCAACTTTGTTTGCCGACTAGAGAAATTTGTATAAATCAATGATTTAAACATAGGAGTCTCCGCTCCTTCATGTAAGCTTCTGAGGTGATGGGATCCATTCGAGACAGCAGTAAATTATAACATTAACTGTAACTTTGTTTGCCGAATAGAGAAATAGGAACTAATTTTTAAATATGACCATAGGGGTCTCCGCTCCCTCGTGTAAGCTTACAGGCGGCACGCCCAAGCTTCTGATGTGATGGGATTCATTCGAGACAGCAGTAAATTATAACATTAACTGTAACTTTGTTTGCCGAATAGAGAAATAGGAAAGCTTACAGGCGGCACGCCCAAGCTTCTGATGTGATGGGATCCATTCGAGACAGCAGTAAATTATAACATTAACTGTAACTTTGTTCGCCGACTAGAGAAATTTGTATAAATCAATGATTTGAACATAGGGGTCTCCGCTCCCTCATGTAAGCTTACAGGCGGCACGCCCAAGCTTCTGAGGTGATGAGATCCATTCGAGACAGCAGTAAATTATAACATTAACTGTAACTTTGTTTGCCGACTACGGAAATTTGTATAAATTAATGATCTGAACATAGGGGTCTCCGCTCCCTCATGTAAGCTTACAGGTGGCACGCCCAAGCTTCTGAGGTGATGAGATCCATTCGAGACAGCAGTAAATTATAACATTAACTGTAACTTTGTTTGCCGAATAAAGAAATAGGAACTAATTTTTAAATTTTAAATTTTGAACATTTCTTTCGCGAAAAAGAAAACCAATCTCTCCTAAACTAGATTTTAAACTTTGCGAAAAAATTGTTTGACATCAAAACGGGTTTTCCCTGTGGTGCATAGAAGTCACACTCGTGAAATGAATGGAATCTTTTTGAAAACGTTCCTGATCGCAGCAACTTAGCTAGGCTTTTAAATTGACCGAGCGGTTTCGTAAATTTTTGAGCAATTTATTCGGGGTTTTAAACGGCAAGAAATATTATTAGCAGTGTTTGCATGGTATAGTGAAGTGTATAGATCCCTATTCATGTGTATAGATTTTTTTTATTTTTTTTTGTCATTATTTCGAACGTTTCATGAAGTAGTTTCTTCCACTTTTTAAGTCGCCATTGTTCTCGAGCACTATCCTACCGGATTCGGTTCCATTGCGTTCGATTTTGTTTAAATTAGTTCGATTTTGTTCAATTGCGCTCGATTTTGTTCGATTGGTTCGATTTGTTCGATAATCCGGAAGAATCACACAATATTAGATGTTCGATTAGACACCCGGGCTTAAAGATCACCGCTAAGAAGTGTCTCACAGCAAGTCCAGGAAAACTTCTGGAACTGAAAGACGTTTTAAAAGAAATGAGACTTTAAGTTATCATTGTAGAACTGATAGAAGTTTGATTTGTGAAAGTAAGGAAAATTCAGCGTAAAATAGTTTTGTTTTTGGATTCATCGAACTAAAGTGCCGTAAAATTCGACTTGTACCAGATTTGTACAATTATTTTAAATTTAACGTGGATCGGGTTTTGTCAATGACGACAGAATGTAATTAAAAGCCGCAACTGCTGACAGCTACAGTGCTCGTTTTTGCCTTAATGCGAGTTTCCTGGCGAGCTTTAAACAAAGGGCTCCCGACAAAGCCGGGATTTTAATCCACCACAAATATGCGAAGCACGCGTCTTTGAAAGTCGTCTAGTACAATCGGGGCTCTGGCTTGTTATGGAGTATGCACTAGAATAAGAAGCTGTAATTCGGCCCGAGCAACGAATAAGAGCAAAGAAAAATCACTGCTAAGCTAGGACTAGGACTGAATTTTGCTGTAAATGTTGACTTTTGGTTTTGCCACGATGATTTGAATAAAAAAAAACTAAAGGCAAAAGCGTGCTTTTTGTTGTTTTTCTATGACGTTAAAAACGGTAATTTTTGTTATTGTCCAAATTCAAACGCTGATATTCTGCAAAAATCGCTGACTTTTTTGTGTTTATTGGGTATCTCAATTTGAGAGACTTTCTAGTCAATGCACACAACTGCTAGTTATGTACCAGTCAATTCCAAGACCGCCCATCCCCCCCCGGGCAAACCCCCGGGCATTTGACTTTTTAAAAAAAAAATCGTCAAATGCCCCACCATATGGGCAGTTTATATGGTCAAATGCCCCACCATGCAGGGCTTCACAGAGCGTCAAATGCCCCACCATCCGGGCAAGGAGGGATTAAAGTAACTAGTTACAGTGGATTTTGCCGCGCCAGTTGCCAAGTCTGTTGGGAAATTTGATACTACGTTGCGAAGTTGTCAATTACATTTGTCAGTTTGCCAACCAAATTGCGAACTTTGAAACGAAGTTGGCAACTTCGGTGCCAACGAAGCCTGTATGTAAAGTCTGAAGTTGTTCTTAAACGCTGTTTGCGAAGTAACAATTTTTAGCCGATCTGGATGGTTTTCTTTAACATTATTTTGTAGACTTGCCAAGACAAATCTATAAACTGGTGCTGTTCGGATTGTTTTCGAGGTGAGATCACGTACGCTGTAAGATGCATGCCGCTATTTCAGTTTTGAATGTGATCAACATATAAATCATATATTATCTTTCATGTTCACTTTAAATATCTTGCAATCTTTGCTTGTGCTGTTGTCTATATATCCCTTAGCTAGATTTAGTTTCTGAGAAAAAAAATAGAACGATATTGCAACTTCTGAACATATGTTTCGAAATACTAGAATGGATTAAGAAGTCTTTTACTCTGCGACCGCTGACCAACGTTTTTGTTGAGGTCAAATGCCCGCCCCGTCGGGCCTCGTTTCACGTCAAATGCCCCACTATGTGGAGCTCACCTCTCGTCAAATGCCCGGGGTATGCCCGGGGGGGGGGGGGGGGGGGGATGGGCGGTCTTGGAATTGACTGGTACATTAAGGCAATGTTCGCACGATTGAGAAAGTTACAATTTTTTAACGCAGTGGAGTCTTGTACATGCGGTTACGGGCGGTTCAGGTGTCAATGGGTTAAGGGTGGGTAAAAAGAATTACGAATGTGACGGGGAGTACGATGGGAGTTTGTTAAGGTAGTAAGAATACAAGTTAGAAGAAAGTGACGACAGAGAAGAACAATCATTTACAGCCCGTTGGTGAATTATTCCATCAGTTGATGGCTCTAGGGAAGAAAGAAAACAGGAATGTTTGAAGCAATTCAAATTCAAAACTTTGTTTTATCGAAAACTAAAAAAGACGTTATTACAAAGGTTTTATCCATTATTCCGGTGAACCAGAAACTAAAATACCGCAAAAAGATTTTGGGTCGAACATCATCGTGCTCCAATCAGCAAGTAGCAAAACTTCCCAAGAGCCTCTTAATTCCTCGGTAATGTTCAAAAGTTCGTTTTGATATTGAAGACGAGTTTCTTAAGAATTTCAGAAAAGTTGAGAAACATATAATGTTCATCATATGTTACGAAGGTGGGACAAAGCTAAGAATAAATCAAAGTACCGACAGGAATTGAACCTACTACGATTATCAGGGGTGCTTACCATTTGTAGGAAAAAACCGGTTGGGATGACCGTTACATAATGGTAAGCGATTTTCCAAACGTTTTATTAACAGAAAAAAAGAGTGAACGTCATATATCCCCATATCGATCAGTATCCTGCACGCACACTTTAATTGCATGGAGGATTTGCTTCGGGTCGGTAAGCACTGGAAAATCCTGGAAGTATTTGATAATCTCGTGGAGCAGAATTTCCCGCTTTACATGCAACAATCACGAGATTGTGCTATCCTTGAAAGGTTTCAACTGGAAAAACAACATTTGAAGTTTTTATTCTGTTCAGGCATATCGACGCACCAAATATGCGATCGCGATCGAGTTCAAAGCTTCGCAACGGAAGTTTTGAGAACAAAGCGTATACGTCCTCCGGAGACATTTTACGCCCATGCAGCAGCAGCCAGGAGTCCCAGGAGTATTCTAGGCCCACAGCCCCAGTAGATTATGCGCGCTATGAACTGGTTCAACAAAGGTAAGCCAAAGTACAAGTGCCACGGGGATCTGCTGGATTGACGTGCGGGACCTTAAATGGGTTCTTGGTCGGTACAATCGTGAAAAGTTGTTTGTGCAAAAAATTCCTTTTGCTTTTGACGACGATTTATTGCGGTGTTTATCAACCACCCGACAACAGAGAAAAATTTTATGGAACATATATTTTTGGGGCCCGGTTCAGACGCCGAACTTTTCATGAGCCGAACTTAATTCGAATTTGGACCGACCCAAATTAACAAAAGTACGCCTGTTGATTCGAACTTAATTCAGTTTGACGAGAAACAAATCGAAAGGTCAGCGATTTTCAGGCAAAGATGTCAGAACACTCACCAGTCGTTATAATAATTTATGCATTAGGTTCGGCTCATGAAAAGTTCGGCGTCTGAATGAAAGCCGTTCCAAAGCCGAAATTCCCGGCTGAGCCAGGCGGAAAGAACGACTGAGCTGTTCCAAATTCAAATAGCCGTTTTTAACTGATTCAGACGCCGAACTTTTCATGTACTTAATTCAAGGTATTAGGTTCGGCTCATGAAAAGTTCGGCGTCTGAACCGGGCCTTAGTTTCTTCCCTAATTTACAACTTTGTGAACAGTGTTCCTCAGTAACAGTAAATAATTGACATTGAACGCTTCGTACTCGAGCCAGTTCGTGGAGAAACGTTTGTATCTTTAAATGACCAAGAGTGCCTTCATATTAGTACATGAAATCGGTGATTCATACACAATTTCATGTTCTGTTTTCATGGTCATAGGAAGCAATTTAAAAACTGTGAATTAATTGGAGTTTTGACTAAATTTTGTGATTTGAAACAAAGCCCCTACTCTTTCCCCCTCTTGAGCCAGGGGGCTTACTAGAGATATAACTGATTTGCGAGATACTGAACAAGTCTTATTGTATGTATATGGAGTTTATTTCTTGTAGCATAGCGGAATTCTGATCTTAATTCTGCATAAATATTATGAAAAGATAGAAATACCGAGTACGTATGAATCTTTAAACAAGTAAGTCCTGAAGGTTATTTAAATATAATTACAAAAAAACGGGCATTACAGTTCCAGGGGCACCCAACGAACAATCTTTGGTAAAATGTATTATTTTACACAAATAAATTAAAATAAATGATATAAAAGCATTTCCAGGTGTTCTTCTACGTTGCTGGGAAAAATATATCTGTTCCTTTTTCCCAGCATAACACATAGGGAAATTCCCAGCCAGCTGGATAAAAAAAATGTCTGTTTCCCAGCCAGCAATTAAAAAAAATGAATAAGCTGAAAAAACACAATAATAAGTTACCAAAAGGGCTAATGAAACATGATGGAACTGACTATTTGAAGCTTCTTGTTTATTGTTTTGTACATTTACTGCCGTCTCGAACTTAACCTGTTCGGGTATCTCTAAGTACTGCTTAACTTGTTACAACGAAGCTGAACCCTTTTAAGCCCCAAAGTGTCCTCCGATTTTCCTCGATGAGGATCCAGTCTCTTTTCGATCTGCTAAATTAGCCAGCACAGTTTGTCCTTGCGACTCCTTTCTCAAGTCAACCAGCGCAAAAATGGTAATTAAAAAAATATGTACAGAATATTTTGCCAGCCAGCAAGAATTCCGCTGGGCCAGATAAAGTGAGGAACAGATTCGTTGGGTGCCCCTGCAGTTCATATTATGGGCTATAGAAAAAATGCATTTCGACTAAATAAAGTTTAATTTCTCTCAAATAAACTTAACTTTGTGTTTTCTTGTCGTTTCTCCCCATAGCTCTCTATATAATTCATGAACAAAGCTTGGAAGTCATGGCGACCAAGCGCTAGAGAGAAACCACCAAGCACTCGAGGTCGAGAAAAGAAACGCCTGGCCTCCAAGCTTTGTTCACGAAATATATGAGGAAAGACACGGGATATTACTACAAAATGTGAGTAATTTAAGTTTATTTGAGAGAAATTAAACGTAATTTAGTCAAAATGCATTTTTCCTATAGCCCATGGTTACATCACTAATGTTTTGCGCGATTTGTGACCTTGGTAACATCAGCTATGGGGGCCTTTTTAAAAGCAAAATTACAGCTTATAATCAAGACAAAAGAACAGTTTTTATCCTCCATTATTCTGTAAGAGTAATTAAAATCCTGATATTTAATAGTCCGGTATACGATGTATAGCAGATCGGCGCGTGGTCATCATCTAAAAACTTCACATCCCTAAGGTAAAAAATCGGGAAATAGTATTATTAACCGGTAAGAAACGTTTGCATAGATTGTGTTCGTTCACAGTTCCTAACTTATTACACCAAACACCAAAAATAGCATTGCTTTTACAAAAAATGATCTATAATTTGGGTAAACTTGGGGTCGAAAAATATCACCCTTGCAAATAGCAACATTTTATTGTCAGAGTGTCTCGAAAATTTCATGAAGAATGACATGAACTAACAAACAAACAAAACAAACATAAACAAGCAAGCAATAAACTCCCCCCACAATTAAATTAACTACTTCAGGACTTGTTATCGCAAGCTGTTTGTATCAACATTGAACACAATTTATGAGAAAAGGTTTGTGCTTTAGCTTTGCAGCTTTTGAAACCGAGTATATTAATAATTGGGGCATCTAGATATACCATGCAACAATTGTGTCTACCAAAAAAATATGAATTAAAATAAAAAAATAACTGACAAATCTAAAACAAAACAGAAAACAAAACATGGTTACACTGTAAGTCATTGCAAAAAGAAGATAAAAATATTATCAAAAGGCAATTTCAATAAACTGAACTAACCGTGATGCACTTTCATGTCCACGGGCTCAACTGAACGCATTAATTTATTGACCCTAAGATTAAACAGCAAACACCTTGATATAATATACACCTAACTCAAAAAAGGTTGCTGTCGTCGATTGGTGTGTGGTCATTCATTACTCCCGGTGCATTCTGGGGAGGATTTTTGCTTGACGACGCTGTGTGTGTGACGGCCGTCGTGGTTCGCAGTATGCCTGCACCATACTCCCAAGATCTAAGATAGCGCGTTATATACCTCGGTCTATCAGTTGAAGAGGCTGCGGTGTTCAATGACGGTACTGAGTAGTATTGCAAAACGAAAAAAGCGGGAAAAACGAGCCCCCCCCACCCCCCCCCCCCCAAAAAAAAGCTTCATACCACATAAAATACACATTAATGAGATTTAAAGCCACGTGCGCTTTGAAAAGGCTTGCTGGGTTTTCGGTTCAGTGACTACGAAAAATATTGACTGCGGCAGCACTTGGTGTGTTAACTGGGCTATTTTTTAAGTAACCCGGTTAAAATTCCTTAAAAAATAACTCGGTTTTCCTTTCTCTATTTGAAATTAAAAGTCGTCTCTAGGAAAGTCTACAGATTTCTTGTTTTCTTTTGATCGAGAATACCAAGGCAAATGTCTGTGGACAGCGACTCGGCGGCCTCCATTAGACTCAGAGAACGAACGCTGCTATACCAGAATACACCAGGAGTAATGAATGACCAAACACCAAACACCAATCGTCGACAAGCAATTTTTTTTATTTAGGTGCATCCGCAGGTTTAAAAAATTACAATTGACACCAACCAGCATCTCGTGTGCTTCCCATACCTACCTACCTACCTACCTACCTACCTACCTACCTACCTACCTACCTACCTACCTACCTACCTACCTACCTACCTGCCTGCCTGCCTACCTGCCTGCCTGCCTGCCTACCTACCTACCTGCCTACCTGCCTGCCTGTCTGCCTACCTACCTACCTACCTACCTACCTGCCTGCCTACCTACCTACCTACCTACCTACCTACCTACCTACCTACCTGCCTGCCTGCCTGCCTGCCTGCCTGCCTGCCTACCTACCTACCTACCTACCTACCTGCCTGCCTGCCTACCTACCTACCTACCTACCTACCTACCTGCCTACCTGCCTGCCTGCCTGCCTGCCTACCTACCTACCTACCTACCTACCTACCTACCTACCTGCCTGCCTGCCTGCCTACCTACCTACCTACCTACCTACCTGCCTGCCTACCTACCTACTTGTACCTACCTACCTACCTACCTACCTACCTACCTACCTACCTGCCTACCTGCCTACCTGCCTACCTGCCTCCTTAACTACCAACCTACCATTTACATACCTGCCTTCCTCCTTAGCTACCAACCCACCATCTACCTACCTACCTTCCCCCTTATCTCAAACATACCTATCTGCCTGCCTCCTTAGCTATTACCTATCTAGCTACCTACCTACCTACCTACCTACCTGCCTGCCTCCTTAGCAGCCACCCTACCATCTACCTACCTACTTACCTTCCTCCTTAGCTATCTACATACCTACCTTACATGACTTACTGTGACCTACTCTTTTACGTACCTGTTCCTACATATCTATCTTCCTAGACATTTAACATATCAAGCTATATCACATCAATTTACTATACACTGTACATGCCCAACACTTTTCAAACACCCTGTTTTCTTTACCTACATAAATAATTACAATCCCTCGACATAGTTACTGAAAATTATATTACGATTTTAGAATAAAAATTGTTTACCCTTCGTTGGCATGGTAATCATCAAGACCGATCACTGTCTCAAAACCTGTGTCTATAGAAAAAAGACCAACAAAGGTCTTCTTCTCCGCTATAAGAGTCGTGTTGACAATAGATATAAAGAATCGCTTTTAAGAACCATGCTTGATCGCGCCAAGCGCTTGTCGTCTTCATCAGATCTATTTTCGAAAGAATGCAAGGATCTAAAAAGTATCGTTACGTTTTGAAACAAATATCAAATATAACATAATACACCTATAAGCATTTCAATCTAATTTAAGTATATAACCATACCGGTTTTGCTTTTTGCTTTTTGCATGCTTCTGATTGGCTGATAAACAACATCTTTGCTCTGATTTGTTAGAACGAACACGCATAGCACGAATAACAAAACTCGCCAAGCATCTAACTAAAGCAGACACTTGTACACGACTCGTCAATATATAGTCAACAAAAAACCGTGATGTGTAACTTAACTAAAGTAATCTACATGCAACAACTAACCTATTCTTCAGCATGATGAAAAGTATCAGAAGAATGATACAGAAGACAGCGAGAGCGAAGATGAAGATGCCGTACATCAGGAACGCTTCCTGATTGGTCATAATCTCTGGGAACAAGGTTTTTGGTTCTGCAGTGGATTCTGGTCTTGATTCCGGCTCAGGGGTGCTCTCCGGTTCCGGTTTTGTCGTCACCATATTTGATGTGCTATGTGCAAATCAAAATTTTAAGGAGTGAACCATTTTGAACCATTAATGGAGGGGAGGGGGGGGGGGGCATTAGGGGTGGGGGTTGGGTTATCTTGTCTGTGCTCGCTATTTTTTCATTAGCTATCGTGAACACTTTTTCTTAATTAATATTCGACTGAAAGAAAGTTTCAAGTGTCTCTTCTTTATTCTGAATAAATTTATACTTAGGAGACAGGTTGGGATCTATTGAGAGTTACAAAATTAACCTTTAAGGAAGTTTGAAGTGTATTTTCTCTTTTCTGTATAAATTGATACTTTTAGGAGCCAGGTTGGGATCTATTGAGAGTTAAGAAGTTAAACATTTAAGGCTAAGCCCTAAGGCTATGCTAACACTTCATGGATGCGTCTCCACTATGGCTGACAGTTATATAATTATCAAGTAATGCAGCTGTGCTGTAATAATTTTAGAGGGAGTTCAGGCGAAAGACACGATACCTCTTTTAGCACATTATATACGATCATGCATTTCATCTTGGTTTACAATGGCTGGGAAACATGTTTGGCGATTCATTCAATACATGAGCTCAACAGTGAAATAACTGCTGTCCGCATATGTTCAATACTGTGTCGTATTTTACAGTTTTGGTACAAAAATATCACTTGAATGACCTCACCTATTGTCGCTTATGGCAACTCTGAGCAATATGCTGGAACCAACAAAAATGACCCGAACTAAATCAACAAACGTTTTTCATTTCCGAAGATAAAAATCGTGCGAGTTCGGCGGGTTTAAGTCTGTTTTGTTGATTTTCCTAGAACTTAAATGTCAGCTATTCCATTTGAATCGCGAAGAAATCCCTTGTTCCGGTCACGTCCTTTTCACTTCAGCAACGGTTTCGTGTTTTGTTTACTCGATTAAATAAATTTGTTTCCTGTAGTTTGGCAAAGGCAATAGAACTTATAGCGGATAACAGACCAGATATGGGCAAGCAAGCTAATGATGGACATTGAACTTGTTACGTATAACGTTGCAAAACACACAAAGGAGTATAGAAAATACATATGCTGCAAATCTTCAATTTGAACACAAATGCTAAAGAGGTTAGAATCTACAGATGTATTAAAGGGCGGATAATTTACAGTCTTAAAGCGAATATCATCATAGGCTAATCGTGCCCTCGTAAGCTAAGCCGGCCCGGTTTTAAACACATCGTTTCTCAGTATTTCCCGCCTTCTTTTGAGTTCGAAAACATGATGGATCTTTCTCTCCCCAGTATAAAAGGCCGATATTGAGGTTATCTATCATTCGACGTTTTTATATCAAATAGGCTCAAATGTAAACATACCGTATCTGGATTGCAATTCGAGATGATCAACTGGTGAACAGTATTCCTATTAAAACCGCGTCTGATCTTTGTGTTTGTCAAACCAACACCATTAATAAATTCTAATGTAAATTAGCTTCAACTCGCTCAGTCCAATGAATATAAGATCATTATATTTTTAAAGCATCAAAGGCATTATTAAAATTTCCGAACACCAATCATCTTATGAAGTTAGGCACCTTCCGTTATTCATAAGACCTTCATAAGCGATCGCCCCTTCGATTAAGAAACAATTGAAAGTATTTTTAGCAAACATTGGCTGTTTTTAGCACCTGTTCCATGATAATGCAAGTTATAGAAAGCTTATTCTTTTTGCAAAGATATAGCTATAAAAAAGCCAGATAAAATAAAAATAAAGAAAAACAACAATTGGTAAATTCATATGCAATGCATATGTACCACGAAAAGCCAAATCCCGATTTTAAAGATATTTATTTCCTAGAATATGGTAATTAGGCAAAACAGGGAAAATGAAAACAGAGAAGAAGACGTATTTTTATTTTATTGATCCGCAGCGTTTTTATTAATCGAAAGCTCGCGAATATCGCAATTTTGGAAAAGTAGTATTGAAAAATGTTATAAAAAATGGTATCAACTTGAGATCGATTATTTAACTTTAAGATAATTTTACAAGAAACGATTTCTCGACGTTTCTCCCGTAAACGCAAATTCTTGTAGAATATTCGATATGATATTATGACATCAAGATTGAAGGACAAACATATTCTGTTAATTGTTTTACAGTCATCCGCAATAAGACCTACGAACTATTACCATCAATATCAGAGGTAGGTATACTGTTCGAAAAACTTTTTACTTAAAGTAAAATTTTCACGAAATATTCGCATCTCTAACTTCCTCTTGTCGTGAAGGATTGGCGATGGGCGTTGCAGTATAAGGTAATACTTTGAGTTTTTACGGAGTTTCCCTTTTTAGGAGGACCCTTACTACGATTTAATGTGGTTGTAACTTTTTGACTGCTTGTGGATGAGTCAAAGCCAGGTGTTTGTTTATTAAATATTGTTAAAAATACATTTTGAGTTTTTTCTTTTCGCAGTTTAAATTTTAAAACATAGTGCTCTTTGAACTGAAAAGGTTGATGGACACTGTTATGCAGAGCGTGAAACCTTCTTTTCAGAAGAAACGAGTTCATGCAATTAATTATTAAGGAAAGGAGAGGAAGGAACTCGCTGTCATGCATACACATTGGCACTGCACTTCCGCAAATACACTCAGAACGAACAAATAAGCCACGTAAGAACACTTGATGACTTGAACACGTACTATTCCGATTCGTCATGCATAGAATTATGATTTACAATTTAATTACTCGAAAAACGTTTTTTTTTCACTCCTGTTTTATGATATCAATTTTGTTTACAATCATTTTATCAGGCTGAGCAGAAATAGAATTTGCAACCCGCCTTAATTAGCTATGCTAACTGCGTGTTGCCAACGTTTTAAAATATTGTTTTATTAATAACGAAATAAAATTGTTGTTGTTACATTTTTCCTTCATATCGCGGAAAAAAGTAAAAATAAACTAATAAGAAACATTTTCCTTTCAGTAGAAAATGGAAAACTGTGGTAATTTAAGCAACAAACACTTATACTGCTTAATGTCAGCACGTACAGGAAAATATGATTCGGCAGTACGGAGAGCAAGCTGCAAACATGTGTATGTTTAAGAGATCAGCCATACCATAAACGGAATGGATTATTCGGACAAAAACACAGGTTGACTTATATGGACACTATACTAAGGGTATCACGAATATGAACTAGTACCTTTCTCCCTTGCTGAATAATGTTCTTGCAAAGTTGTGGCGTTTTGTTAAAGGTGCTTGTTTGATTTAGGGATATTTTTCGGAAGAGTCAGGTCTCGATTACATGCGATTGAGCTAACGTGTTTATGCCAAGTTATACTGAATTTTAATAAAGTTAAACTTATGATGAACAAAAGCGAAGATGGCCCCTGCTGTTATGAGGATAGAAGGCTTTTGTAAACAAGCTTCGCTAATGTGACAATAAAGAAACAGGGGCACCCAACGAATAATCTTTGGTAAAATGTATTATTTTACTCAAATGAATTAAAATAAATGATATAAAAGCATTTCCAGATGTTCTTCTACGTTGCTGGGAAAAATATATCTGTTCCTTTTTCCCAGCATAACACAAAGGGAAATTCCCAGGCAGCTGGATAAAAAAATGTCTGTTTCCCAGCCAGAAAAAATGAATAAATGAAAAAACAATGATAATACCAAAAGGGGCTTGGGAACTAATGAAACATTAATGGGAACTATTTGAAGCTTTTCGTTTATTGTTTTGTACATTTACTGCCGTCTCGAACTTAATCTGTTCGGGTTTCTCTAAGTACTGCTTAAATTTGTTACTACGAAGCTGAACCCTTTTAAGCCCCAAAGTGTCCTCCAATTTGCTTCGATCCAGTCTCTTTTCGATCTGTTCAAGTTAGTCAGCACAGTTTGTTCTTGGGACTCCTTTCTCAAGTTAACCAGCGCAAAAATGGTAATTAAAAAAATATGTAGACAAGTAAAAACAAGCGATATAATATCCCGACGTTTCAGCGATCTCATGACGCCATTATCAAGGGTACAAATGAGAATAAAATTAACAAATGCGAGTTCAAGAGTAATAACTAATTTACATAGCGGAGGTGGCTACACAAATATTTTAGCACGGATAGAATCCGTTTGCACATTCAAACTCGGTGTTAATTGTTTGATGTAAAACATCTCGTTGACTAGACAATCAAATTGTCTAGATGGATGTGGATGGGCATAAAAGCACGTCATCTTCAGTACGCAAGCACTATGACAACGACCGCGCGGGTGCTGTCTTTGCTGTTTCAAAGTTCTCAAGAAATGCATGAACAAATTTGATTGTCTTGTCAACGAGATGCTTTACATCAAACAATTAACACCGAGTTTGAATGTGCAAACGGATTCTATCCGTGCTGAAATATTTCTGTAGCCACCTCCGCTATGTAAATTAGTTATTACTCTTGAACTCGCATTTGTTAATTTTATTCTCATTTGTACCCTTGATAATGGCGTCATGAGGTCGCTGAAACGTCGGGATATTATATCGCTTGTTTTTACTTCTCTATGTATTTCTAAGTCATTGTTAATAAAAAAATATGTACAGAATATTTTGCCAGCCAGCAAGAATTCCGCTGGGGAACAGATAAAGTGAGGAACAGATTCGTTGGGTGCCCCTGAAGAAACATACAGCTATCTATCCCTTCACAATGACTAAAGGAAATACGAAGGAGATGAGAATTTCAATTTGGAGGCAGCGGTCGGTCTTTGGTCGGTGAAAGGGCGGAAGATGTATGCTTACAAGGAAGTTAAAAAAAATGCCTAAAATGAAGGCTTTTTTTTTGGCTCGGGTGTGCTTAAATAAAGTTGTTAATGTTTGACCGCCATTTTGGTTTCCAAAACGTCGAGGGCTGGGAGGAATGAAAGAGTGTTGCCTAACTTCCACACCCTTGGTCGCCTCCGGCTTTTGACTCGCCCCAGGTTTGTTTAACTCAGCACTTATTCGCCCCCAAATTACGCCTGCTTTTTATCAGGGTAGAGTAAAAGAAAATTGACTGAAAACAGCAACAAAAAACATAATTCAGACCGATTTGCTAGTTTTCGCCAACAAAATTGGAAATCTTGAATCATTACATGCACTAAATAACGCAGCGTAAAGTTGTCTCATGATAATAAACTCCCTGATGAACTGTTTAAAAGACTCATTCCCAATCGGTCAAGCTCAAATCATACCGTCCAGAAGGACATCGGACACCTTATTGAGACTTAAATAACGGAGTAACTGGTTAGCTTTCAGTTGAGGTCAGGGTAGCAGTTTATATTAGTTAAATTTAGAACTAACCAACCCGAGGAGCTTGGTGGTACAGTTGTACGGTAGGCTATGTAAGCCTAAGTCTAGTTCAGGTCACAGGTTCAATCCTGAGTGGGGATTTTAGATTTTCTTTTTTACACTTAAAATTTTATTGAAAATAAAATTCTAAGTGTCGACATTACGTTATATAAGTTTCAATAAGGTGTCCGACGTCCTTCTGGACGGTATGATTTGGGCACAACCGTCCTTCTGGACGGTATGATTTGGAAGACCTTAGATAACAACGGTCTGGACCACAGCGGACACTTATTGAGAATTATGTAACGTAATGTCGACACAATAAATTTTTAAGAGTAAAAAAGAAAATCTAAAATCCCCACTCAGGATTGAACGAGATCCGAGGTCCGAGGTGGTCCAGGCCGTTGTTATCTAAGCCGTCCGTGCAGCTTTCCACCGAAACCATTCGTTGGGGACTGGACTCTTGAGGAGTGTTTTTTTGTTGCTTTTATCATACAGTCGCTGACAATGACATCATTTGATAACAGTTTTGCATCTGAAAAACTCGAAACAATACTTCATTCCTGTTTATTCTATTCAAACAGCTAGCATACATACAGCAGCAAGAGAAAACTAAATTCCCTTAAACAAAGCAAAACACTGAAACTGCGAAAGGGAAGTAACGCTTGATTATTTTGACACGAAACATTAAAAACGTTTGAGAAACAAAGTCAACACATCTAAAATAAATGACAGTTGCAAAAAATGTAACTCACTTTACCCAGATTATTAACGTTATTTTAAAACAGTTTCAGCGTGTTGCATATAACATGCAACTCAGCCGATAAGAATCACGTGACTGCCTGGCGTACGTGACTTATCGACTGACGAAAACGAACAAGAGCCGGAGTCAGTTTTGTATAGAATGAAACCAAAAGCTAAACCAATATCTTACAGATTAGACTAGAGAGGCGATCGCGATGGATTTCTGCTATTAGTCGGGCGGAATTCTTACGGACGAGTTTTGAACGATGGTGTGTAGGCCATGCCAGATAATCGTATTTTTCTAGACAAGCGCCAACAGGGATAGATAATGTTGACTGGGTTTCATTAATACTCGGGAACGACAAAAAAAGAAAAAGATGAAAGAAACGTCGAACAAGCGTCACAGCGAGAACAGAGGGAGGAGTCAAAAGAAACAAAAAAAAAAAAAGCCAAAGCGATTGTAGCCGGAAAAATCGTAGCAAAGCCATTGCGAACTAAATGAACCCGAGGGCAATGTTTGATATTGTGTTTTCGACAACGAATCTCCAAAAGCTAAAATCGAAGCCCCCAAGAATATTTCATGCCTTGTCCGACTTGTCCTACTGAAATATTTCATAGTTTCACCTTTTCTTGTACTCAAATTCGACCAAAACATTTTCGGCTGTTGTTTGCGCTGGTGCGATTTCCGTTTTTATGGCTTCGATACAGACCTCAAACTCCCTGATGAAGTCTATGATAGTTAAACGAAGTATGTAGGAGAAATAAAGAACTTTTGTAGCTTATAGATCGCAATTGCTGCCCAGTTCACTATCTTTCAAACTGATCTTTAAAAACTCTCCGCTCGCATGCACAAAACTTGTGTACATGACTGAGTTTATCTGATTAGTTTTGTCTATGCTTCTTGGTCAGTTCCAAACGAACACAAGCCATAATATATATAGTTAGGCTTAGCCTAACAGCGAAGCCCTCTGAACACCCTCTGAACAAGCTTAACTAAGATGAAACTTAACTTAGGTGAAAGGTCGGAAACACAAGAATTTGGATTAACGACCGCTATTTTTCGATTTTAGCAATTCTCAAAAACAGTATTACCCGACCGTCTGCACAGTACATTTAGACCGTACAAAAGTTCACAAAAACAACTTTTTTCCGTCTAGAATAACCATTACGACTATTTTCCGAATAAAATACAGTTGTTGCTTGTCAAAAAATGCCCGAGAAATTGATTTGGAAATCAAAATTGCAAAAATATACAAACATATTTGCATAAGGCGACGCGAGCATAAAATCTAAGTCTTGTTTTGTTTACATAAAATCTATGTAATGAATGAACAAACACATAAAAATGGACAACACAATCTTCTTTGGAAAAACTTTATTCAAATCTCAATTAGTTTATGTTTAAAAGCAAAACGCGTACCATTTATATCGCATCGAGGCCGAGCCGTGTCTTCGATGAAATTCAAGAAATTAATACAACTGAAGCAACACGTTTATAAACAATTCTCCAAAACTAACGAGAACACAAAGATAAACTCAATCGCAGATTGATATCAAGATAAATTCCCATCGAAAAATGTAATCTGTTTTACCTTTAAGTCCCTCGCTTGCTTGGAAATTCAAATCTCCGCTTCTGGTTCTGAAATCCGTAAAAAAACATCTACTGCATTGATAAAAACGTAATACATGAAGTTCCTCGAAGCAAAATTTTATCCCTGAAAGCTCGTCTTTTTCCATTAAAGCGGCTTCTGAGTATCCCTTAATTAGAATCCTTGTCTTAAGTAGCAAACCGCGAAATATTCAGGGAAATAACGCCTTTAAAACGGTTTTCTCCACTTCACAGCAAAACATCAAATGTTTTTCCAGCTGACGTGACATTCAGCCTTGTAACCGCGCGAAAAACAAAGCCTCGCTTTGGTTTCAATATGACGTCGTACGCGCATGTTTTGCGAAGTCATACGCGCCCGCGAGCTATTGTAGTCATGCGACGGCTGCGGCGGCGGCGGCGGCGGCGGCGGGCACACGCGCGCCCGTGAAACATTCCGCTAGCCATGACCATGAAAAATGAAGGGCATAGGTTCTATCCACTGGTTCTATGAGTATGGTGCTCCGCCTTCGGCCCACGGGCTCCGCTATAATTTGAACAGGATTCTACGGCTTGCTCAGCCTAGGCCGAATGGGCAGACGAATCGAGGTTCTGAGTCATTCATAAGCTGGAAATGTCTCACCTTCGCTAAACAAACTTGTTTGCAGCAATGATTGTTTTTTGGCTTTGTAGTGCGCTAACTATAAATAGGGACACTATTTTATTATAAGCTCCTAGTTTTGGCTTCGGAAAGCTTTAAACTGCTGGTGTGGGTGTAAAGGCTGTTGATTCAACTGTTTTTATAGGAGACAGGCAGTCCGGCTCAAAGAAATTTCAACATGGAATGGATTCTAATTGCCGAGATTTCTCGAAATAACGCTGCTTAACTCGCGATTCCAACTTCTTAGCATATTCTGAAATGGGAAAAAACAAGTCAAATAAAGATTTTCCCCAGACTTTACTTCACATCCCGAAGTATTCATTTCTAAAATGCGACAACTGAAGATATGACTTTCATTTGCATATGCCATTACTGCTATTACGCAATCGAAAGTGGTACACCAATGTCACCAATATGGTGGCGGATCTGTCGTGACGTCACGTGAAAACGATCTATATAATGCTGTGCTCACACTGGGGTGAAACATGTTTAGTCTGATTACGAATGAAAGCTAATGAAACATGATTCACTGTGACAAGTGTCACACCAGGTGGCACATTGCACCTCATGATCGAAGCATGTTTACTCTGAGCATGATTAAAATTACTTCATGAGGCCAGTCTTGATCTCAGTATGCCTGACAAACACTTTAGCGCAAATGTCGTCTCCTTTATAATTATCTAACAGTGCATTGCCGTTCGTTCGCGAAGAACGATTAAACAACAAAATCATGTAACAGCAAGTTAGAACTCTATTTTGCCGGTTCGTGTCAGGAGCTTCTTCTTTTCGTGTTTAATTATAAAGACTTTATGCGAGCTTTAAATGCTGTTGAAGGACAAACGTGATAAAACGGAGCCATATACATTTAGGGAACTTTTTTTCTTTCACAGATCAACTTTATTCCCAGGGAAAAAGTGTTAGACTCAGGTGGATCGTAAGCCATATGCATCTGTCATTTTGCACTGAAAGATGATAGTCCGGGCATCGATGATCATGAGTCACCGCAAACTCTAAGGTGACAATGATTACGGAGACATACAAACAAAAAAATTTTCACGGTTATGAAATGTCAGAAATGTTACACAACTTATTACTGCACACATTGAAAGAAATACAAACAAGATAATGAATAACAAAGGCTGAGTTGGGAAGCTTAACAGCTGTGGCAGAAACTTTCCTTACTCACTTTAAAGTGAGTTTATAATTTAAAAACTGCCAGTAAACGGCAGCAAGACTGTTATAAATATCATCAATTCCGCAGTATTAAAAATATTTACTTACCTGTTGGTTTTCAAACTTCGCTCGCCTCTTTTAAAAATGCGTGTAGATTACGAACTCGACTGTAGTGGATTAGGTAAGCAAATTGAAAGTAAAAGATTTAATTTGCTGCTGCAGCATCCGTTGAAGTACTGACGTCAGATTTAACAGCGTACACAATGAACGTGTCAAACGAAAAAACAGCTATGAATAGAAATAAAATTTTCCATTATGTGTAGTAACAAAGGAAAGAACAATGTAATGTTTAAGGTTTAATAGTTTCCCACGGTGCTCATGTTTATAGGTAAAAAGATAAAGTCGCACTCGGGCCACGATGGCCCACACGGCCGGAGCTTAACCCGGTTTCCGTAGCATGAAGCAACTAGGAATATTGCTACTCCCCCCTGGATGGGATGCTAGTCCACGCAGGGTTACCCCCAGCATTTTGTCGCCGGTACCCATTTATACACCTGGGTGGAGAGAGACAGTGTGGAGTAAAGTTTCTTGTCTAAGGAAACAACACGACGGCAGAGACCAGGCTTCAAACCACCGACCTTCAGGTTGAAATTCCGACGCGCTAACCACTAGACCACCGTGCCGGTGAAAGCTTAGTTATTAATGCATAAATACAAACTTAAGATAAAAGGTGATAAATATCACTTTAAAGCATTTTTGCACTACAAAAAAAAAAAATGGATTTTCACATGATTTGAAGTTTAAATGCTATTGTTGTCAAACTAAAACCAAAGTAATATAAACGTCTGGCCAATCACAACAAATAATTTTATGAATATAATAATAACCGAACAGGACTCAAAGAAAAAAAAAGGAACGGGTTCCAAGCGCGGGTAACTGAATATGCAACGGGCGCCAAGCACTGGAAAAGTCAATTTACGATGATAAGTTTGGGTTTTTTGGGTCATTATTAATTAGTTGCCAGCCTGAGGCATGCTACCCACCCCTCTTATGCGTAGTATAGGTGCAACTATCCCCTCTCCAGCCTCTTGGCTTAGGGCAATCAAGCTGCCCCCTCCATTCTCGCTGGGTGGCTAACATAGCTTTTTTAGCATCCCAGCTGGGACCGGCGTCGTGCCCATCTCTCGTGTACACTGGGATCTGCAAAATCTATTCAGTCTTAAGAACACCGAGTGGCAAAACGGTAATCCTTCCCCACCCGCCTAGGTTAATACCCTCACCGCAGGAGGATCAACGGCCACAAAGCCCAGTCACTGGCCAACATAGGAGCTGCTCTTTTGATCGACCAAGTTCCCCAGTCCGTCTTCAACCGAAAAGTTAGCGAGCATTTTTTTACAAATTCTCTCAAATATGGAATTACGATAATGAAAAAACCTCTACATGCGATTGATAGCAATCGTTTTTCTCGCTGATTCCCATAATATATGATGACCACATATATCACTTTTGAATTCATTGCACCTTATTTTAATACCATAATTAACTCAACTCCAACCATTTGAACGCTCCCTCCCCACTTTGAATGTCAAAATATTAAATGCGTCTTGTGTTAATAGGGAGGGAATGTTTATTCAGACCATTCAGTCATCTGTTTAATAAATTCAATATTAATAAACCTTCGGTAAGCCTGACTTGCCTTTCATCAGAACACACATTTCGTTATTACTTCCTCGAGGCAAATTGTAAAAAATTTCTCGAGCTGATTGCAAAAGTAACACGGTAGTCACAAGATTAATTTGGCAAATTGCCGTGTCGAACTTTGAAATCATCGTTTCTGACCTAAAAATGGCCTTCGCGCTTAATGGGAATCATGGGAAATCAGGACAAACCAGCCGTGCCGCCAAATACAGCGTCAATTGTTTAGGAATCCAGTGTCAAATAATTTCCGGGTAAAATGAAAATACCGTCTGTGATAAAATACTGTACGATCCTAGGAACTTGAGACTTTCGAATTTCAAGCAGTCAAGAATGAAGCTGTATCAGAAAGTGTGCAATAGTCCAGTTTCGAATTCGCTATGACCGCTGAATTCAAACACCAATGGCACATTGATACAGGGTTAGACTCGACCTGATGTAAAATATTCACAAATACCGGTAGAAGGTGCGTGAAATTTGAAAATTAAACAATAGACAGAGCTCTGAACGTAAAAACAGGTCATCTTCTCGCCTGAATTTGTGAATATTTTACATCAGGTCGAGTCTAACCCTGTATCAATGTGTCATTGGTGTTTGAATTCACTCGAAACTGGACTATTGACTGGTTTTCTAAACATTTGTCAATTAAACCGACGGAACAATTAAGTGTATGCCTGGAAAACAAAACAAAATTAATTGCACGCTTTCTAACAAAGCTATACATTCCTCAAATTTGATGAGTAAAGTCTTTCCTAGTATCATAAGTTTTCAATTTACAAATATATAAAAACAAATTAAAATTACCAATTGAAAATTATTATGCACGACGGATTCCTCATACAAACACTGTATTTGGCGGCATGTTTGCCCTGATTAACCATGATTCCCCAATAAACCTCGCAAAGTCCGCCACAGCGATTATATAATACGTTGTCACAGTTATTACTTGCAGTTTACTTACTGATGCTATTTGAAGCGATTTTAACATCAGACATGTGTTGCCAAGTATTAATTATGTTATAAGTACAATGCAGAGTTCCATCTCTGGTAATATACTGACCGCAATGTAAATATTTTACTCACATGCCGACCGTGGCCGAGGGTGGCCACGTATCGAAACTGAGAAGTCGAAAGTGATTGTTCATTTGTTACCCGTTATTACCACTTTTATGTTTTCCATTTGCCCCAAACGAATTGTGTCTTCTCAGTCTTACATCCGGTATCATTCACGATTTAGCACTTGAAACTAGTGGCGTCTCCGTCTCTCCTTTACTCGCGACTTACGACGTGCGACTTAGATCGTACCCACCCCTCCCCTCGCCTTTCACTGGACATTCCACGAACTTTTAACTCATGTTTTGTAATGCGACCAATACCATTTGTTCCTTTTGATATGTTTTGAACGGGTATGCATTTAGTTTGTTATGGAGGATTTTAGTGTTGATGAGTAATTAAAACCTTTCAAATGCCGCGCAAAGCTGTCTTTTGTGGTTTTCTTTTGTGATTTTCTTTGTTTTCTTTTGTCTTTTGTGGTTTCCCGTGGATTTTGCTCTTGTTGAACTTTAGCATCCTTTTTTGCCTGGCGGTTGATGTGTTGCTTTCGTCATTATAGCGTGTTGGTGTTTATGTAAGAAAGGTTTAAACTTCTCTAGCATTTCGCTCTCAAATGCTATTTTTGTTCCCGGGGAAGAGGGTCTCAATGGGGTTAAGCGTGTGGCGTGAAACATCCAAAAAATTAACCGTGTGTCGTGAAAAAGGGAAAAAATTAACCGTGTGTCGTGAATTATTTTTGTTCAGATAACCGTGTTGTTTGTAGCTTATCCTAAGCTCTGAACAATTATTTTATGTATGTGGTCTATTTGGTATTTTTAGTTTGTTTTTCAGACAGAAAAAACATTTATTCGATATATAGACAAAATCACCACAGGCATCCCAAAGAACACGAAATAACAATGCACATTGTGTATGACGTCATTTTTCAAGATAAGCACATGGCTGGTGGATTTTAGAGTCTGTCTGATCGTCCCGGTCGAAAGTCTTGACGATGAGTGTGATTAAAGCCATTGTAAGTGTCTTTAGTCAAGGGCAAGAAAAGCCAATCGAAAGATATAAGTCCAGAATTCTGTTAAGCGACGAGCACAAGGAGTCGTTAAATGCTTTCGTAAAGCATCTTTCTGATTTTTTGGGCCTCAAGGATAAGATGCGAACCTTGGGTCTGGGCCAATACACATTAAAGCTGTACCGTATAAGCAAGTGCGATGGAAAAGTTGAGAACTTTGACATATCTACCCTGCCGCAATACAAACTTGAACTACCATCATTACTTACTGGTGAAAGTGAATTGAACGGTAAGTGAAAAGCTAAATCAATATGTATTCGATATAAAACTTTAGTGTTGCTAGATGGCTTCGCGGGGTGCTGCTTTTCAAACCTTTACTGTAGCGCCAATATTTTGACTCTAATAATGCGTGGCTTCACACTAGAATCAAGTTTTGTTTAGTAAAATTTCAAGTAAAATTTTGCAAAGCAATTTTCTTTTACTAAAGTCTTCACATTAGAATTCGAGCAAGAAAATGTTTTACTCAATCGTCTGAGGTGCTGACAGATAGAGGAAACGTGATGCGACATGAGAATTGTACGGTCTTGTACGACTTGAATTGAAAATGGATCGCAGAAAGTATTTTGCATTTGTTACAGTGTTTTTTGTTTTTGTTTATATCGGTAGTGTAGATGATGTCATGTGTAATGTAGAAGATGTACGCAGAATATGAGGCGAAAACACTACCAAATAATAAATAGCAAAACATGGTATTTACAAAACAAATACTTTATTT
Organism: Cladopsammia gracilis; assembly: GCA_022457155.1. NCBI lineage: Eukaryota > Metazoa > Cnidaria > Anthozoa > Scleractinia > Dendrophylliidae > Cladopsammia > Cladopsammia gracilis. The sequence continues at coordinate 1,420,722 of JAJGOT010000088.1, forward strand.
TAGCCGGCATCATAATTGGAATTGATTCTGCATACCGACGCTGTGAAACAGGTAAGGCCCTGGACGAGGGATCTGAGCATCCAGCGGGTCCGGAGGAATGTAAAACGGCGAAAGAATTGGGAATTGTTTTGCAATTCGTCAGCCATGTTTGCAAGCATGCGAGGTTTGTTTTGAAAGAACCACGAGGCGAGCGTCTGGAAAATAATTTAGCCAGACTATTTGACAGACATCTGTCACTACACGCGATGCGATTGACTAAAGAATTTAAACCATCTTGCGAGGTGGTATAACTCTGCCTGAGTTTCCTGTCGTAAAGGCGAGAAAACCCTTGTGAAAACAGTTGGGATTTTTAACTCGCTGAACACTAGAGAAAGTGTTTTCACTGAATTTCCGGACTTTTCAGACTTTATCTAGCTAAAATCGGCCTAGTGAAAACACAACCTTTGTTTACAAACCGACTTTTACCAGTTAAAAGTGACAACTGTTTTCACTGTTTTACATCTTGCTGGCGACGGATGTGATGCACAGGATGATGGTACTGGACGATGCTGTAGTTTTATACAAGCTCATGGTATTTGCTGTATTTCGAACACTATATTTGTCACAGACGCAGCAGCAGGAAAAGTAAAACTAGTAGTTAGCATGAGTGGAACTTTGTCCTTTCTTTATCATTTGGGGCTTCTTTATGACAGTTTTGGAATTACGTGTAAAGGAAGCACTCCTGCGCAAATGACTCCAGATTTGGTGGTGTCGAATGTACGTAAAGTACACCAATACGTTCAATCGACAGTGCGCAAAGTCAAGGAAAGTAATCAACTAAAGGAAGATGCGTCGACAAATGGTCCTCAAGGAACTGTTTCCAAAGAAACGCAGACCTCAATTGAGCTTTTGTTGAAAGGTATGACCAATCTTATGATAAATCTCGAAAAAGTAAATCCAGAATTCAAGTACAACGTTGTTTTCAAAACATTGTTAACAACTGAAGTAGAAAATCTGCATGCAGTGTCACACTTTAAGAATGAGACATTTAGTACTCTTCAGTATGCCATGGACTTTGGCACTATAGCAAAAGAATCTCTTAAACGAGTTTCTAAATGGGCGGCAAAGTACTTCACCCATCCAGCGTCCTATTATCCAGTTCCCCAAACAGGAATGTTGCTCGGTGACATCAAGTTTATGTCGCCACTCCCATCCAAGACGCTCTCCAATAGGGAGGAAGATGCAATGCGGGGATGGGTTGACAACTTTCGCCCTGTGAGGCAAAGAACTGTCCGATCTGAGACCACAAAGGATAAAGCAGGAGCTTTGCCTCCTGCCGTCTTTACAAAGCGAGCCGATTCTATAACAAGATTATTCTTTAGACGTGATCAAGAAATAAGCGCAGATCTCCCAGATAAGACAGATGCTGAAGGCCCGAATGTACCCGTGCCCGAGGGCGTATCTTTAATCAGCTTTGTTGATGATTGTACCATCGAAGTTGTCCACGCAACTCAGTCAACTCAGGTATCCAACTCAAATTGTGATTTCGGCGAGGAATATGAAACGGACTCAGACGATAGTTTGTTTTCCGATGACGAACCTGATTATGTAACAAACAAGCCAGTAATAACAAGATCAGGAAGACAAGTCAAGGCCTGGGCAAAGTTTGATGTTTAATCACCGTTAGAAATGTAAGTACATATTTCGTTGTGCCCATAGTTAAAACTCATAAGAATGCAAACATAGTTAGTAGAGGGAGACCGCTAAACTATGATGGAAACAATCAAAAAAAGCAAATAGCTCTCAGATGCTCAAAAAATAACATGAACAATAAATAATTCATTGTCTTAATTCTGACATTCGTTTTTACTGTTTAACACCACTTTGCCAAAATACACTAATGTTTTTGTTGTTTTCCTTGGCTGTTTTTCTCGGGGCCTTCAACATGCATTGCAGGAGACGTTTTTTTTTTTTATAAAAATTGCATTTCTACTACTTTTTTGTGCCTGGAACCTGATTAGACTGACTAGATTTGCTTTTTCATTATTTCAGGGGTCAGTATCGTCAGTGCCCCCGATTATCAATGCCACTCTTTAGAAAGGGGGACAATATTTGTTGTTGTTGTGAATTTTTGAATAGTAATACGTGTATGCTAATCTTAGTTAACCGTACCGAAGAAAAATTAAGCGTGCACCGTGAAATCGCGAAATTTTTAACCGTGTACCGTGTTTGCTACACCCCCATTGAGACCCTCGGGGAAGGGGGAGGGGGGGGGGGGGTACTCCCTATAATGGGCTATATGGGCATGATGCTCCTCCCGAAAGGGGTACCTTTTTGAGGCTGGAGGTATATAAAAGGGTTGGGATTTTACGAGTTGAAGTATATGAAAGGGTAGGGATTTCACGAAGAATAGGAAAGGGTAGCGAAAACTCGCCGTTGAAACATAACAAATGTAGGGAAAACTGCCATTTAAGTATTATAAAAAGGGACTTTCAAAATATATGAAACAGATGCACGTTAAGGCTATATGAAAGGGGTACCATTTTCAATGAAAGGTATGTGAAAGGGGTGCCATTTTCAATGAAAGGTATATGAAAGGGGTCCCTTTTCTGTCCTGAAAACGGTATATGAAAGGATAAGGGTTTGGACCTCGGGGCGGAGCATCCCCGTACAAAACTTTGTTGAGTATCCCCCCCTGGTTTTTGTTAGGCTGGGCCTACCTAAGGCTAGTTTCTGTCGTTGCAGGATTTTGTCACGGAAATTGATCGGCTGTAGATCCAAGCTTAGCAGAGAGAGTCGTAGCTTAAAAAGAAGCTATTTAACTTGTAGAGAGCTGAAGCTTGTCACTGTCAAGGTTGCGTTTCTAGCATTCATTCTCTTCGCTTTATATTATAATTCCTCCATTCCTGTAGCCTGCGCGCAGACGTATCCGATTTTCTTGTTTCCGCGGAGAGGCAAGGAAATCGGATACGTCTGCGTGCAGGCTACCATTCCTCCAGTCCAGCGACTGTTTTGTTTATGCCACTATTTCATTCAGGCAAGACCATGGTTTCGGTTCTCCCGCCAGAACCTCATCAGTTGATGAGTTTGTTTTTGCTAGTTGCTTCCAAGTAGAGGTTCCTACCTCGAATAACTACCGACATAATACACCGAATGCAAATATGGCTACCTGACTGGGCTCGTTAGCATGTGCAAAGTTCAAAAAAAATGTTTACTCTAAAATGAGGCTAGTCAGGCTATTAAAATTAACATACATAAAAAAGAACAATAAATCGGCCGCCATATTTGCATTCGGTGTATTTAACAAATTTACACCGGTTTTCCGTGGTGTGGACTCTTATTTACCACGATTTACGTCATCACATGGTCAAAATGTTGTGGACTCACGAGGCGCAGCCGAGTGAGTCAGCAACGAGGCAACGAGGACGCAAGTTTCAAGTGCTAGATCACTTTGAGTCTCAACTCGTCTGTGGGAAATGAATAACAAAAAAGTGGTTTGTTGTTAGTAGTTACTGAACAATCACTTTCAACTTGGTCTCAGGTGCGATTTCACGCGGCCACCCTCGTCCTTAGTGAAGGCTACTAAACCGCTTTTTTACATTTTTTTAGTTTTATTTCGATAAGACAACTACATTTTACCCTTAATAATAAATAAATTGCGCTCACACTAGAAAATGACAATAATATTGTTTACATTAGACAGACGGACAACAGAAAGGTTTTAGAAATAGAGATAAAATGAAAGTCAGCCCGCTTCTTAAAAGTAGTGTTCATCATTGTTACTGCATCGCTCTCAACGTAAACCGCCTGAATTTAATATCATCCTAACTCTCAACTTTGCAACTACCCATCAGTGTTACTGAGTAAGACAAGTTTCGAATTCCTGTCGTCTGTTATTAAAGTTGGATTAATTCTTGGCCAAAAAAAGACTCGAGTCATTAACCTTTGCACAACAGCAGACGAAAATTTATATTCCGTCTGCCACCTGTATTAAATTAACTTTAATGGCTCTAAAGGAGTCGGTGTGATTTAACTTTTATTATGTATGTATAGTATTTCCAATTCCGTGTAGTGAACAACAATTTGAACTAATTGGTAGTTTCTTGACGTTGCGAATGGTGTGATCACCAAATGACGTAAAACAAAATATTCAAAAGACACTGAACAATACCCACACCACAACACAAAAGCTAACCAACAATGGCTTCCGCAACACCAAGAAACACCCACTAATTGTGTTGGCTAAAAAAAGTTTCCTTCACTCACTTTAAACAATCTGCATAAACTACTGATATCGTCTCTCGAAAGTGTAAAAAACCTAGCTAATTTTTACTTTATTCAAAATACTGACGCATGTTTCATTTCAATTGGCAAGCTACCTATAAACAGCTTACAATCTTCAATTAAGTGCCTTTGATTGATTGACAAAAGGAATAAGCTCTTTTGATTAAACTTTCATTGTTTCTAAAGAACCAAAAAGCTTCTAATATTCTCGTAATACTCGCTCACAAAAGCCATGTGGGCCGACTTGACATTTGCGGTCAAAGTAAAGACGTAAGCCGAGACAGACAAAAGGCGGTTAAGTTTCTATATATTCAGACTCTCAAGTTTCGAAGGACAACTGCCAACATTATTAGCTCAACAATTCACTTGAGATAAATCTTTTAAGCAGTCTTTCTGATCGCTTGCACCGTTTCCATGACTTTTGCATTCTCACTTTGAAAGCTACTCTCGACGTACCATGCCGAAACACTATCCAGCTTTATTAATTCTTCTCTTCAAGGTAACAAACCTACGTTACTTTTAAATGAATCAAACCACTAGGTTATGTAGACTGCTGATAGTTAAAGAGGTTCATTTGCAGTACTGTTTATTTTTAGGTAAGCATACTTCATCTGGATGGGATAAGCACTACAGGTGAGTAGAATCCGCTTCACTTCTTTCTCATTACACACTGAAATACTTCTCACCTTATTACATCTCATTGGACAGTGTTTCAGTCAGCGTCTGGATTATGAAAAGGTCGCCATAAAGGGCACAATATAAACAAATTAGTTTCTTGGTTTCTCTGTCGGTGGCCAGCTTAAAAACAAGCCGGTCATTATATTAATATCGGTAGATCGCGCGAAAAGACACTAAGAAAATTACAACTGCCAGCTCTGTGATTGCGAACATGTTTGCTAGCTGACGACTAAGAAGTAACCGTGATGTCAGATGCTTTTCTCGCGCTCTCGTCGAGTAGTGGTCAAGACTGTTTTAACTGTAAGCATGAGAGCTGAGAATCAAACATCTCCATCAGTTTAAGATCCAAAAAAAACAGAAGTCTATAAGCTTATAGCTTAAGGGGTTTATATCAAAAGCAAACACTGGAATGCTACTGCTGAGAAGTAGAACACCACTGAAACTTTTATAAGAACTGACCACGCTGAAATTCAATTTAATTGCTGCAATGGAATGTTGTTTTCATGACTTAGAGACTTCCAGATTTAGAACGAGACTGAAAAATTCAGCGGTTAATTACATATCAGGTTTTGTCGAATTTTAGCACGGTTTGGGGGACGGTACAACTACAGCCCTACAGCAGACGAGTCTCGTGTTTTAGCATAATATTGGAATTATATAATGAATGATTTTATTTCTTTGGAATGATAAACACTGTGGTTTCTATGGCCGGATAAAGGGAATATTTACTTTATGAGATGGAAGGAAACATTGATACTTTGTTATTTCCTTTCGCAGAACAAAAACAGTTTTAAGATGATGGATTATATTCTTTTATTGTGCAAATTTAAATGAATTCAGAAAGTGTAATAAGTGATAAACTCGTAGTAATAACTAGTCACTCTGTCTCTGTGCAGAGTGTCGATATACTATGACGTCAGCTTGAAAGACAAATTCCTCTTGAATGACGGTAACTTTTCCAACATGTGTTGTGAACTAATACTATTAGGATGTAGGCACTCAGTACAAATGTCAATATGTTCGTCTTATAGCTTCTTATAATAGTTTTAGTCAGAAATATGTATTGAATACATTTGTTTATTGATTGAAATTCGAAAACACGGTCTCCCTAGCTCATCAACCCTTCCTTAAAATAACTCAATCATGATTTGAACAGTTTTATCCAGCATAACCACTAGAACCAGTATAACCAGTGTTTTTACAGTGCGACGCGCCTTACCGTGAGCGCCCAACAAACTTTTTTACAAATTAGCCAATCATGGAGCGCGAGTCCAATTGACATCACGCCTCCTCGTAAAGTTGAGCACGATGGAATGAAATCTTGTCGTGTTTATCACAGGAGCGTGAAGTTAATAGATGGTTTTCACTCATGTGACCTTCAGACCTGTGGGATTCAAATGACAAAGACCATGGCGGCCATGTTGGTGCACATAACAAAAGAAGTTCATTAAAATTCTTTTGTAGGTGTGCACCAACATGGCCGGCGTGACGTAACGTGAAAACCACCTATAGGAATATTTTTTCACTGTATTGCTTCACACGTATGGACCGCAGTTACAAAAATAAATAAAAAGTTTGTTGGGTACTCACGGTAAGGCAGTTCTCTTGGGTAAGGCCAGTCGCACTGTAACCCTTTCACTCCCAGATTCAATTATTAAGACATGTACTGATGTACTTCTAGCTTTTGAGTTTGTGGACGAAATCCTACAGTGTGACCATTGAAATCAAACCTCTTCGGCAGTACTTTTGCATGGCATGGTCCTATTAGTTTTTAAATATATTACAAAATGAAATTATGATTTTTTTTGAAGTTTGAATTTTTGCACTCCTGGTAGTAAAAGAGTTAATTGTTTGTCTTGAGTACTCACATTGCGATAAAGTTCTGGGGAAAACACCCATCAATGCTTGCATTGAGACGCGATTTCTAATGCCTTAAATTAAATAAATAAATAAATAAATAAATAAACTGGCGGATTCTTTGTAATGAAGAGAATCTTGACTGAACTAAACAAGAAAATTTGACTCTTGCAGATGGCCTATTGTGTCAATCGTCTGGATCATTTCCACATCCAAGTGACTGTAAAAAGTTCTATTACTGTTATAAGGTGGGAATACAAGCCCCCCTGCACACGTGTCCGCCTGATCGACCGCTGTACAATGCCACCGAGGAGCAATGTGTCAACGCGTCAGGTATCAATAAGCCATTTCCAAGTTGTTTGTTGCCTCTTTTTCAAAACAAGTAGTAGTAGTAGTGGTAGCAGTAGTAGTAGTAAACTTTATTTAAAGGTCAAATGAACCAACAATTTGAATTTTTTTCTTTATCCATTTAAACGTTAAAGGAAACCACTGATAAAGCATGCTTACGCAAAAAATTTCCCACCTGAGACTTTAAGTAAGTCACATAGCTAAAAGTACGAAGATTTCCGAACACTTCACGAAAACGTTTCTGAAATGGCCGCGCGCTTCAAGCGGCAGGATTGGTAAGGATTATGACGTCACTATTAGCAAGCCAACCGCGTTCCCAGTGTCCTCTCTTCTGGCGAATACTGAGTATTCTAGGCTTGTGTGTAAGATTTTAACTGTTTTCGTATTGAAAATGTACAATTGTTGCTGCAGTTTATCGCAGAACAAAACACCATAGTTTTCCGCTCAGTCACCGACTTTCAACGTCAAACCTTGACTGTTTTGAGGTGGTCAATAGTGACGTCACTATTGGTTTCCGACAATTTTCCGACGATTATGAAGGCCAAAAAGTTGCAATTTTCAACGTCCAATATCTCTGCGATGTCAAGTCCAATTAGTTTTAATTTTCAGAATATGTTTATTTGGTCCACTTTCAACACATTGCACTAATATTGGACTAAAAGAAAATATGTCAAATTTTTGGTTCATTTGACCTTTAAGTATCAGAGTCGGATTTAGCGTACTAGCTATAGCTAAGTGTGGACACTAAATAAGTAAAAATAAATATAAGTTATGCTAAGACGAGTTTAAAATTTACAATTGTTCACTATCTAAAATTTTTACATTTAAAACGTGATATAAAATAATTGATCAATATACAAGGTCATTAAAAAGATGAATTAACTTACGCTAAGATAAGTTTACAATTTACATACTTACAAAAGACGAATTAAGTGGTACATATGTTACAATTGACACACCCGTCCTCAATCAGTAGCTACAATAGGTCTTTCTTTCTTAAATATTTTTGAAAACTGTCCAATGTCCGATGCTGCCGATCACTTGTTTTTAGTTTTGACCAGCGAATGATATGGACCGAGGTATCTTATGGAGTGTTTGCCGTATCTCACCGCGAGGTGTACCGAGGAATGCTAAAGTCAGCTTTTCTTAGGGAGTACCCTTTATTTTCAGTCTTAAAAAATTCCGCTATGTATTTGGGAGCGAGGCCATATCGAACTTTGTACATTAGGTCAAGGTCAAGTGCAAAGCCATTCAAATTGTCATGTAACTTCTATTTGCAAGTGATAAAAGTACTATTCATATGAAATGCTTTGCTTTAAAAAATAGGAGGCTATAAAGACAACTGGGAAATGGCCTATTGTCGCAACGGCCACCAAATGAATGCGGTATTTAACGACACGAAACACATATTGTTGATAAAAAAAGTGTTGATCATTATTTTATTTCATTTCATTTTCCAGCGTTAGCTGTCTGCCCGAGTGTATTTAGTCCTTCTCCGACATCTCAGCAAAATAAGGGTTTGAGCAAGAGTGGTGTCATTTTACCTTCGTCCACAATCGGTGTTTATTACAGTCCATACACACCACTGTTAACACGTCAAGTGGTTGCAACATTGACGACTTCTGGTAAGAAAATGCCAAATAAATAGAACTTTAAGACAGTAAAAACCACGAACAAAGATCTGGATCTATGAGCCAAGGCGATAAACAACAAGTGAAAAAAAGTCCGAATACTACTGCATAGCTGATACAACGTGTATTGGTTATTTCACAATATTTTGTCTGACCAGACACCAGCCTTCTACAGATTATAAATGAATGGGGTTAGTTTCTAGAGAAACTGTGGTGCCGCGTCGGTGGGGGTGAAGCACAAGAATTTGGTTTTATCGACTGAGTCGATAAGGTAAATTAGCCACCGTAAAAAGGTTCGAGAAAGCTGGCTAATTTACCTTATCGACTCAGTCGATAAAACCAAATTCTTGTTCTACAGATTATAGTTCCATCTGCGGAGTTCTTTTGTTTAGTTGTGAAATAAATAATCCAACTCAGCAGGGGCGGATCCAGGATTTTGAAATGGGGGGTGAAATTTTAAATGCAATAGAACCAGAGAAAATAAAATATTATTTATTTGAGAAATACTTTAGAAAAAAGAAAGAAAGGGTCTTAGAAAAGGGGGGCGGGGGGGGGGGGGGGGGTGAAAATTCACCCATTTCACCCCCCCTCTGGATCCGCCCCTGCTCAGCACCTAGCCTACAATCAGCCAGGTTAATGATATGACCCTATAAAAGTCTGGGAGGACAGCACTGGTAAGCTTATTAATATTCTTTCTTTTCAACAAGCCTTCAGAGTGTATTTAGAAAATCTGTACTAAAAAAAAAATGATTATAATGTGCAAGGTATTAGAACAGAAAAGAAAAAAGGAAAAGCAAGCACGCTTTGCTCACTTACCGTTGTTTTATATTGTTAATGCATGCGGCTTTATACTTTTACCGGATAAATTTGCCTTTTTATTTGTGCGACATATTCCATTTTTCTTGGTAACAGTGATATAATTTCAGCTATACGTTCTTTTACTTTTATAATGAACAGTTTCAGCAAAACCAGCCGATATTTCCGAAAGAAAAGTATTGGAACCTAGCCTGGCAACACCACAGGGTATAAGCTCACACTTCACTACAACTGGTAAGACGGGCATATTGAATGCGATTTATTATCTTTTACATGTTAGAATGAAATCCTTTTAATCTGAATGTGGCTTAAAAATCAAGCGAAAATAGGCCTTTTTAAACTTATTTCTTTCATAGTTTCCTGCTGTTATGAAACCTTTTTATTGGTCCATTGTTTACAACAACAACTGAGAAAAGAATCCATGTTAACAATATTTGGGCAGTTTCTGTGTTGCGGAAGTTGTGATCAGCAAATGAGGTGACACAAAACATTCAAAAGACACTGAACTATACCAAACACCACAGCACAATAGCTAACCGACAACAGTGTTCGAAACACCAAGAAATACCCAATATTTGCCACCCGCAAACTAGCTTAAAAAATGATATTTTAGGGGCGGTTTACCGAGGCGGTCTGAACTTTCTTAGCTATAGCGTTCTCGGACGAAAACATTAAATTCGGCTAAAACTCAAGTTTTATAGCAAATTATAAACAACTCAACTCGGTAAAATCCTTGGTACATTCCTATATTTGACCAAGGACACTTTTTTTGTCTGAAGTACCAGTCAATTGTTTAAATCTGTCTGAAAAGAACTAGAAACGCAAAAAATAAAAATAAAAAAATAAAAAACTTACAATACCTGCAAATGGTTTGGGAAATTTCTAAAAACCCACGTCCAGAAATTCCTGAAAACGCTCGGTGCAATTACGAAACCACTTTTATGAGTCAGTTAAAAAGTTAAGCCTGGTTTTCACTAGCGACGCAAGCACAAGCGCAAGCATAGGCGCAAGCATAAGAATTCTGTGCAAGTGAAAACGAACGCAAGCACAAGCACAATTAAGAACGAAATATTCACAAGCAAGATTTGATCATTGTTAAAACTATCAGGTTTTTGTGCATTTGACTGACGGAAAACATGAATCTATTTGTTTTACTCATTGACTGACAGCTCAAATAATGTTACTTTCGCTTGAAAACGAAACGAACAATTTTCACGGCAATGACGTTTGTAACCAGCAAGATTCGTAGAATCAAGGCAAGCAAAATAAGTGAATAACTCGCAAATGACTTTAGAAGATGATTTTTTAAAGTTACCTTTGTTTTGTTCAAAAAATCCCTTCAAAATCATATCAGAATCACTGCTTTTTTCTAGTGCTTGCGTTATGTTCCGTTTTCACATACGACGCAAGCATAAGCGCAAGCACAAGGATCAAAATATTTTGATCCTTGTGCTTGTGCTTGCGCTTGTGCTTATGCTTGCGTCAAGCTCATTTTCACGGCGAAATAAGGGCTCTTGTGCTTGCGCTTATGCTTGCGCTTGTGCTTGCGTCGCTAGTGAAAACCAGGCTTTAAACTTACGAGTTATATTTTAATTTAAGTGATTTGCAATAAGAAATGGGTCGCGAGTGAAAGTTAATTTATTCTGTTGGTTATTTATTGGGGGAGGTTTTGTGAACTTATTTTAAATTCTATGCCCACAAAGGGCGCGCTGCTTGTTGCATATAAATCATTTTTCTTTTCTTTAGTTTCCAGAACTTTAAACATACCTGTTTATCATTTCAATTGGGCATTTTGCAAGTCATTGCCTTTGAAGGAAAGGGTGAGTGGACAACAATTATATTAATATTACTTGCTGAAAGAAAAAAATTTCCAATTTTCCAATGACAATTTCCAATGGCATTATTAATTTCCAATGGCAATTTCCGTCGACAATACCGGTCCAGCGATCTGAGGTTCGGGCTCACCGAGTTATTAACAATTGCAGCAATTGCACCAAACAGCTTGAGGTTTACTGACCAATATTCATCTGTGCACCAAGAATGTCAGTGTGTGTATTGAAAATTATGCATGGGCATGAGTAGTTTCCATCGAGCAAACTGGAATTCTCCACTTACACAATTAATCTTTGTGTCGCGTGGAGGAAAGTCCGTTGCGTGGGTTACAAGGCAAATTAGTTTTAGCAAACGTCAGTTTTCGATAGTTTTTTTTATTATTATTTATTGTTTTTATTTTAAATTTAGAAACTTATAATACTTACAATGCAATTACTTACGCTACTTACAATAAAGTACGACTACTTACAATACAGTACAGCAAATTACATACTCAAGATACTTACACCAGTTACTTGCTATTAGTTTCGATACTTAAAATAAAATAAAGATTACATCCACACCATTCAAACTCATTACCAGGATCTATTTACACTGGTGCAAAGCCCATGCATGGAGCGCACTTTTTATTGAATTTATCCATGCTATTAGTTTTAACACATATAAACTTTTCTGTTTCATACTTAGTTTTAACCTTTAGTTTAAAGGCAGTTATGCTAGGAAGTGTCTGATTTCTTCTGCAATCCCATATATACAATTTAGCATTCAGTAACAGGTAGTTTAGTAAAGGGCACTTTGCGTATATTTTTCCAATTATAACGTCTTGCAGGGTGAGATGGAAGAATTCTCTTGTCAAAAAAGTTTTCGATAGTTACTCTTATGTTTACATTTCACAGTTCGCTTGCTTCAAAAAAGAGGCCAAACAGTCCAAGGAGAGGTTGCGCAATGGCACTTCAACAATTGTGATAAAGGAAATTTTACAGGTAAGAAGAAAGAACATTGCATAGGCTTTCTAATACACTTATTACGTAGAAATGGAATAGGCCCGTGGTTTTCAACATTATTCGACCAGTTTTAGCAAACTATTCATCACCGTGATAAATAAAGAAAGATGGTAAATGATACGCTTGATGATAATGAAATGAGAAAATGTAATGTTCGTCATGTCACGAGCGAGGGACAAAGAAAAAAACTGAGTCTCCAACAGGAGTCGAACCTATGACCTTCCGCACACCGATTGGTGCTCTAACCACTGAGCTGCGAGAGACTCGTGACGAGCTTGGCTATATACTAGGATCAGCAATGCTTAGTTATTTACAAAATTAAAAGCAAAAACTAAAAGGAACTTTAAAGGGAACCTCCACTATTATAACAAATGGACGTAAAATTGTTGGAAATAGCGTTTAAATTTCAATTATGTTAATAACAAGTGGAAATATAATTGTAGTGTACACGAAAATTGGATATGACTATCGCCTATTTTCGTTTTTAAATTTCCCGCGCGCCGCCATTTTGAATATTTATGACGTCATACAGTTGTCCAATTGTTCCAAACAAAAGAACGTTGTTGTTAGTATAGCTATTTTTATCTTAATTTTAATTTATTTAATGTTTGATTATTTATTTAATTGTTAGGAATGTTAATTTTTACTTAACTGTTTGGAAAGTTGTGTAAAGCGCCTAGAACAGGATTGGATAGGCGCTATACAAATTAAAATTATTATTATTATTATTATTATTATTATTAACAATAGCGGCAACCATATGACGTCATAATAATTCAAAATGGGGGCGCGCGGGAAGTTTAAAAGCAAAACTGAAAGCGATTTTCATATCCATTTTTTGTACACTGAAATTTCCTTCCTATTTGTTATTAAAAAATAGAAATTTAGAACTTTATTTCCCACAATTTAACATTAACTTGTTATCACAATGGAAGTTCCCTTTAAAAACCAGAGACTGCTTGGTAAGGAGCAATCCAACACTTCATGTAAAACTATTTAACTATCTTCATAGGCCACAGCAATCAATGCTGAAGACATGCTTGACACTCTCAGTTCCCGTAAAAACAGTTCAGCCCCATTCAACGCCTTTGAAGTTATAGCAGTGCTAGAAGACATATGGAAAGACGTCCTGAAACTTCTCAGGAAGAGCAACGAAACCATACGAATATCAACGGAGAGCTTCGGTAAGAACTGATGTTCACCAACGAAACGAAACCACGCAATACAGTTATAATGTTTCACGTTGCCCGCGACATCTTTAAAGTGAAACTGGTGAATGTTTGACGACAAAGCGAAATCCTTCAGTTGTACATTTACAACAGGTGCTGGATGATTATTTTTCCTGCAAAAAATTGCTCGATCTAAAAATATATCTGTTCCGTTTCTTTGAATAGATAATAACACACAGTTTTACCTGTGTGTAGTAAAATTCTCTCGCCTAATTGGAGGTTATCAAGATTTCCCAAAACTTCGATAAAAGCCAGAATTTAAGCCCCCAAAAAGCTTAGAAATTATTATTTTTTCGCTAATACAATATGTCCTGTCCTTTTTAGTGTTTGAAAGTGCAAAAGTTGGCGGCGCATATAAATTTCCAGACAATACGCTAAGGAATCAAGTGTCAACCTATATACGTTTGCCACAAAAGCTGCTCAGTCAAGACAAATGTAAGTATTAGTACAATTGAACCTTTCCTTACGGACACCTCCATAATACAGACACCTCTCAGTATTACGGACAGTTCACTTTGGTCCGGAAGATACGATAATTCATACAATCCCTACCTCTCTGTATATCAGTAATACGAACATTTTGGTCTGTTCATATGTTTTATCTGCAGTTCACATTAAAAGCAATTTCTCCTTACACATTAGAGCAGTTTTCAATTGAGTGTCGAAAGTAATTACACAATTGCTTTGGTTTTGCATTGCTACGCTTTGTGATTGGCTAAAAAATCTCGCGCCACTTTCTCGACCAATCAGAAGTAAAACCAAAACCAATCGTGACTTACTCGCACGCGCTTTTCGCCTACATGTAACTGCTTCGAGCTCTGATTGGTTCATTGGATTGTTTACGACTGCTGTGATTGGTCAGAGTAATTACTTTAGTTTTGGTTTTACGACACTCAATTGAAAACAGCTCTATAAAGGATATAAGTAATACCAACACTTTTATAACTAAAAAAGTTCAATGTAATTGGGTCAAACGTTTATAGACACGTTTAACTGGCCGGAAACATCATGTATGCATATTTTTTTACAGATCCCTGCCGCTCCGTGAGTGTTTTGTATTCAAAATTACACTCTTTGGTACCAGTGAGAATGTAAGTATTAGACTTCAGTCTTAAATGATTTCATTTTGTTAACTAGTTAAAAATTGATTTTGTTTCTTATTGAAACCGTGCAAAATAATGGTAACCATGGTAACTATTTCAGGAGCGGCACGAATCAGACTCTGAAATTAAACAGTCACGTGATCTCCATGTTACTCTGTGTTCCAGTTGAATCAATCTTACAAGGATACGTTGTTATTGTTATGAAGCATCTTAAGGTGAGAATTTTGATGATTTTGAAAGTAAGCAGAACTGAAGGGACACGAAAGTTTATTTTTTTTTCATTATTTCTATCATTAACATGTAGACGAAAATCTTCATTATTTAAAATCGTAGCCTTTTCGGTTCATGTTTACGTATAAACGGAACGATCAAAATAACACGACGGGTCCTTTGCATTTGTAAACAGGAAAGCTGTTTAATTAGGTTAGTTATATAGTGATATAATACCGTTCAGTGTAATGGTATACTAGGGGATCTTTTTTAGAAGCATAAATTGGGTAGTATGTGTGGTTTCCGAAGCACAATATGACTGAAATAGTTATTGGTTGGAGTGTGTATAAATACAGCAATACTACAACACATTAATAAAACTAAGACTATAAAACTGACAATAATATGAATAATAAAACTGTAATAATATGAATATTTATAAGTTATATTACGATATATTAAAACACTGTCTGCACTAAGCTACATACCACTAGATCATGATGCCCCCTCAGATACAATTATTCAATCAGTTGCACAGACGTGGTTCTCGTAGAGGCTAACATGTTTCCTTCATAGATCCTAGATGACAATGAGTTTACATATTGTGCTTTCTGGGACTTTTCGATAACGTAAGTAGAGTTTTCCTTACTTTTTTTTCTTGTTTATGAACAGAGCATGGCCAAGTGATATATTCTCTAAGTCCTGCATGTGGCATCCAATACACTATTCATAGAAACTTATAAGAGACTAGGTTTGACTAATGTAAAACCATGACAGTCGTTCGTAATCCTTTCAATGTTATTCAATTCAACCATCTTTGTTCCACTTTGGTTTAGATTAGATTCAATAACTCTACTTCTCTTATCTGTTCTCTATTGTTACCAGTACGGTCCACGGTAATGGAGCTTGGTCACGTGAGGGGTGTCACGTGGTCACTGAGCATTCCAACAGTACACATACAATATGTGCCTGCGATCATCTCACTAACTTTGCTGTACTCATGGGATCAGCGGATTTCTCGGTATGTTAAAATAACTTTATACTAGTACCGAAGGCACATCAAACTACCGCCTCGTTGATGATAATTTCAAAGCCGAGATAGCATGAATCTTTCACTAGAAGTGGGCCAACTTTGTCAACTTCATTTAAAAATGAATAAAACAGAAGAAAAGAGAGAAGAAGGAGAACAAGACTTATTTCAAGCGCATCATGACTAAACTAACATTTAAGTTATAAACAACAGAAATGTGAACACTGTCAATGACTCTTCCTCTTTTTTATCCACTAAGACGTTAGCCGTTATAACTTAAGGCAGCTTTATGTCACGTAGCTAAAAAAGGATTGCTTGCAAGGTTAGGAAGGATTGGAATTTAGATTGGGATTTCCTCGTTGGAGTTCTGCGAAGATGGAGTTTACTCTGGTACCGTAATCGTGCACCGGTGGCTGTGCTATTGCTAACCCTCGTGCACACGAGCTCGGCGCAGCACGGCAGTAACTTGATTTATGAACCTAGCCTCAAGGTTTTAATGATGTAATAGCTACACTACAGGCTGGACAATATGTGAAACGCTCTTAAGCTTAGAAGAGCTGTATTTCAGCCTGATTTAAAATGTCTTCGATGCTTATAAACAAAAATATATATTATAGTAACCGAAAATGGCACCGCTAAATGAATGCAGCGCAGTGTGACTAGATTTTCACATTTGCTATTATTAATAGTTTCTGAAAATGTTGCTTTCACGCCACAGCTGTCAAATGCCAATCAATTTGCGCTGAGTGTGATTACTTACGTGGGATGCGGTTTGTCATTATTTGGAGCGGTTGGCGCCATCGCATCGTTTGTCCTTTTCACGTAAGTTACAGTAATATACGGCCTTACGCGAGATACGCCTACTGTAGAAGTACTTGGGATTCTTTACAGTTTATGTACAAAGTAAAGTTGGCAACATTAGCGTATAAGATCTTTTATGATTGTACTCCTCCCTCCATGGGGCATATATTAACCAAGAAGCCTTCTTCAATGCATCACTTACGAACTGAGAATAAGGTAATAAGGCTTTAAATAAAGCTTTAACACATATTTCAGGAAAAATCAGGAAAAATCAATAGCACACAGAGTATCTGTTGTGTGGAACCTTCTTACTGCTGACCTTGTAAAGACATCTAACGTTAAAAATTACACTAGAATGGCCTCTAAATCTGATAACCTACGTAATTTAGATTTTCGGGCTGAATCTCCACAAACAGTGCCCCACTATAATAACGATAAATTTCATATTATTAGGACGATTTTAATATACTTTTATCGTTTAAGTTTTAGTTAGTTTAAATGCACGACCCCATAAGCGGCAACGCTTTAATCACTATCGTGTTGAAATAAAAGTTATTGAAATGTATTGTATTGTAGTTTCTTGGATGATTGTTTCTCAAATAGTTAATCAATTTAGCAATAAACAGCTCACATTATAAATTAGTATAAAATAGTTATGAGCTCTTTCTAAAATAATAATAATAATAATAATAATAATAATAATAATAATAATCGAATATGTCATGTACTAAGTTACAAACAAAATGAGAAAACTCTTATCAAAAACGTTAAAAACTCATTAAAACCTTACAAGCAAAAATTGTCTAGCGTTAAAAACTAAAAAAGAAAACTCTAGTTAAAAATATTAAAAACTTAATAAAACCTTACAAGTAAAAATCTCCTAGCGCTTTCCTAAATAATATTCTAGAGTTAAATTCATCAGTACCAATTTATTCACTTTCATATCCGGCGTACTTAAGGCAACACTGTCCTTTTTTATTAACAGGCAGCTAAACACAGACCGTCACATTATACACGGAAACCTGCTCATCTCCATAGCTATTTCTCAGACGGTATTCATGGCTGGAATAGAGCAGACCCAGAACAAGGTATCATTGGACAAACCTGAATGTATCCAGGGTTATTTTACTTTCCCAAGTTAGAGACGGGAGTACCGTTTTCCACGTGGCCCGTAGAACCAAGTAAATGGCTAATCTTTTGGCAGATGTTTCCTTCGTCAGTTATTTTTATCTGGGTATTGTCCGGCCTGTGGTAGAACATACATGGAATTCCTGTTTTATGCTGCATGTCACCTTAGGTGCCAACTGAGCTCACGAAAATGTTCAGAAAGCTTTGAAGCCAACAGCGTGGAGTGACGATTCTATTTATAGAGGGCTTAGTTCACCTCGGGCTATTATCCTAGCAAGGGAGGGACCCGGGGTGCCCGCCCTCCCCTTATCTCGCCCCCCAAAATACTTGGAGCGTGACAAATCCCTTCAGTTTTTGATAAACATTAAGTTATAACTGAATATGTACATCAAAGCTATGAAAAATATTGGCTAGCCGGGGGCCAAAACCTTGTTTTTCTTATTTCTGGTCTACAGGTCCAATGTAAATTCACAGCGATACTGCTTCACTATTCCTACCTGGTATCATTTGGCTGGATGCTGTGCGAAGGACTCCATCTTTACACAATGGTCGTGAAAGTGTTCAACCTCTCTTCGAAAATATACCACTACACTGTGCTAGCTTGGGGTAAGTGTGTACACTAAGCTTGTATTGAACTGTAATGCAAATTTAACTACCACAGTCCTATACATATCACCTACAACGCGGTCACATTTGTTGGAACGGTGTCCGCTTTCTTCCCTTCTTTCCCCTTCAATGTTGATGTTCAAGATGCTTGAGTCAAAAATAAATTAAAATTATGCGAGAGGAGCAACATTGGGGAGAGAGGAGCAACATTGTAGGGGAGAGGAGAGGGCTCGCACGTGCTCTATATTTCTGAACTGACAAATCTGGAGTTTTCGTGAAGTGTTTCAAGTAATTATGTCTTGTATTGTACGTACAACCCACTCTCTCTAAACACACACTCTTTTATGACGGATACCCTCTTATGGTGGATTTCCACTGTCAGGTAACTTTTACGTGCATACCATAGCGAACCCACGCGTTTATTTAGAATGATCATAGAATAAAGTTACAAATGGACTTACGTGATGTTGTGTTTCAATCCAAATGTGCTGTTGAATAACTGAAATCAGCTTATGCCGGGATTTTTTGCAGCAATCCGTTGATACGATTTCGAAACGATCGTGTCTGTTATTTTTAAATGGTCTCGCATTTCGCCGTCTGTTATTAAATTTTAACTTGTCAGCCGTCATGCGGCATGGTGTCGTATTTCGGCGTCTGGAAATAGGGAGAATAGAAAATTGACGCGAATCTTGTGATATGAGCTTTCGGGCGCTTTCCATTCGACCAAAAATTCCGGTTTAAAATTCCTGGTATTCCGTGCGGCGAATGGAACAGCATTTTCCGTTTGGTCGTTCCAGGCCGTCACGTTCCAAGTTTCGCGCGAAAATACAAAATAAACCAAAGCAAAACAAATGGTGGACTCGTTGCGTCTTTTACTTGCTCTGAAGTTGTTCGATGACTCTGAAGTTAAAACGAACGATACTTTAAGCGAAAACGATGATATTATTTTTTCAGTGCAGCCCCGAGTGCAGCTAGCTGTTACATGAAAAGGAATTTTTCAAAATCGAGTCGGCGACTAACTGTGCGACTACTTTGTGCTCGCGACTTATTACATTCGTTTAATAAATAAGGTTATAATCATTTCTTTGCTACTTACCAGTCCTAGCTGTGGCCATTTCTGCTGTTGTTCAAGCTATGTTACGTGAGCAATCATGCTCGAGTAAGAGCTGTAAGCTTTCGGTGAAAAACAAACACGCCGTGCACTGATATTAAGACGCGGTCACGTTCGATTCCAGCTCGGAGAAACTGGGCCGAGCAGGAATGGTCGAATGGAACGGTATTTTCCGGTTGTTCCGATTTTCCGGAATTTTAGGACAACCTCGCGAGGTTGTCCCAAAATTCCGGAATTTTATTCCGGGAAATTTCCGTTCCATTCGCTTACCAACCCGGAATTTCTGGAACTTTTGGTTGAATGGAAAGCGCCCTTCGAGTACCTCGCGCATTGCGTGGGTGACGTGGTCCACTCAAGTTCAGTCACTGATATGTCGAAACAACCTCTGGAGTTTCGACCCTTGTCACTCTCTGTCTTTCTCTTAACCGTTAAAAATTTAAACTCTTAATTTAATTAATAACAAACGGTTACGTGATATGCCGCATGACGGCGAAATGCGAGACGCTGACAAGTTAAACTTTAATGACGGCGAAATGCGAGACCATTTAAAAATAACAGACACGATCGTTTCGAAATCGTATCAACGGATTTGATCGGACCATTGTGGCTGCTATAAATGCTGGCATAAGCTGATTTCAGTTATTCAACAGCACATTTGGATTGAAACACAACATCACGTAAGTCCATTTGTAACTTTATTCTATGATTATTCCAAATAAACGCGTGGGTTCCCTATGTGCATACGGTTAATTTTAGTAGGCTTTTCGTACGTAAACAAAATAAGAGACGTCATGAATGCAACGGCTCGCGTAAACGTACATGTAAAAGGTTAGGCGCGGTTCAACTTTTCAAGTGACGTGTACCGTCTGTGATCTTTACCACACTTTAGTCATTCATTTTATAGTAACTGGACTCTCCATGAGACAGGCATCTCTCCAAAACAGACAACTGGTGCTGGTTCTGAGGGTATCCGTATTAGAAAGAGTTTACGTACTGTAATAAATATAATGCTGAAGCTCTGGTTACCTCCCTTTGAGACAATTTTGGTTTTGAACATCTCGCTTTTATGGTGGTCTGTCTCTTTGGGGCAACAAAGAAGTCAGTTCCACCCATTATATAAAAATAAATTTCTTGGTCATTTTTGAAGATCATTGACTTCATCAAGTGGTTGAATTTCTTGAGGTGGTCTTATGTACTATGGGGAATGAAGTTAAGTGAGTTCCTGAGCTCTAGATGTAGATGTAATGGCCAACATAGGGTCTGGGGTGAGGGTTACTGAAACCGTGACCTATGCGTTGCAGGAGCGATGCTGTGTCATTACAGAGCTTCACATATGTTGAGATCGACTCGATTTGGCGTAATCTTGATAAGTTCAGCTCAGACGTCACATCAGTGTGTAATAACATTAATTGATTTTATCAACTGAGTTGATAAGGTAAATTGGCCCCGTAGTAGTAGGCATCCTTCCGTCTATGTGATACGATGGACATCTGAAAAAAGAACTTGACATTTTGAGCGCTGGGCCTTGGTCAGAGCAAAATTTGCTCAATTTACCTTATCAAATCAGTAAATAAAACCAATTTTTTTTTTATGTTTCACATTCGGACGCAGCACCACAGTTTCTTTAGAAACTAACCCCTTTTTTTACTCTTAAACAGGTGTTCCAGCATTGATTGTTCTTATAACAGTTGCTAGCAGGTACTCTGATTATGGAACTAACACCAGGTAAACACAAGAGATAAAAATCGCCAAACATACATGAAGTAAACTGCTGCTTTTCACATGCACGTCTTACGTTGCAGGGTTAAAAGTGTGTTATCTTTTGATTTCAGTTGCTGGATTTCACCTGAGCGAAACACTTTGCTTGCTTTTATTATTCCTGTGGCTGGGACTATGCTAGTAAGTTTCAGGATAAGTACATTTATAGTGAGAAAGTCAGGTATGTACTTGGTGTATCCCTTATTATTTTGTATTTAAACACTTAGTTTTTATTTCAGTAGAAAAAGAAGATAAAAACAGCAGAAAGGGGAATCGAATCCGGGCCGTATGATCTGCTCCATGCACACTATCCACTGTACCACCGAGGACTAGCTGCCGGAAATTGTAATTTTTAAGGGATATAAGATAATATGCTGCTAGCCCAGACCACATATAAGAACTAACCCTTTATACACTGGAAATACTGGAATCAGTGCTTAACCCTAAATACTAAAATCAGTGCTTCAACCCTAGATACTGTAATCCGACCCTAAATTACACTGCAATATATCTAAATGCATTACAATAAGGGATACATGAAGTACAATACATTATGATCAGGGATACACCAAGTACCTAGGGAAAGTCATGCATGGATCAAATCCGCAGACCAACCACTGATTTAACAGGCAAACAAACATTGCATAACACGTTCTTGTTCGCATATTACATTTTTCTGCCCAAATATCAACGATAATGTATTTTACAAGGGTTTTCAATTGAACGTCGAAAGTAATTCCGAGATTGCTTTGGTTTTGCATTTGTTTGTACGTAAAACTATAACCAATCGTGACTTACTCGCACGCCTTTTCCCGCGCTTTGCGCCAGCGAATGCGTTTGCTTCGCGTTCTGTTGTCTGCGTATGTTGTGATTGGTCAGAGTAATCAATCTAAAATTACTCTGGTTTTTGGTTTACGACACTCAATAAAAATTGCTTTAAGCTATAATGTAACCTTGAGTTTGTCGCTATCTCATCATTAAGTCGTCTGCCGAATCACAGATGGGTCACATGGAGCGTTATTACTCTCCTGACATTATTGCTTGTCTACTTGTAATATGAAAACGTAACGCTTTCTCGGTGTTTACTGCATTTGTCTTCCTTTATTTGTTTTTCAGGCAAACATGGTCATTTTGGCAATGGTTTTGAATGAAATTTGTCGTCTTCAGACATCAGGGAGAACATGTATGGGTGACATCGTCAGGTAAAAACTGCAGAAATTCTGCTTATTAGTTCACTACAGGCATGACGGTAGAACAAAAATAAACATTCTACTTGTTAGTGAAGCGGGACAAGGAGACAAGAACCGGGAGTAAAGCCGGGGAAAAGTAATAGAAGGAATAGAAAGGAAACAGGAGCTGTAAGTAAAGGGTATACGGAAGGTTCAGACCCCCTTGACAACCTACACCCGATATAACTTTATGATGATGATGATGATGATGATGATGATACATTGGAGCAGTTTTCACTTGAGTGTCGTAAAACCAAAACCAAATTAACTTCTCTGGCCAATCACAACAGACGCAGACAATCCAATGAACCAATCAGAACTCGAAGAAAATACATGCAGCTGACGCTAAGCGCAGAAAAACGCGCGCAAGCAAGTCACGATTGGTTTTGGTTTTACTTCCGATCGGTTGAGAAAATGGCGCGGGATTTTTTAGCCAATCACAAAGCGTAGCAATACAAAGCAATCACCAAAATTACTTTCATACTCATTTGAAAACCGCTGGTTTTAACCCTATGCAGACCAGATTCCCACCCCCCCACTGGTAACTAAAAAAATATTAAAGCTGTGGGCAATGAAGCTTGGATGGATTATAGTTAGAGTAAGTTAAGTGGCATGTTGATCACATATGACGTGCTAATTGTGTCATCATGCTGAATGCTGGTTTGGAATCCGCCATCTTATTGGATTTCCTTCAAATTAGAGTCAAAATTAATCAAAATAAAAATGCTAAAATTACATTGTATTGCGATTGCGAAATTTTTGTTCATGGCCGTTAACTATATTTCCTAGTACCGCTTCAACGCAGCGTCTTTTTGCAATCAATGCCATGCATCACATCGAGGTTCTTTTGTGCGACCATATTTAGTGTATTTTTTATTATGTTAGGTCCACTATCAAGTCACTGGTGGTTCTTTTTCCGCTTCTTGGCGTCACGTGGTTATTTGGTTTGCTGGTATTTGCTACACACAGTACAGTATTCCAGTATTTATTCGCGCTGTTTAACACCATGCAGGTATAATACCATTATGTTGTGATTAGTTGCATTTCCAGCTGAAAAATAGGAGGTGCGTTTGATAGGGGAGGAGGCAGAAGTAGTCTAAAGTGGCCCGGAAACAGGTCCTCCCAATAAATCTGCCTCCACCCCCACCCCCCTTCCCCATCTCAGTTCTTGGAAAGTATTGAAACCTTTAGGCGTTGAATTTATATTTATTATAGTGAACACAACGTATCGTCAAAATAACGTTATCTTTGTAGACTAACTAGCCAGATAGCTTCATTTTACGAACAATAGCATCTTCAGTATACACTGTTCTCACCTTTTCATACTTTTTGATCAAATATTTTCAAGCTGAGTTATCCTGCTTCTGTACGTTACTTTGATGTTCCACGGCAGCTCTGCCCAACACTATAAGCTTTATATTTCCTTAACCGCAAGTTCCACAAAAAAGTTCTCACACTTGTTTTAATTTATAGTTCTGTTTTAATTTTATAATTGAGTGCTGATTTCATTTTTACAGGGCTTTTTTATATTTCTTCTCCATTGCCTTTTTAACTCCGAGGTAAGTAACTGCTTCATTGATCGGCAGTTATACCCCAGTACTACTAATATCACATGTAAATGTAGATACCGGTTATTGTTCCATATTTGTATTGCAAAAGTTAAATCTTACAAGTTAATGTTTCTTAATCGAAACTTAGGACTCGCGCAAAAATACGGACTGTTATGTAATATTTTTCTACCGTCACATTATACCAAAACTATAGTAGTGCTTAATTTATTGAGTAGTTGACGGACTAACGGCCTGATTGACTGGTGCAAGTGCCTACTAAGACTTATATTTTTAACTTGTTTTCTAAGATTCGAAAGAACTTCAAACGCAAAAAAGAAGCCTGGAAATCTCTTAAAGCGTTTGTGTACATCCGCAAGCGGCTATCAGCATCCTCTGTGGTACCTCAACCGCAGAGGAGCTCCCTCTCAGAGAAAGCTGCTACTTTTAAAGTAAGTTTATTTAACAACTTTAAAAAAAATTAAATAGCTGGTTCGCCCAGTTCAAGAAACAACACCTGTTTACAGCGGTCGAAAGATCAATGGCTAGCCGGTGTAACACCTGGCGGGGTTTCAAAATATTCAAAGAAGAAGGGGGGGGGGGGGGGGGGTGCCTTTCTTTTGGAGATGGTGTCTTAACCGTGGATATGATTGTCCTGTCTTCGGGACGTCAGTTTGGAGGGGTATTATATTGAAGGTTAGATAAAAATACACCAGAAACTATAATGGTAAGGTTTTTTTCTAAAACAGGCCTCTGACGATAAAACCTCTAATTTCTTGTCGGCCGCACTTAATGAGGCGGCGTCTCCGGTTTTAATTAGTTGATTTATTTCAACAACAACAACAACAGCGCTAATAACGAGCTTGACGAATCAATGATCACTCCACTGTTTTTAAGTTCTGCGTTGGTATTACAACTATGCAGATCTTATATTGAATGTAATTTTGCGCTATTGCAGAAAGTATGAGTTTTAAAGTTGATGCCTGTTTATTTGTTTTTGAAGGTGTCTTCAGAGCAATGATGCTCGCGCATGAATCATGACAGCACTGCAAGATCACAGACTCGTTGCGTTATGCTGTATATTGTGTATCTTGGAAACGTAAATAGGACCAACGTTAACTTTAGACAATAAGGAATGTCAATACCCCATTCCAGACACATAAGATGAGTAACCGACCTTTATTTAACGCCACATGCGCCTGTGGAAGATGGATAAAAACCCTGGATAATGAAAACAAGTTGCGACTCCCACTTTAGCAATATACATGTATTACCTTGTATATAAAAAGTAGAAACGAGTTTTAAAAAGTCTAGCTAGTAAAAGAAACTATATGATTAAATCCAATTTTGAAACAAGGGTAGTTTTTCCATTGCTGTTATAAGGATACGGCATCACAGGTCCTGCTAAATGAACGTTGGAAGCACCATACTCCTTGCACAATTTTTCAGTTGGAAACGTTTCTATTGGTCGGTTTATTAAACACAGAAAAAGTCCCATTATGGTTTGGCCATAGTCAAAAACGTTTGCAAATACGTTTGTCGAGCTCCTCTACAGAGAACTTAAACACCTACCCACTTAACTATAGAAGAACCCACCCAACGTAACAATATACGACTGAATAAAATTGAAACAAATAAAATAAAAGAAATGCATCAAACAGTTTTTGCAATATCAGGGCTGCGTCTAACCCGATACGTTCCGAGAGCAGAAACGTTAAGATCAGCGAGAAAACTTGGCATGTTGACGGTTCGTAATCTCAGTCGGCTTGCGTTCCAGATATTTCGAAATATTCCTTTTGTTTCCACCCTCAGATTTCCACTGAAGAAAATAAACAACCAGGGATGAATTGCAGCATTAGCGTGCGCCAGCCAATAGAATAACCACCTGATAATTGTGGGAATGGCGTCGTAAGCATCGCTGTAAAATTCGGACATTATGTGACTGACGTGCACGGGAAGCCAACAAAGTGCAAACACGGTGACAGCTGTCATCAACATTTTGATGACTGTACGACGTCTTCTTGTTTGATTGATGAAAACCTGATGATTGGCGTGTGCTGGTGGCTTGTGTTTCCACAAGAAATTTGCGATGAGTGAATACAGAATTGTTATGACGACAAGGGGGACGGCATAGGTGATGAGAACTCTGACCACCATTTCCGCTTTATTGATGATGATAGACATTTCCAACGAACAGTCGTGCCACTTACTGTAACACACATACTCTCCACCGTCAATTTCCTTTGTTTCGAATTTGTACAGCTGTTCACTTAACATCACACCAGCTAACAGCCAAACTGCGATAATGGAACGTACGACTGATCTTGGTGAGAGTGGCTTCCTCTGCATGCACACAACCGCCAGATATCGGTCAGCGGCAATGACTGTGAGCGTCCAAATGGAAACACAAATGGAGACGCCCAAAAAGAATGGAATGAGCTTGCATAGTATTGTTCCTAATGTTCCTGATATCCAACAATCATCACATAGGAAGGACGGAAGTGAAAAAGCGGAAGCTGCAATAACATCCACTAGATCCGCAAAGGCCGTATTGACCAAAAACCAGTTGAACTGGTTTCTTCGAATCTTCATGCGCGTTCGCACGATATGAATGACAAGCGAATTGCCTGTAAACGACAACAAGAAGATAATGACGTAAGCGGCCATCGGGATAATTTTTGTGACGTCAATAGCATTTTCACTGCCCTCCTGTCGTTTCTCGAGTTCAGCGCTAATGGAATCAGTAGTGTTGTAAGACAAGTTCATCTCTTACAAAATACAGAACCTACGAGAACAAGGGAAAATAATTTATCTCATTTTCCCTTCACGAGAATAATAAATTATTTAAAAGTAAAATTGCATACCGCAGCTGTTTAGTTGGCGGTTCCAGAATATTGCTTTTTAAAAAGGGAAAAAAATGGCATTGAGCGGTAAGCTATGTTTCCTCAGGGGTGTGCATGCTTTGATTTGTTGGAAAACAGCTTCATCAGCTTCAAACTAGTTTATGAGGCTTTTTTGTTTATGTCAGATTTATTTTCTCAGAGTATGGGATTCTGGGTTAAAACAAAATTTTCGATAGCAGGAAAAATGGATATAATTGTGGCTCAATTTTGCTTGCCTGCTGTTTTCTCTGCACATTCTCGATATTGATATTTATTTTTCAGATGAAATATTCAGATAGAGTGACTTAAAATGAGAGCTGAGTGTTAACCTTAGACTTTGGATCGTTTAAAATTAAATGGGTCTTAGACATATCCAAAAAGTGTTGTTTTCTTGTTTGTAGCGTAAACTATATCAATAGAAAAACGAAAACCAAAATTTGGAAAATGGACTTAGTTCCGGGACAGGATAGACAGTGCGTTTACACATCACGTATCGTTAAGTAAAATTAAATCTCCTGATGGCATCTTTAAAACCTCAGTCCGGCAGATTATAACAAACGTGATGATAACAAATGCTTATATATGCAGCCTGCGAGAGTATCCGGCTCATGTCTATTATCGGTGAAACAAGAACCGAAAGCAGGATGCTTTGGCAGACTACGAACATTGAAAACCCATTATACCAGCCATTTCATACTCGCACCATTAAAATTTACCAATCTTTAACGCCTTTCAATGCTTAAACTTGGCAAAAAAAAAAAAAAAAAACAAGCTAAAAAAGGCAACTAAGAAGCGATTTTACCTGCATGAAAATCGATTCATCTACCAGTCCCTTGATGTGCCGCCCTTTGTTTCTTGAAAGGTGCATATAAATACAGCTATTTCAATACATTTTGTCGAATGAAAGCTTAAAGCCAAGACCGCAAGGTAGTATGGGTTAGGGTTAAAATCCATTGAATAAAAATCTCATACTACCTTGCGGTCTTGGCTTTTCGCCTTTTTCATCCGACAAAGTTAATTGAAATAGCTGTATGCATCCAAATGATTCAAGTTAAGGCTGTCTGTTTTGATAGAAATCTATATGAATAAAAGTAAGATGATCGGAACAAAGACTTCCTTAACGACGAAACAGAAGAACACCGCTCGGTGTTCTTTGCTTATGTTAGTGTCAGTTAATATTTGTTTTCTGTTCATTTCAAATTGCAAAATGAATAAGTAATCTTAATTTAGCTTCGTTGGCAACTCTATAAGTATAATAGTCAAATTAATTTAACCATTGACTGAGTTGATGGTGGTGTCTTAAAATGCAAAGAAATGAATAATTATTTCATGAAATAAAACCTGTCGGTTTACGGCTTGTCGTTGATAATGTTTATTCTCGGTCTATTTCAACTTGAAATAGATAAAATCACTGATTAACTTCCTTAGCAACTGTTTACGTAACCCCTTTTCCTCCTAAGTGCACCCAATCTTCAGGAAAAAATTCTCAACTGCCTGTAAAATATCAATAACAAATTAACCTCAGAGAGTTAAAGAGCACGCTTCAGACTTAAAACATTTTTTTTTTACGTGGATTTATCCTTTTTACATCGCGGCGAAAAGTTATTGCATGGTTTTGTTTTTAGCGTTATGTGATATTAAAGCTTCTAACATCCAGATATGATTTATCATTTAAAGCTAGCTATCCATTGTTTTCCAGATATGATTCATCATTTAAAGCTAGCTATCTATTGTTTCTATGATACGACAAAGCATTCTAGAGTGCAAATATTATTATTAAAATAATTGCAATTATAATACGTTATTAAGAGTGCTAGTAGGAACACCATTGTCAAAAATAGTTGATTCATATTACACAAATTTTCGATTTATCTTTTGTAATAGGCCATTTGCACGATGACGTCATTTGACTACTACTACCAGAATCCTTCAGTTTTTTTGTTTTGTAGTGCAAATTAGGGCTATTATTATTTAAACCGCACTGGGATTACCAAATTTAAATAAGAGAGGAAAAACTAAATGAATTCTGGTAGTAGTAGTCAAATGACGTCATCGTACAAATGGCCTATTTCCTTGTATTTTGTTTATCACATCAACGAAGAAGACAAAAAGTGGTTACTTTGTCAACTATCTCCTAGTTAGTCAAAACCTCCACGAGCGACCACCTCTCGTAAGCGATCGACCACCATCCGTAAGCGATCGACCACCTCTCGTAAGCGATCGACCACCTCTCGTAAGCGATCGACCACCTCTCGTAAGCGATCGACCACCTCTCGTAAGCGACCACTTTTCCAAAATACACAATTTTTTCAGTCAAATCATGGGCTATAGGAAAATTGCATTTCGACTAAGTAAAGAAAAAACTTACTTTGCTCACATTAAGTAGTCCTGTGGCTTTTCTGGTCGTTACTTACTATGCTCACATTAAGTAGTCCTGTGGCTTTTCTGGTCGTTACTTATTTTGCTCACATTAAGTAGCCCTGTGGCTTTTCTGGTCGTTTAACTTACTTTGCTCACATTAAGTAGTCCTGTGGCTTTTCTGGTCGTTACTTACTTTGCTCACATTAAGTAGCCCTGTGGCTTTTCTGGTCGTTTAACTTACTTTGCTCACATTAAGTAGTCCTGTGGCTTTTCTGGTCGTTTAACTTACTTTGCTCACATTAAGTAGTCCTGTGGCTTTTCTGGTCGTTACTTACTTTGCTCACATTAAATAGTCCTGTGGCTTTTCTGGTCGTTACTTATTTTGCTCACATTAAGTAGCCCTGTGGCTTTTGTGGTCGTAACTTACTTTGCTCACATTAAGTAGTCCTGTGGCTTTTGTGGTCGTAACTTACTTTGCTCACATTAAGTAGCCCTGTGGCTTTTGTGGTCGTAACTTACTTTGCTCACATTAAGTAGCCCTGTGGCTTTTCTGGTCGTTACTTACTTTGCTCACATTAAGTAGTACTGTGGCTTTTCTGGTCGTTACTTACTTTGCTCATTCTAAAAACATGCTATTCTTACCGGCTCAAATTGCCCAGAATTATGACCTTTTCGTTTTTTTTTTTCGCGTACTTCTTGTTTGTTTATTTTTTGAAAATCGACACCGTCACTTCTCTACGCTCACAGAAAACTCCCGAACCTCTCGAACCACTAGGTTTCCACTTGGTTTCTCGCGCCAATTTAGACCTCCATGATTGGCCACCCTTTGCTTCTGATGTGTGGAGACGGCCATAGTAACTTCTTACGAGCTTCGCACGGCGGTGAGTTAACACCGAGCGCTTAGCGCCCGCACCTCGGATTAAAAAAAATCGCTTGGTTACCAAGACTTTACAAATGCTGGCACTATCAGTCTGAATCGAACTTCATGAATACAATCAGTGACATGCCGCAGAACATTCATCGTGATTCAGTGGCCTTCTAGTTTTAATTAGCTGTGTTCTCATGCTGCGGGTATAACGCTTATCAGCCCTTTCAGAACCCCTGCGAAGCTAGTTGTATAAGCCCAGGGCTAACAACCATTGATTTGTTACAGTATTTTCTTTTTTCTGTTATTCAATATTATTACTGATTCATATAAACTTGTACAAAGGAAACACAAAGGAATGTACAAAACAAAAATCACATCCAGTTTTAAAACACGATATGAATGTTTTTACGTGTAGTACGCATAAAAATATGGCGACAAATGCAACTGGATAATTTCCAGAGAAGACACACAAGGTCGATGATGCCAGAGCAGGTGTGTCGTGTTATGTCATGCTTATGTCGATATCCGTTATCACGTGATGCTACTATTATTCTTACGCCGAGTTTGCGCTCATCTGTACGCCTCGCTATATATAGTGAAAACCAGACCTTAGCTCCGTCTGAATCAAAATGCATTGTACTGCCATGTCTGTTATTAAGCAAGGATTATTCACTTTTCAACCCTCAAAGTCCAATCGATAGTAAAACAAGAGGCTTCAAGTAGCCTATACTCATGCGCATGCGTAACAAACTTTTATGGTATATTTTCAGTAAAAATACACCAGAAATTCTCAAGAACGCCCTTCTAGCGCAAAGACCGTACCAGAAAAATGTAAAAACCAATGATGGGTTCCGATCCTGCATGCCAATGTTAATTATGTCATTTTTCACCATGAGCTTACAACTTCTACAAAAGCTATAAATAGAAACAACGTTTACATTCACAGGAAGACTTTCACACACAGTAGTTCGCCCAATATATCGCAAAACGAATGCTATTGCGCATGCGTAACAAACATTCATCGTACATTTAAGAATGAAGGCATATTTCTGAAAGCAAACAAGATAAGATGTCCGACATGGAAAAAAGTTACTTCTTTCATTCAGTAATCGTTCCTGCAAACCACGTTCTTACCATTGAATGTTTATAAATGAAGGCTGTACCACAAGGAAGCCAAGTAACCGGACCTTATATGGCATCGTGACACAAAGAATAACGGAGAGCAAACCTTACCTCACGCCGCTACGCGCATGAGTAAAAAAAAAATGTAAAAGCCATCGCCAAAACAGGAGCACCGAGTTCTCTATTTTCGAATTGCCCATAAATACCTCTTACTAACCGAGTTCGAGGGCCGTACTGTAAATTACGGCCCGCGTTTTTCCCCTTTGATTTATGGCCCAAGCGCTTCGCCACAAATCGAAGGGGAAAAACAACGGTCCGTTACAGTACGGCCGAGAAAACGAGGTTAGTAAGATATTTATTATATCTCTAAATCGGAGATAAAGGAAAACCTTTCAAGTCAAAAGATGGACGGCTTCATTTGACTGACGTACGTCACAAGAATGCAAAATGCAAATTTTATTGGCTTTCAAAAATAGTGTGATTGGTCCTCGATTCGGCGTGAACTTGCGTGGCTCTTGAATGAAAACTATATAAACGAATTAATTTAATCTTCCATGTGTTCGGTAGGACGACGGAAACCTGACATAAGGTAGTTTACTTTGAATGAAGAATTCTTAGTTACTGGCGAAGACAAGTGAGGAAAACAAGAATGAAAAAGCCGCGATAAAATCGCCAAAACAAACGTGTTTGTCAAACGGGAAAATGTGGCAGCACTTCATCGGTCTACAGCAGTGAACGAAGAAACTCTCAAACTTCTAAAAAGACACTGAAAATGTCTCGTCATCAAATACTGCAAGTGGTTTAGTGGCTTCATGCCTTGAGGCGACATTTTAACAAGGAAAACTCCATTTTTTTTTTGTCTTACCGATGACGAATTTTTAAGGTGACCGAAGTCTTATTCGAACAGATATTTCGCATAAACGAATTTGTTTGGATGCTCCTGATCATTTAGGAACTTGCGTCTCGAACGAGCAGAATACGTTTAATTTATTGATAACAATGGGTTACTCTAATTCAGTGGAGAACAAGCTTTGTATAAACACATTTCGTTTTATAATATCTACATGGTCCTGTGAATGAAGATAAATTAAAATTCTAAAAGGTAACTTTAAATTTAAATTTAAACTCAAATTCGAGTTTAAATAAAGTTCATGTATGTATATATGTATGTATTTATTAGGCTTTGGAAATCATCAGACAGTACGTTCAGCAACATTATAGCCGTTTTGTGTCGTGACAGCTCCAGATACCGACAAGCCATAAATATTACTAAACAAACTCGGCATACAGGTATGCAGACGACTTGTTGTCCAGATATTTCGAAATATTCCTTTTGTTTCCACCCTGAGATTTTCACTGAAGAAAATAAACAACCAGGGATGAATTGCGGCATTAGCGTGCGCTAGCCAGTAGAACAACCACTTGACAATTACGGGAATAGTGTCGTAAGCATCGCTGTAAAATTCTGACATGATATGACCGACGTGCACTGGAAACCAGCAAACTGCAAACACGGTGATAACTGTTATCATCATCTTGATCACTGCACGACGTCTTCTTGTTCGGTTATTATAATCCTGTTGATGGAAATTTCCTGGTGGTTTGCGTTTCCACAAGAACCTAGCAATCGACCAATACAAGACTGCCATGATGGAAAGCGGGACTGCATAGGTGATGACAACTCTCACGACCATTTCTGCTTTGTAGATGAGGATAGAGATCTCCGAATTCTGATGCCACTCGTCATAACACACAGATGCATCACCTTCGTCTTCTTCGGTCTTGAACTTATACAGTTGCCCACTGAATATCAACCCGGAGCACACCCAAACGGCAATAATAGAACGTAGCACTGATCTGGATGTCAGCGGCACCTTTTGGATATACACAAGGGCCAGATACCGGTCAGCGGCAATGACTGTGAGCGTCCAGGTGGAAACGCAAATGGAAACGACCAAGAAGTATGGAATGATCTTACATAGAATTGTTCCTACTATTCCTGGTATCCATCTTTCTCCAACTGTGAAGAATGACAGGGAGAAGGTAGAAGCTGTTATAACATCTACTAGGTCAGCAATGGCCACGCTGACCAAAAGCCAGTTGAACGTTTTTTTGCGCATGTCTGTACGTGTGCGCACAATGTGAATTAGAAGCGAATTGCCAACGAAAGAGAACAGGAGGATGACGACGTAAGCAAAGGCCAGGGTAATTTTTGTCGCGTCAGTGATCTCATCCATTTTTTCGTCTTCTTCATCGGTGCTTATTGATTCAGTAGAATTGACAGATTTGTTCATCTTTGATAGTGTTAATTCTGCGAGAATAATAAAACATTAAAATATGTTATTACTTTTTACGTTTCTACGCGTCCATAATCTTAGACATTGAATGCATCATCCTCGTAATCTGCGGAAATTGCCAAACTATGATGTGCTGAGCGGCAAAGCGTAAGATTGATAAATTATTTCATTACTTTAGCGCGCTGGTGTTGTGTGTAACAAAGCATACGATGATATATATAATCCGTATTTGTAATTTTTAACGCACTTTGAATTCCTTAATAAATTTGTTCATAAAGAGATTTCAGTGGTAGATAAACAAAAAAAAAAAAAAAACAACACAATGACAAAAGGGAAAGGCGACATGACCTAATTGATCGATGTTGTCTGTTCTTATGGTGATCATTTAATTTACTCCACTGCTCATAGACTGTGAAAGAATCTGGTAAATACAATAAAATAAAAATTTTGACCAAAAGAAAGCCTAGAAGTAACAGCCATTGTCATATTTACATCACATCACATCACCTGGTGGTTGGCATCAAGATCTTTTACACCCTTCTTTACTAATGAAATAACTCACGGCGAATGCTATATGGAATTCAGTATTATAAATATACCCTCCTGAAAACCACCTTTAGGTGATTGGAGGCCTCCTCTTAAAATATTAGTTTTATTATTTTATTTTTTATTTATATATTGTACTGTTGCTTCTTATAAATAACCTGTTTGCAATTTAAATAAATCCTTGACAGTTTACCTCCGTTCAAATACTCTTATTACGGTGAACATTATTTGCATCAGCTTACGGAAAACGTGTAAGAGTTTTAATCGATCAGTTATTCAGTGGATGTTTTTAAAGGAACCGAGGAAACATGTGAATTAGTAATATTCCTGTCGATCCGGATGATTTCGTGTATAATTAAACAAGTTATGCGTCTTAATGTGCTAAATTAATCATTTGATTTTCTTGGCAAGCCCTTTTTTAACCTAACATTTCAACGAAAATGATTAGTGTATTACCTTGCACTGTGTTAAGGTGGACCGAACCTATTTATTGGTACGTTTGATTCATTTCAAGTTTTTCATCGCGCTTTTTGGCAGTAAAGATTTTCCCGATTTTTATCATTTTTGGAATCCTGATTGGATAACTTACTCGGTTAAGAAAATGTCATTTATTTTTTGTAAGAGTAAAAACGTTTGAGATATTAGCATATTTTTAAACTTCATTTTCTAAAAACCTGCCTGTAATTTAAAAATGCAACAACAGTTTTTTTTCCTCACTCTATCAAATAAGCCTCAGAGCTTTTAGGTTTTGTATATCCAAGTTTCATGATAATGATAAACATGCAACGCCCGCACAAAATCAAAATGATATGCCAGGGCCGTAGCCAGAATAAAGAAAGGACTGATGCAATATCCATGGTTATTTGCTGGTAGTGTCTTACTTTCTCCTTCATAAAGAAAAAAAAAAACATCTTACTTTCCCTGTAAAAAAAAAAAAAAAATGACTGAGGCAAGCGGCCTCGGTTTGCCTCAACCTTGCTACGGCCCTGTAATGCTGATGCATTTGTGTTAGTTATTGACGCACAAATAGATGTCTTATATTCATCCGAATTATCACGTATTTGTCGCGCCCTATATTTTCACAAAAATCTTAGCATAACAAACTCGGCATCTATGAAAAACCATTACCAGTTTTCAGCAACGTAGGTTGGTTCCCTTTCTGAGGAGAAATAAAGTCCGCCAATTCGTGTACTTCTAACCATCCGCTTTTGAATGTAACCGACGCTATGCTACGCTGACGTATTTGTGTTAGTTGACGCACAAATAGATGTGTTATATTCATCCGACTTATCACGTATTTGTCGCGCTCTATATTTTCCAAAAAATCTTAGCATGACAAAACATAATGGAGCAGATGGTTTTGTTTAGAAATTGATTTATGCATGGTAGTCACGAATTTTAAAAGCTTTTTGCTTACTTTCTGATGCGGTCAATATTTTTTTTCATGTCTCTAGGTAAATGCTTGATATAATCATACATCTTGTTAGTTTTTCCTCCTTAGTGAAGTTTTATTTTTTTTTTGTTTTCTTTCAAAACGCAAAGAAAGTGACTTTTGTAGCGTTTGAAGACAACGTAATTTTTTTCAGTTATCTGAAATATGATAAATAAATGATGGCACGATTATTCAAGCAATTCAGGATTTACAAATGTCAGAAAAGCTAATATTTTTGCGTTTTGTTAATTAGACTTTTGATTTTGAGGCGTCGATTAATACTGCATTATATTGACGGCTAGTTGGGAAAAAAAAATATTCCGTATTGGGCGGAGTCGCGAAGCGACGGAGCGCAATACGGAATATATTTTCTTCCAACGCCGTCAATATAATGCATTAATTGACGCCTCAAAATCGAAATTAGTTTTGTATCACGATTAAACATTGTCTATATCGACTGACTGATTTTTGAGACGTCAATACTTTATATTGACGTCTGAAAAGTAAGCAGAAGTATCGGAGAATCGTGATACAACGAATAAATGTCATTACGCGACTGAAGTTTAATGCAAAGCAGATCAACAGAGATTGAAATCATTTTAAAATTCAATTACACATTGTTCGTACTGAACTATTATTGATATGAGAAGTGTATGGTGCGGTAGAAACAAGCGAGACTTGTGCATTAATTTTAGTACCGTACGTACAGTGAGGCCCTGTTAGGGGTTTTAGGGATAAGAGATAACTGGCAAAATAATTTTGTGGATAAAGGATAAACGAAATGGCTTTAGGGATAATGAAATTAAGTTCTGGTTCCACATTTATCGTGCTTTATTCCTACTGTTTTCACGTTTTCCGGTAATTTTTACCGGAAAAAGAAAATATGTCCCGGAAAAGACTCCACCAAGAATATTCTTTAAGATACTCGGAATCTCAATACACCCAAAAACAAGGATTTTATACCTTCGATAAAACACAACACAACTCGGATCAAAGCACCTCTCACGCTATTGGCCACAATCTCACAACCAATAGCAAGCCAGTATTTTCGATCCTAACTACGAGTATTTAAACAGCAAGAACAGCATTTGCCATGGAATGCTCATAGTTTTTACCTCACTGTAAGAATTCAACATAGTCAGCAACTGACGAGGAACGCTTTAGCTCCAAAACTGCAGTCTTGTTTAAGAAAAAATGTAAGTAATCACTAGCATCCGTGAGATTTTAAAAACAGATCACCATATCTGTACAAGCCATGCTGGATGCGATAACGCCATTATGAAACAACGGAGGCCCTTTTAGCTCCAAGAAACACTACTCTGGTGGCATAACGAAGGCATAGAGAAATGCAGTTGAACCCCGCTAATTCGAACTCGGATAACTCGAACTCCCCGCTAACTCGAACTAAGTTCGATTTCCCTTGGATTTGGCCCTATTTTTGAGTCATTTCAACTCGGATATTAAACTCGAACTCGGATAACTCGAATTCCCCGCTAACTCGAACTATTTTTTGTTTCCCTTGGCCCAAATTTACCATGATGACTCGAACTTTGTTGTTATGACTTTTCAAAATACGGTACCAAGAAAATAGGCAACTTGTTATCTGATTGTAATTTCGGACTGATCACGCATTTAACATACATTTCACGATCTTATCAGTCACTACCGGAGGTGTCGGAAGTGAAAATAGGAAAACGGACATGGTTACGTCTTTAATATTATTTTGTTTTTAGTTGGACTGTAGTAATACACTCCAAACTTCGTTTATATTACAAAAACATGAACCCAAATGTTAAAGTTAAGGCTCGAAGTCATAATCTTTGTAATTTCTTGTTACCATACGCAAATTGAGCGATGTTTATCAGAGGAGTAGATAATAAAACCACGTTCACGCTATCTATCGTCACTATTATTAATAATTAACAAAAATAGATAAATTTTTCACCAACCTCGATAACTCGAACCCCCGCTAACTCGAACTGATTTTCGTTTCCCTTCAGAGTTCTAGTTAGCGGGGTTCTACTGTAATGATTCTATAAATGGCTATGCACAGCACGAAAACCTCCTGTCATTAAAGTACCACCCGGCGTTGCCTAATCTTAAAAACATCTTAATGAGCAAATGGCATTTAATTCAGAACCAACAACTGCTAAGAGAAATATACAAAGAGCCTCCCCTTATCTCATACAGAAAAGGAAAATACTTGGGGGATATACTCGTTAGAACAAAACTCTATTAAAAGGTCACGTTCCACGTTATCACGAACTTATGAGTCGTGTCTGGCCTGTCAACACCTCTTTTCCCCTCCATCAGGCTTAGAGACCTGGGGGGTGGAGGGGGGGAGGGGTACTTGGGTCAACTTTTGCTGGGTATGTGCCGCTGGCATCTCAGAGCCCCTACCCCATTATAGTCTATTCTGTGGCCAATTATAGACCCCATCTTAGTCACGTTTGAGTAAATGTAAATTTCGCAATCCCAACTTAGTCACTTTCTGTTTAGCCATCTACCTTGAGTTCGGAACCCTTTTAACTAGGTCATCCTCAAATGAATTGACACATTTATTTTAATGTAGAAGACCTTACTCTTCACCTACAAACCTTCTGGTACATTTGTTAACCGAAAATATTAACATTCTAAAACTACCCAAAATAATACTTGCCAGAAATTTCTTACCCCCAAAAATCCCGACCATTTGCGACCCCATTTTAGTAACTCTATTGAAAATGCAACCCCATTATAGTCAATCCAGTCGTGAAAATGCGACCCCAACCAGCGGCACATCCCCTATTAGCCCATTACTAGGAAGTACCCCCCCAATTCTAGAGCGGTTAATCAAAGAAATTCTGAAGAACGGTGAACACAAAATGTTGATTTGATAAAAAATAAATTGAATCTGCATCTAACATTTGTAAGCAACACTTAACATGTAACCCTTAACGATGTAGAGGACGGTATTTTGGGCTGGCATTTTACGAAGCAAGCATATGTAATTACTATTATGCTACAGTATGTTAGTATGTTTTACTACCATATGTTACTGTAGTCTTATTGCTGTTTTTGGGTAAGATTAAATTATTATTTTTACTGCAATTGTTCCACCATTGAGTTGTTATCTTTTGTACAACATCACTCTTCAGCAGCAGTAAACCCCTGCGATCTCAACCATTCAAGGGAAATAGTGAATTTCCGTGGGTTAGCAATTATTTGATACCCAGTATATGGAACAAAATCTACAGCAGTATCTATTAAGGGGAACAGGTCAATTTGGGAGATAGCACTCACAAGCTTCGAAGATGGAATTTGAGACAACAAGAGTTAACTATACTCCTGATAAACAAACTCTCGTCGCCCATTCAAAATAATTAACAGAACACCACTGATTGTCCTGGACCCATGTCCACAACAGTACTATATATCCACTTTCAGACCAATTTTCCTTCTGACAAAAACTTACGAAGAGAGGTGGGGGGGAGGGGGGGGGGGGGAAGGAAGGAAGGGCCTGATGGTCTTTTGGTACCCAGTCCCATAGCAGTTATAGTGAATCCAATACTGACCAGTTACCATTTATTTTATGTTAGGAAGACAGGGCACTAAGCACAAGTTAAATGGAAGCCACTGGGAACGAGAATGTCTCAACTTCAACTTGAAATGATTGCGGGGCTATTTTGGCCTTGCAACCCAACCTCTCCAGTCAAACCAGAAATTCCATCTCTCCCTCCCAGGCCGCTAAAATTTTTGCGGTGCACCCTCCCCCGAGCTTCGCGAGGTTCTTCGAGACACGTATTTCTAGTGGGGATAATATTTTTGGAACTTTTAGGGATAAGAGATAACAGACGCTGAGTGTTCTCAGAGTTACAGGATAAGTGATAACTAGACCTCTCCTAACAGGGCCTCTACAGTACAGCCCAAAAATAATGCACGCAAAAGAAGTGGCGCAAGAAGGTCTTGCGCCGCGAGAATGCGCAAGCTGCCGCAAGAATCGAAAATGCCATGTTTTTGCGGTTTTACCTGCAAGACCATTAGAAACGCAACAAGTTGAAATTCTAGCCGCAAGAAGTTTAGAACCTAATATATCTAACCGATATAATGTAGTAATTACCGTATTACCGATACTGGCTGTAGTAATTGCATGATACACGTTGAGTGATGCAACCTAACACTGTTTATTTTTAAAGGCAAGTTTATTATTAACCAAATCCCGATATAACAAAGTTTTTGGTCGTTTTTCCACAGACCCGTTTTACTGGGGTTTCATTTATAACGAATCCCCGTTGTAACGAACACATTTCCCAGTCCCTTGGCACTTCGGTATATCAGGGATCCACTGTATAACGACCACAGTTTTCCAGTCCCTTGACACTTCGTTATATAAGGGTTTCACTGTATAACGAACACATTTTCCATTGAGTCCCTTGACACTTCGGTATATCAGGGTTCCACTGTATATGGAATGACAGCCCTGGCTGTGAACGTTGTTAATTTTAGATTCATTTATTTGGGACCAATATGGTATGACTGATTATTGTTCATGACATGTGACATTCCTACGGCAACCATAATCGAATCAGTTCATTCACTTAATAAAAACCTAATTGCTTTGCGACGGAGATCTTCTTTACATCTTTTTGGTTCTTTGGTCATTGCAGTAAGTCTGTTTATCGTCAACAAGACTGCATGATTTGCATATTGAAGATGTGTTCTGTTTAAATTTATTTTGTGTCGCTGAGAACAACCCATAAATTTATTTCCATAGGTTTTTGCCATAACATCTGTGGGATTCCAACCCACAACCTCCGGATTTATAGATCTTCCCATCACTCCACCGTTTGAGTTACGAGGTCACACGGGGGAAGATCGTGGGTGATATTAAAGGTGGCAATGAGAATGTAAAGGGTACAATAGATGTTCAGCCACGCAGCACAAGTGAATGATACATTATAATTCTGTGGTAAACTTAACTGTCTGATAAAACTTAATGCTCATTACGAATTTTATTGGTGTTTCTGGACACTAAAATTATATCCGATTTCTTGTTTGGATCCGTCGTTCTGCATCGCTGGATGACCTATGAAATTTTGCTTCTAATCTTATTTATAAAAGGAACGGAAAAATAGTTATGAATGGAAAAACCGGAAAGGAACAATTTGCTTCAATAAGTCGAGAAAACGAAATCAAAGCCGGTCTTTAAATTTATTAGCAGCCCGTTATGTTATTTTACCCGATATCAGTGAGTATTCGTATTCATTTTTTGGCTTCCAATGACATAATTTCGTTTAGAACGGGATATACTGAAAACGTCTGCCTGTCCCTTTGTTTTGTTTTAACAAATGAAATACGTACCTCTGAAAACTCGTACAAAGTAATCGTCAGACAAGGTTCGGCTTCCACCTTAAGTCTACTGCAAACTGAAAATTATTATGATTAAAAAGAGCGTCCCACTCGGCGATAATTAATTTTCGAACCATGTTTACCTTGCTTGTCGTTATACTGTAAACTATTTTTTTCTATAAATTAGTTTAACATATTTATTGCGTAGTTGTGATATTTTATCTTATTTGCTATTCTAGTTTTTTTTCCTTCGGGCATCCAATAGCAAATTCATGTATAAAGTGGTGATAAATTTGTCATTTTTTCTTTACAATTGCAATACGTTTCTCTTTGATCAGCCGACCGACTTTAAACTAGTTTACAAAGTGTCAAGATTTTCAGTCAAGATTAGGACAGAAGCGCCAACAGCTGCAACAACATAGAATATTTGATTGCGAATAGAAATTTTATGTTTTCCCACTAGGCTTATTATAGTTGAATGAATGTCACGTCGGAGGGGTAGGAAGGGGGTGTCAATTCGTTGTTCTCCCTCTAGGTCAAGTTCTTGCTTGGTAACCTCTCACATGTTTTTGAGCATTCTATGGAAATTCTTATCCAGTGTGGACGCTTGTATTTGAACTCCGAAAAGGTAAGAATCGTAGTGTGTGAGTAAAATTACATATTTTGCTTAGTAAACATGCTCAGTCAATACAGCGCTTGTCTGTAATGTGAATTATAAGAAATAGCCCAATGGGAAAGGCATAAAGCCATGTTTCGTTTGCCTCGCTTTCCGAAACAAACTACTCGCAGGATCCATTGCACAAAATGCCGCCCTGAGAATGCCGCGACTCATCGAAACCCTTTAATTTATTTGTGATCATAATTCTTTAATTCTTTCATCAGTTCTCCCAAAACAGTTAAGACCATACTCATGGATACATAACTGGTATTATACTAATTGATACATAAGTGGTATTATATATAATTTATATATGAACACGAAAAATTGAAGTAGCGATGAGCTTCAAAACCGAACTGGTAAAGCTTGGGTTTTGGGTAATAAAAAATGTCAAGTAGTACACCAGGTAACGCGAATGATGTTTTCAATGAAGAAACCAAATGGTGTAGGTCCTCGAGACCATGCCTCCTCCATCACAGAAACCTAAACAAGAACCTTCGTAACGAAAGTATACCAAAAGAATTCGAGCATTCGAGGTTTCCAGGTTTCTTGGTGAAAATATCATAACCCTTCTCGAAATCTAATTTCAATCGATCAATCATTCAATCATTCATCCAATCAAACAATCGAACAATCGAACAATCGAACAATCAATCAATCAATCGAACAATCGAACAATCAAACAATCGAACAATCGAACAATCAATCAATCAATCAATTAATCGATTAATCAATCATTTAGACACTTAACAACTAGGAGATAACAACTCGTTAAAACGCGCACATGTAAATAAAATTTAAAATATGGCCCACCCTGAGAATAAGCAACCAACAAATGCAGTGGCTAAAGCAAGACCGGTTCCTATGAGAGGCAATGCAATATTGTCTTTATAGTAGAGAAACAGCAAAAAAAGAGCCTATTTAATTGCACCTGATTGACGCGCTCGCCGCGTAGGTGACCAATTACAGCTATCCAATTACAAAAAGTTGTAATTGGAGACCCACGTAACTACGTGCCAATTACCTAGGCACACGGATGACCAATCACAATCGATAATTTTGTTATAACAAGTGGAAATGGAATTAAAAAGACAAGTTCAAGCAAATCCACAAAAAAGAAAAAGAAATAAGAATAACGGTTTGATGTACTGTTTATAACAAATGAGCAGTAGTGTTTTATCAGGTTTAAATACTCGAGGCGAAGCCTAGAGGTTTTTCACCTGATTAAACACGTGCTGTGAATTTTTTTGAACGGCTTTAAAAAACATTCCTCATAACGCGTGTCTCTACGGAGATTGAACAATTAATAACACCGCTGTTGTGCAAAAAGGAAGCTAAATGACATTAGCTTATTACAAGAAAAAAACAAGTCGGAGACTGATTAGCATATAACGTATGTTCCACATGTACCGACTGGCTTCGATTATGCGACCATGGCTTTATGTCTTCTGCCAAAAGTTTTGAGGTTTTAAAGTTCTAGAGAAAAAATATTCTACTGTTGAAAAAACTGCAACCCTCAAAGTAAATCAGCACCATATAAGCACTGGCTACATGCGTTAAGTAAATCAGCATCATATAAGCACTGACTACATGCATTATGTAAATCAGCACCATATAAGCACTGACTACATGTATTAAGTAAATCAGCACCATATAAGCACTGACTACATGCATTAAGTAAATCAGCATCATATAAGCACTGGCTACATGCATTAAGTAAATCAGCACCATATAAGCACTGACTACATGTATTATGTAAATCAGCACCATATAAGCACTGGCTACATGCATTAAGTAAATCAGCACCATATAAGCACTGACTACATGTATTATGTAAATCAGCACCATATAAGCACTGGCTACATGTATTAAGTAAATCAGCATCATATAAGCACTGACTACATGTATTAAGTAAATCAGCACCATATAAGCACTGACTACATGTATTAAGTAAATCAGCATCATATAAGCAATGACTACATGCATTAAGTAAATCAGCACCATATAAGCACTGGCTACATGTATTAAGTAAATCAGCATCATATAAGCACTGGCTACATGCATTAAGTAAATCAGCATCATATAAGCACTGGCTACATGCATTAAGTTAATCAGCATCATATAAGCACTGACTACATGTATCAAGTAAATCAGCACCATAATAGCACTGGCTACATGCATTAAGTAAATCAGCACTGACTACTGTACATGTACTGTAAGCAAATCATGAATCAAAGTCAAAAAAAGATGTCATATGTCATAAATTAATAATCCATGTCAATAACAATTATATTAACAAGGTACGTGTGCTTCGGAAGAATAGTTGCTATTAACGGCTACTCTACGAGAAAGGACTACTTGCTTTGTATGGACGACACATTAACAGACATATTTACATGGTTCAATGAACAATCAGACAGTATGTTCAGCAACTTTGGGGCTCAGTGTCGTGATAACAGTAGGAGTCGAGGTGTTATCATTATTATTTAATACACTTGGCAGGGAGACGGTGCGTAGCCTCATTTGGTTTATTTTCCAGATGTTCTGAAATATTCCCTTTGTTTCCACCCTGAGATTTTCATAAAAGATAATGAACAACCAGGGATGAATTGCAGCATTAGCGTGCGCCAGCCAGTAGAACAGCCAGCGAAGAATTACAGGAATGGTGTCGTAAGCCTCGCGGGAAAATTGAGACATGATATGACCAACGTGCACGGGAAGCCAGCAAACTGCAAACACGGTGATAGCTGTTATCATCATCTTGATAACTGTTCGACGTCTTCTTATTCGGTTGATATAGGCCTGCTGGTTGAGACTTTCCGGTGGTTTGCGCTTCCACAAGAACCTAGCAATCGACCAATACAAGACTGCCATGATGGAAAGCGGGACTGCGTAGGTGATGACAACTCTCACGACCATTTCTGCTTTGTAGATGAGGATAGAGATCTCCGAATTCTGATGCCACTCTTCATAACACACAGATGCATCACCTTCGTCTTCTTCGGTCTTGAACTTATACAGTTGCCCACTGAATGTCAACCCAGAGCACACCCAAACGGCAATAATAGAACGTAGCACTGATCTGGATGTCAG
Source organism: Cladopsammia gracilis (assembly GCA_022457155.1). Classification (NCBI taxonomy): domain Eukaryota; kingdom Metazoa; phylum Cnidaria; class Anthozoa; order Scleractinia; family Dendrophylliidae; genus Cladopsammia; species Cladopsammia gracilis. The sequence goes on from JAJGOT010000088.1 coordinate 1,465,491, forward strand.
CGGCACCTTTTGGATATACACAAGGGCCAGATACCGGTCAGCGGCAATGACTGTGAGCGTCCAGATGGAAACACAAATGGAAACGACCAAGAAGTATGGAATGATCTTGCACAGTAGTGTTCCTACTATTCCTGGTATCCAACTATCACCAACTATGAAGAATGACAGGCTGAAGGCAGAAGCTGTGATAGCATCCACTAGGTCAGCAATGGCTATGTTGACCAAAAGCCAGTTGAACGGTTTTTTGCGCATACCCGTGCGCGTGCGCACAATGTGAATTACAAGCGAATTGCCAACGAAGGAGAACAGGAGAATGATGACGTAAACAACGATAAGGATAATATTTGTAGGAACAGTAATCTCATCCCTACTTTCCTCTTCTCTCTCGGTGCTTATTGATTCGGGTGAATTGTAAGACTCGTTCATCGCTGATAATGTAGATCCTGCGAGGAGAATATATAATTAAGAACAATATATAATTATATACTTCTGATTGAAAAAACGTTGTCGGGTTAAAAGGTGCAGAGTATGAACGATATGTCAGAACGGTTTACTGGGAAATGGAAAAAGTTATTTTATCCTTTGATCAATTGCACATTCAACTACATTTCTATAACAAAGTATGCCCAAACTCATACTTTGAAAAACGTTCAGGAAGGAATAGATCTTAAACATCAAGAAATGAAATGTTAACAAGCCGTCTTTGCCATAACCTCAGTGGTCGATGTCATCTGTACGATGCAAGACCATTTCACTCCAATCTTAGTCTGTGAAAGAATCTGGCAAATACAATAAAATACCGTCGAAATTTTGACCAAAAGGAAGCCTAGAATTAACAGCCATGTCATATTTACATCACATCACCGAGTCGTGGTTGGCATCAAGATCTTAAGGCGAACGCTGTATGGCTACTAACATTTAAAAGAACTTTTACCTTAATCATCCCCGGAACCACTTTCAATTACTGCTTGTTTATAATTCAGTATTATAGTAAATCCTGTCCGGATGATTTTGTTCATAATTAAACAAGTTGTATGCGTCTTATTGAACTTTAATCATTTGATTTAACTTTCTTGGTAAGCCTTTTTTGAAACCTAATATTTGAACGAAAATGAAAAATAGTGTACTACCCCGCACTGGATTAAGGTGGACCGAACCTATTTAGTGGCGCGTTTGTTATATTTGTTCATCGCGCTTTGTGGCAGTGCAAATTTTTCCGATGTTTCATTTTTTATTTTTGGAATCCTGATTGAAGAATGTTTGGCTCTTAAGAAAATGTTATTTATTTTTTGTGAGAATAAAAACGTTTAAGATGTCAGCAGGTTTTTAAAATCCATTTAAAAAAATCCTGTAATTTTAAACTGCGGCGACAGTTTCTTTCCTAACTTCATCAAATAAGCGTCAGAGCTTTTAGGTTTTGTATCTCCAAGTTTCATGATAGTCATGGACATGTAACGCCCGCACAAAATCAAAATGTTATGCTGATGCATTTGTGTTAGTTGATGCACAGATAGATGTCTTATATTCATCCGACTTATCACGTATTTGTCGCCCCCTATATTTTCCAAAACATCTTAGCATGACAAAACTCAGCATCTATGGAAAACCCTTACAAGTTTTCAGAACCGCAGGTTTCCTTTTTGAGGAGAAATAAGTCGCACCAATTCGTGTACTTCTAATCATCCGCTTTTGTATGTACCGACGCTATGCTACATACACTGACGCATTTGTGTTAGTTGACGCATAAATAGATGTCTTACATGTATATTCATCCGATCGCGATTTATCACGTATTTGTCGCCCCCTATATTTTGCAAAACATCTTAGCATGAAAAAAACTCAGCATCTATGGAAAGCCCTTACCAGTTTTCAGCACCGCAAGTTTCCTTTCTAAGGAGAAATAAAGTCGCGCCAATTCGTGTACTTCTAATCATCCGCTTTTGTATGTACCGACACTATGCTATGCTGACGCATTTGTGTTAGTTGACGCATAAATATATTTTTTATATTTATCCGACTAGCTTATCACACATTTTTTGCTCCCTATTTCTTCCAAAAATTTTTAGCATGAAAAAAACTCAGCATCTATTGAAAACCCTTACCAGTTTCAGCACCGTAGGAACTCTTTCTGAGGAGAAATATAGTCGCGCCAATTCATGTTTTTCTTAATTTATGCATGGTAGTCACGAATTTTAAAAGCTTTTTGCTTAATTTCTGATAATTTCAGGATTTACACTCAAATGTCACAAAACCTAATACTTTTGTGATTTGTTAATTGGGTTGGGATGGAAAATGTCGAATTCATTCGTCATTGTTGATCAGCTGTTGCATGATAATGCAGTTTCTTATTCAGTACTGGAACCCCTATATAACAAACCCCAATATAACGAGCCCCTATATAACGAACCCCTATATAACGAAGTCCCCAGGGTCGAGTTGTTGAAAGCCTAATTAGCGCTTATCCTGGATTAACTATCAACAGAATATATGAGTTGCCATGGTAATTAACCCTGGCCCAGTATAACAAACGATATTCTTCAGCCTGGCCCAAGTCACAGTAAAATGTATAGAAGAGAACCCCGATCCAACGAACCTCGCTATATTCTCGTTATAACGAACACAATCCAGAAGCCCAAACGCAAAATTTACCCTGAAATAACGAATAAATGTCATTACGCGACTGACGTTTAGTGCAAAACAGATCAACAGAGATTGAAATTACTTAAAAATTCGATTACACATTGTACGTACTGAACTATTATCGATATGAGAAGTGTATGGTGCGGTAGAAACAAGCGAGACTTGTGCAGTAATTTTAGTGTCGTATGTATTACCGATATACTGTAGTAATTATCGTATTACCGTATTGCATTACCGCATTACCGATATACCGTAGTAATTGCATGATACACGCTGAGTGATGCAACCTGACACTGTTTATTTTTAAAGGCAAGTTTATTATTAACCAAACCCCGATATAACGAAGTTTTAGGTCGTTTTCCCACAAACCCGTTTTATTGGGGTTTCATTTATAACGAACCCCGGTTATAACGAACACATTTCCCAGTCCCTTGGCACTTCGGTATATCAGGGTTCCATATATGCAAAGACCAACCCTGGCTGTGAACGTTGCTGACTTGTTCAGAATCATTTATTTGGGGCCAATTTATTGATATGACTGATTTTTGTTCATGATATGTGACGTTCCCATGGCAACCATATTTTGACAAGCAGTTTTAGCCAAATTTTGAATTCTCTGCTTAATTAAACGGAATATTTTTTAACTTTCCCTCAATAAATTTTTCATTTAGGATGATTTTAGCCGTCGATCCTACGAGAAGAATATATTAATAATAATTAAGAACAATAGGGCCATTTATACGGGAGAAAATAAGACGCGTCTTATCTAAGACGCGACTTAAATAAGATGCGAAGTGTACCATTTATACGTTTGCGTCCAACATAAAACGCGAAGATCACGTATAAATGGTTCGCGTCTTATTTTTGATACGGCGCACTTGTTGTTCACGTCTTATTTAGGACGCGAAAGCATTTATACGAGGAAGTTCACGTCTTATTTAAGACGCGGACAAAATAAGAACAGCTGAAAACCCTGTTCTAAGATAAGACGCGTCTTATTTAAGTCGCGTCTAAAATAAGACACGAATGCTTATTTTGTACTGTTTATACGATCGGTTCGCGTCTTATTTAAGTCGCGTCTTAGATAAGACGCGTCTTATTTTCTGTCGTATAAATGGCCCTAATATGTATCCTATATATAAATAGATTTGTGGATTAAACTAAACTAAACTATAAACTATAGCACTAGTTTATCTATAGAGCACTCTGATAGATCTGATCACTTCAATTCATTACTTCAGCCCAAACTCATCCTCTGAAAAACTTTCAGGAAGGAAAAGATTTACATCAAGAAATGGAATGACAACAATCCGTATTTGCCACGTTCCCAGAATTCCATTGTTTCGTATTGATTTTCTACGACAACATTTCTTCACTGTCTCTTCTCACTATCAATCGATAATTTCCGCAACACCAAGAAATAACCTTTATACTGATAAATATGGTTTGTATATGTAATCGCATGGGCCCGAGTAAAATTAAGGATTAATATCACGCGTGTTTTCAGAAGGTGTAGAAATTGCGAATTAATCCTTAATTTTACGAGGAAACATTACTTGTTTATGTTTATAACATAGCGGTCAAAATTATAGGGAAACCTTTCAGACGCATTTTAAAAGTCACTCAGACTTGAAACTACCCGAGTGAAAATACTCTCGCGCAAACTGACAAGAAAAACTTTTCAATTCACTGTGGTTAAATAAATTTCTAATCGGTCAAAGGTACATATGCATTTGGCTGTTATGTATATCTAGAGAACATAGCCTCATTTTTATCGATAAAAGAAAATTTACGACAAAAGCAAAGCAAGTTTTATTTAAGCGTACCTGTGTTTGAAGTTTTTGCCGCTTTGATAACAACAACAAATGGCGAGTTCAAACTTGTTTGCACGTTTGGCAATTTAATTGCTTTAGCCTTGTTCTTTTTCCTGTTAAACGTATTGTCTCTTTCAGCAAAGCCTGTCAAAGTTCCTTTCTTTAGGTCCGCAGAAATCCGCATAGATTCAATGAAATGATGGACTTTTAAAACCTTTTGTTGCCATGAATGAATTTCTTCGAGGTCTTCAACGTCGCAAACTGACATGCAGGCGCCTGGTTAATCCAAGTTTTAACACAAATAATCTCTTCCTGTTTAGCGTAAATTGCTGTATTTCACATGTATAATTTCTTTCTTACGTATCATCTGATTTCCTTCCTTTTTTATAGAAAAATCTCCGGCGAAACATGCGAGCGCTCCGTTTGTAAATTTCTTCAAAATCCTGACAAACCAACTGAATGCAACGAGAACGACGCGCTCGGCCAATCACGAGTGAGAAATTTTCATGCTTGACCAATCAGGATAAAGTAATCATGCCCTCTTGATTACCAAAAGTGCCCTCGTGATTAAGAAAAAATGCCCTCTGTCTCAGCCAATCAGCATTCAGTAATTTTGGCCGCCATGCTGTAACTCGAGTAATTAAGGATTTACTCTACTCGTAATCTTGTCTGATTCAATTTAACCCTAGGGTCCTTAAGGTTTTTCTCCGATATTTTCAAGACCATTCATGTTTAGCACATGCCGTTTTCAGTAGCTGTTCATTTATCATTCAGACACATTTTAGTAAAGTTTAGCGACAACTGGTTTCTATGGTAACGAGATATGACGTCATAAGTAACATGAGGTCAACCTATTTTTGAATAAAAATGCGTGTTTTTTTACCTTTTTTCAGTGAAAAAAAAACATTTTAAATGCTACCAAAAGCATAAAAATGTTTAATTGTATGTTATTTGCAACTCTAGCAAACAATATTTGCAATTTCCGCGTTTTTCTGAGAAATTTGAATTTTTATTAAAATGCAAGATGGCGACCATCTTAGCGGCCATTTTTAATGACGTCACGGTCCCCCAGCAGCGCTACAACCCATACTATTAACCTTATTTCGTAGAGCACATCGCGGGCTACCTATTAGATATAAAATATTTCCGAAATATTGCAACATCGCAAAAACCCAAGGGGGCGTTGTCGCCCCTCCCCCCCCCCCCCCCATACCACGGTGGGGGTATAACTGTTTGCGTGTAGGTCCGAGGGTTAATATCACATACCGGTAAAGGCTCCTGCTGATATAAATCTTGATAGAATTTCAAATATTATAATGTACTTGTCCCACTCATACGATTACAGATACTTATTGTACAAGAGAAAAGTTGTAGTTCAGTCATTATTTGTTTTTATAAGGTTACAACCTACGATTTTCGTATGACCTTGAAAAACGGTTTAAAAAGAAACATAGAATGCACGATCACTGCAACAAACCGTTGAGAATGGCCGGATCTGGTTTCCAGGCCTACATCAGTATTAATCCTTAAAGTGAAACAAAAAAAAAAAACGGCAAACTGATCCTTACGGCAGAAAAGCAGAAGCAAATAAAATAAAATAAAAGTGGAATATAATAGTGACCAATATTTCGCTTTGCAAAACAAAGCTTCTTCAGGGGCTAGCACTATAAATGATTACAACTGTAAAACCGTTATACAAGTGGTTTTGAGAAAACTAAAGAATAACAAAAACATTGAATAAATTTAGCAAGCATTGGGAAGGCTTCTCCCAGAAATTTGGGTTCGTGGATTGTTTTGTCAAAGAGCCTGAAGTGTTTGAAATTACAAGAGAATTTTAGGGCTAAATTTTGATGGCCTTAATACTTCCACACTTCTGCTCAAACGATTTTGCTGAAACTTAGTATTAAGTCAATGTAAGCTGATTCCAGAAATTTAAAACATATATATCAGCAAAATTTTTCACAGGGTGCGATTTTGTTCAAAACGTGGGGTTCATTTAGGCCGATTATCGCTAAAAATATTTTATTCCAGTGAAATAGAATTCTGTCATTTTATTGCTAAATAATAGCTTTAAATGTTAGCAAAGTTTTAAAAGCATCGCTTCAGAGCCGAAAAAGTTATGACCCAAAGTTTTTCATAGACGAGTGCGCCCGAAATAACAACGGAGCCACCTTAACCAGTCAAATTGCTTCTTTCCAGTTCGTTTGTTGTTTTGGTTATGTTTTCGTGTAATCATTTCAAGGTCATATGTAGCCTGCAGTACAGGCGTATTTTGTGGCGATCGAGTGCTTAGTAGTCACTTAGTAGTCACTTAGTATTTTCTTTGCGTCCTGTCTGGCCGTCATCTTGGAATATGAAATTAGAGGAAGATTGGGGAGAGTATAAAATGTAGTCAACGGGGTGTGTCAGGCACCCTTTGACTCGTCCCAACTCCCTACGTTTTGGGAATCCAAAATGACGGACGAGCTTACGAACGAATTCAAAAAAAAAAAACATTCACTCGCCATCAAACGCCTGCACTGTAGGCTCGAAGAGAGGGACTGCTCTCATTTTGGTAAATGTAAAAGGTCATACGAAAATCGCTCTATCGAGACAGACGGCACAGTTTTGAATGTTTGCATCACTCGGAAGGAAACATTATGGTTCATGCCTTACTAAAGCTGAAACTACCTCTAAATATCGTTTTCTGCGGTGAACGAAGTAGTTTACTTTATCTTTTTGGGTTTGGTTTTTGCAGAACTTAGCGTTTTTCTTCAATCTGTTAAAAGTCAGAGGGGCATTATTTTTGGGCATCATATTTTTGTGATTAATTTATATTAGTTGCTAATATTTTAACCGTTTTTATCTTGTAAAGCGCCTTTGAACTTTAGGATACTGGCGCTATATATTAATACTATTATATTATTGTAACAGTAATATTATTTTAACTTACTAGTGAAACTGAAGATGACTTCTAGTTAGGTGACGCGACGACTGCCACTAATAACAATATTTTCAGGATAACTTCCACTGACTGTATCACAATGGAAAACCACCTGGAACAACAAAAGCTAGGCTCAGGAAGACACGAGGCTAATGGCAAACAAACAAAAATATGGAATAAGTGAATGCCGTTTTCTTTAAGTCTGTCCCATGCGCATGTAGAAACTTGTATTGCTTTGGTAATATTAATCACGAACAAAATTAGCTAACCCTTGCCTGCAACGGGATAATTCTTATACGTAAAAGCAGTGTTATCAACAGAAGCCCGTGTCTTTAATCATGCAATGCAGGCCAGTGGAATCCCTTAATAGTTACCATAGGTACTAAAGGCGTCCCTGGCATTCCATGATTTTAAAAGCAAAATACCTGAGTGGCTTATTTCTCTTTCCTTGCATTTATAATAATAATAATAATAATACTTTATTAACAAATTTCTTAAAAATCGATTAAGCCTTAACATCAATTTTATGTACACTTGCAGGAAAAAGCTATAAAAGTTCATTTATATAATAATATAATAATATATAATAATTATTATAATTATTAATAATAATAATAATAATAATAATAATAATAATAATAATAATAATAATAACACATATACATATACGTATTTTAACTTTACCTTTTACTGTATAATATTTGTTAACTCTAGTCTCACTAGTTGGAGCACAGGTCACGCCTTGGTGCCCTGTGTTCCTTTTAACTGTATAACATACAGATAGTTTTTACTGCTGATAATAATAATATCAATAAGAAATAATTTTTATAGCGCCATATCCATTGGCTCATGGCGCTTTACAGCATAATATTTCAAAGAAAAATTAAATTAAAAAGTTTACATCACTGAAAAAACAAAATATATAAAAATATTAACTGAAATTCACATCCTAATTTACCTGCTGATCACTATAGTGGAAGAATAGCATTTATCTATGTTTATACCGCGATACAACCAAACATTTGTTAGTACAGATCCAACTCCTAACCCTTGGTGAATAAATCAGTTTCTTTATTCAGGTAACTTTTTATGTACACTGGATGTTTGCTTCCAATCACATACAAGAAACCTGATAGTAATTAAAGATCTGAAATATTGCTTCCACATTGTAATTTATCATATTCTAATCGCACAAAACTCTTTAAAATCTCATAAATATTGCCAATTTCCTTCTAACAGCAGCGATCATAATGATTGTAAAAGAAAAAAAATTATCACCGCAAAGAGCTTGTGATTTGAAAGAAGTGATTTCCTTTAATTAAAAAGCTTAAAAATCAAGAGTAAGTTGATAGATGCTCCAAAAAAAAAATTAATGTTATGTTTCCTTATCCTACTATCCAAGGTACTGTTATTATTCTGGCCACCAATGACATATTCATGTAGAAAGGACTGGTGAAAATATTTATTATTAGTAATATTTTTATTCATGCTAAAAACTTACATCGAATTAATACAAGAATACGGGCAAAATACAGAAGTTACAAAATATATCGAACGTGATATACACTATAAATAAAGGTTGCAATATCTTGATGCATGTTTTGCAAATAAACTACGTACCTCTAAATTCAGTCCCTGCAAGTCTTTTAGATTTAATTTACTTAAGAAAGTCGAGATATAATCTGAGAGGTACTGATATTCTTACTTTACCGAATACCACATACGGCCGGACTACGCTCCTGGCGTTATACTGCAGCAAAATTATGGAACTCGTTACCAGACAATCTCAGAACAGCTACTAGCTACAAGTTTTTTAAAACTAGTAAACTTGACCTCTCCGGCTTGTAACACTTGCTATTTATATTATAGGTGTATTTCTATAATTTTAAATTTTCAATTAATTTTAGAACATGTATCTTAATTGTTTTCATTATATTTATTTCATTTGTGAGATTAGCTAAGTGTGAACTCACTGCACGTTAATAAACTGTATGTATGTATGTATGTATGTATGTATGTATGTATGTATGTATGTATGTATGTATGTATGTGTGTATGTATGTATGTATGTATGTATGTAAAATATTATAACAGTCAGATACTCGCCAGATAATTTTTCCTCAACTCAAAGTCCAACGGCGCCGAACTTGCAAATGTAAATAATTAAAAAGTGTCAGCAGTAAATTAATTAAACCATGGATGTTTACCGGCCTAGTTTGGCGTTTTACTGCAAACTAGGTTTTTTTTAGTTTCTAAAAATATATTAAGAATAAGAGGGCTCATTACACTATTCTGTTGCTAAGTAATGCGGTTGCTAGGCAGAGCTAAATCAAGTACAATTTTACTTCCGGTGAAAGTGACAGGTAGCTTCGCGCGAGAGTCCGTACAAATTCAAAACTGTCCTAAACTATGCTAAATTTGAAGTTCGTCTCGTTCAACTCCTGAATTCTTGGTTAGTACTTAAACTTATTTGAAGCTGGATACTTTTTCTCTGAAAAGATTCGTCTTGCATGGACGGTTTTCAAGCTGATTCAAAACGTAGAAATAAATGAAGGAGTAAGAACGCTCAACTGATCAGTTCACAGATATCGGAATTTGCTGAACGTTTATTCCTACTGCTTCAGTCTTCGTACCGAGTTTTCATTTCTTTTTGTCAATGCTGACCAGGTCAACTGCCGAGAAATTCTGACTTTATTTTGACGCCCCCCCCCCCCCAAAAAAAAAAAAAAAAAAAAATTCAATAAAATGGTTGATCCGAAGGTATACGGTAACCTTAAACAGCGCATAATTTTGGGCAAACAAAGCAAAATAACATTACATCTTTTCCGTTTCGATCTGTGATCTGTAAATGTCTTAAAAACATTGCATGTGATAAAATCAGAAGCACAAAACTAATAAGCTTCTATTAAAACAAATAGGACTGCTCTGATGGCTTTGTTGTTATTTTAGAGGGGGGGGGGGGGGGGGGGGGGGGGAAATAATAAAAACTAAATTGAAAAAAAAAATTGTCGATGGCCGATATCTAGTAATTATATTTTTTGCTCCTAAGATTGTCGACTGTTGTTTGAAAAAGAAAGAGAGAGAAAAGTTTCTTTCTTTTTTATGTAAGTGCCATGCTGCTCTTCAAATTCAAGAGAAACCGTTTCACAGATGTGTGAGTTACCAGAACAATGCTTTGGACGTTTTGGATTTGAAGGCTTTTCCTGCTCACCCATCGAAGGCTTGTGATCTGACAGACACAGACCTGGCTCTTTTCTCCCTGTCTGCAAAGAAAGGCAACTTTTTCGAGTGAAGGTTTAAACGTACTTCACAAACGATAACCGTACTCAACAAATCCTAACAAAATGAAGTTCTAACTTCAAGAGTTCGGCAGTTTCCAATTTATAGCACAGGAATCCAAGGCTGACAACAGGCCACCTACTTCCGATAAAGACAAAGGCGAACCGTAACTCGGCGCAAATGGAGGCTTATTTCTTTTAAAAAATTCAATCGAAAGATAAAGGATTTTTCGTGAAACGTAAGCATGCTTTTTGCGAAAAATAAAAAAAAAAAATTAAGACGCAAAAATGTGGTTTTGATAACACATTTTTCCTCAAATTATTTTTATTTTTCATCCATAGAGAAAACACATGCTTACGTTTTTTGAAATGGTGTATAAAATCGAATGATGCTAAAAATTTTTGATAAAACTGTAAGTTTCTGAAGTTATGCTCATGTTTCTGCTTTGGGTCACGTGACATTAAGCGTGGCCCGATGACGTCACAATCCGAACCACAGGTGTACTTACAACCTCGTTCCTAGGGCCTCTCACTCTCTTCAGCTACATCATCATCGGGAGAGACCCTGGTTGCGGCTGGTCACGTGCCACCCTAGCCTGTGACAAAATATTTTCCATCGGGGTAGGGTGAACAATTACTTTCGTTTCTCGAACGAACAGAAGACGAAAGAAATCAGGAGAAATGCCTATCAAGAGGCTCATTCGTTCAAACACACAGGCATTTAACATTTTAATATGCACACCTTTGAAAGCCTCCGGTCACCTTCTAAATTCAACAAAGGTAAAAAGAGCCAGGTGTTTATTTATCCAGATTTGAATTCGATATTGCCTGAACAAAATATAACATCACACACATCAGCACATCGTTTGCTTTATAAAATGATGCTTTTATTGACCAGAATGTAATAATTCTTGTAGTTTGCGTGCTGCATTCGTGTCTAAATCTTCGCTTGCAGATATAATCTGTATAATGTTGCCCAATGTAATATATTGATCTTGTCAACAAAGTGAATTGATTTCGATCGGTCGCCTATCCTCTGAGTTAAGTTAGGTTTTTCGGCTAATTGGCCGTCTGACAGTGTAAATTTAGCATAAAATAAAGCATAAGGATAAAGATTACCTCTGTATTCACATATTTAGGAACCTCATACTGGCTTAATGTCGAATTCAGCTCGGTTCGTGGCATTTGCCAACGCGAAATATTGACCAACGCGGCGTTTGTTTCCATCCCTGAAGAAACGAAGTTTCGTCGCTCAGAAACGTTTTGGCAGAGTTGACAACAACATGAACCGCTTACAGGTCTAAAATACTTGTGTGATCACGGAATGCTTGGCTATAAGCTTGTCCTGATGACCGATAATACCTCAAAACACTTCTCCCCTTTCTCGTTAAAGCGACAATTATACACTTTAGCATCCAGATTCTGGGAGCCACATGACCAGCCGCAACCAGGGTCTCTCCCGAGGTGATGTAGCGAGAGAGAGGCCCTGGGAACAAGGTTGGTGTACTTAAAGGTTGCTGTTCAAATTTGGTCAAATATAAGCAAAAATTTGCTGAACTAGAGCAAACTAATTTTTCCCTAGCAACGCCCTCAAAAGATAGTGTAATGGGCCCTTCATCGACGTTTTGATACATCCGACGACTTTATTCCAAGAATAACATTTGTATCTTTTCATCTTTTACTTCTTCGTTTAACGTTTTAGGGATTTTTTGAAGTTTATTCAAACCGGAGAATCAAGTAAGTGAAGTTCTGCAGTTCAGTCGTCAATCGGATTTCTGTTTCCACTGTCATCTGCAAATAAACTCCATTAATTGCTAGCCTGCGAACACCACTGATAAAAGCAGGAGCAGAACAAAACCGTGTGCTTTTGCAGTATAATGCTTGAGATTAATTAGAGCATTTTAGTTCGAGATATTTTTAGTTTGATATCAGACTTTTGTATCGAAATATATCAACTTTGACATACTTTTACTTCTTGCATGGCTAAATAGCTTCTTGGCATTTCTAGTTTTATTTTTTTAATACATTTTTTTTGCAAATAGTGCCTTATTGAAATTAAAAACCACATTATACTTTATAGCTAGAAATACGTGCCTCACAGAAACTTGGGAAGCTTGTGGGAGGGTGCACCGGTTTGCCCTTATTAATGTCAAAGAAGCTAAAAGGTGTTGGTCTGCAATCGAAACATCTTCGGATCTTTCTCAGAAATCTCCCGACATCTTCGGCAATCTTCGGAAATTGTCAGAAAATGATTGGAAATGATCGTACAACCTTTGGAAAAAATTCGGATAATTTTTAAAAATCTTCGGAAATCTTTGGAAAATTTTTGGAAACGAGCTTAAATCTTCGTAATTGGATAATGTTCAATTGGATATCTCACGTATGTCAAGAGCGCATTGACAAGTGAGATACCGAGTTGAAAACTCGAAGATAAATCTTCTATTTATACAGAGTGCCGGTATCCATGGGAGCCCTGTTGACATCCTAAATCGAAGATATACAAAACATCGTAAAATATTAAAAATTTACTTAGTAAAAGACTATCTAAACATGTTTTTTAATTACTAAGTTTGAAATTTTCTTAAATATTACTGATAAAACTCACTATTTCCTCCAATAAAAATTTCGAGCATGTCAGTTTAGAAAAAGGAACCAAGGCTTCTAAGGTTGTTATTTCTTTTGGCGATGAATTATATTCGTTTGCCGCACTAAACCTAAACGTTTTTTCGCCAAAATCCCTATACATCCCTATCCCTATATATCCCTGGGTTAAATTCTAAGTATTGAGATTATGCCTTAGTAGGCTTAAGATCAGTTTTCCGCCCTAAGATAAAGCTTTCTTACAGACTAGCACGATGAGACGTTTTAATTAAATAATAAAATGAGCAGCAGCTGGAAGTAACCTACGACAGTTAAAATTAAAACCTTACGATGTAAGAGATTCACGGCCGCGACTTTATTCTGCTCACTCGACAATGTTCGATGTTCTTTGCAGCTCGTTTCTGTACACTTTGTAGCTTTTCATTATCCCGTATCACAGCTGACTACAGCTGCTGGTTTGCAACACAACTTACACAAGTTGATGGCTTTCGCCGTAAAAGCGACTTCCGTCTTAAAATCGCGGACGATCAAGATGGTTTTTCGAGTAAGATGAGCTTTCCTACTACACAGACGTTTACAATAATTCATAAAATAAACAGGAGCTAGTGATCTAAGACATTTAAAAACTAATGAAACCTTATGATAACCGACGCCTTACCTTACTCAACGATCTTCGTTATAGACTAAAATTGCTGCTTGTTTTGAGATAAAAGGCCGAATGGCTAGGGTAGTGCTAGGGTTAGTTAGAATAGCCCTAGCACCTGGTAAACAATAATAATAATAATAAAATCACTGAAGATGTCGTTGTTGATATCGAGATATTTTACAATCGTTGTCCTCTAATAAAACAGTGTTGGTATATGTACGGCTGCTAAAAAACATAAATGAGTGACTCTTACCTTGTTCCTTATTCCTTAATTTGTTTGTTAACATTTGCTCCTTTCGTAAATTGTGGGTATCTGAAATCCTTTATTAATTATACATGAGATTGTTGCTTTTAATAAAAAAAATGTCTGTTTAGAGAAGAGACTTCCTTGATAAAATATTTGCGCATCACTCTGTCCGACAGAGCATGAGCTTAACGTTTATGTGTCACGATATATAAACAGTTTTTAATCTTAAATCTTCATTATAAAACGGTTTAAACATAAATATATAGGTCTGGAATTAAATAATAAAAATTCAATGTGCTTTAATGCAAGTCAAAGGTAATAAATAGTTTAAACTTGAATTAAAAATATCATACATGATCTGTATCCTAAATTAAGCAAAAAACGAAACTTCAGAACTTCTTTTACAGCTGCCTGCAACTGGTTCAACAGCAGTTCACGCACGTTAATGGATTCCCGCGGGAAAAGCAGTAAAACCATCTTAAATCGTGAAAAATCTCAGAAGATTAAAGATCATGGTTTTCCGTCTAAGACTACGAGTTCCCGTCGTTTTAGACAAGAATTAGGTGAGTTCTCCATCTCTAATATGAATTAGGCAATTAGAACGAAAGCTCAGTTCCGCTCATGTTGACGTGTTAGACCAAATATACCTGATGCAATATATTTCACTAATTTCACCAGCTCGCTGCTAATATTGTACTAACCATTTTTTACTCTGAACACTAAAAGGCGGAATGCTACAGGCTATTACGAGCGCAACATTACTTTTACCTTATTTATCCAGCTGATTGAATCCTTTTTAATCCATCTTTCGCTTCTTAAGTTTCTAAAATGCACAAGAGGCATGATATATTCTGAATGACATGAATGAATGAAGTAATTGTCGTTGATAAAATTATCCATTTGATTAAAACAAAGACTTGCTTGACATTTTATTTTCTTTCGGCAAAAAACTTGCGGATTATTCCTATAAGCCTAACAGTGGTGTGGGATTAGATAGCATATTCAGTAGACGTGATTTTGACAGGAATAACGGAGATAAAGTAAAAATAAATAAAAACATAAATCAATAGAAATAATTTATTAAAGTAGACTAAAAGTCAGTACTGACGTTTTCAATGGAAATTAAAGGTCTTACAGCGCGGTATTGTTACACATTGAAATAATCAATGGATGCACTGTGCTACGAGAAGCTGGCAACATGGCAATCTATTGGATGTGATTTATGTGATTCCGGACGTGGGCCTCCCGGGAGGCCCAAGTCCGGAATCACTTAGATTGCCATGTTGCCTCCCGGGAGGCCCACGTCCGGAATCACATAAATCACATCTTAGATTGCCATGCTGCCAGCATGGTTGTCCTGATGGTGTAGTGGTTATCACGCCTAACTAGTGTGCAGGAGGACGTGGGTTCAAATTCCTACTCAGGGCATATTTTCTTTCAAAAATTTATTCAGTAAAAATATGATTATTTGAGGTGTGCAGGGTTAGGGGTTCTCTCATATACTGTTTATAATTCGAACTTGAAATTCAAATCCTTAACTAACCTGCGATCAGGCGCTCTTATTTTTCGGAGGGAAAGTCTGCGGATCGCGGAGAGGTAACAAAAGAGGGGGGAGGGCCTGCTCGCAGGTTAATCCTTAACGGTATGTCTGCATACGACATTTGATACGCGCGCGCGACCTGCATTAACGCTTTTAACGACCTTTTCATTCAGTCTCATTATCGCCACCGAGGGTGAAACTCGAGTTACTATTTTGTAACATCTCATCGTGTAAAAAAAAAAAAAAAAAAAAAAAAAAAAAAAAAATATATATATATATATATATATATATATATATATATATATATAGCTGTATTTTTGAAATCCATGTCTCCCTACGTAAGTGTCTGTGAGTGTGTTTGGCCTTGTGTTTGGTCTCCACAATATAAAAACTAAACACTGTTCAGCGATTCTCTCGCTCTCGCTCCCTTTCCCTCTTCTCCCTCTTCTCTGATTTTCGGGCTGATCGGGGTCATAAAAACCCTTGTTTTGTCTAGTTATCGTGAAATTGCTGTAATTTTCATCGGCCACATTTTCAAAAATTCAGCTATTCCATATATTTCTACCTGAATTTTTGAAACGATATCGCCGTAAGTAAGCGTTTGTGAGTGTGCTTGGCAATGTTTTTTTTTTTTCTATCTTTTCTCTTTTCTCTGTGATTTTCGGGCTGATCGGGGTCATAAAAACTCTTGTTTGGGCTAGTCGTAATGAAATTGCGTAAATTATCGTTGATCATGTTTTCAAAAATTCAGCTATATATCTCAAGCAAACGCTGTAGTGCCAGTAAGCGATAACTTTGGCCGGAAATCGTTTTTGGCACTTTTCCCATGCAGATCATTGTCGCCAATCTATCAAGATATCTACCTGAAAAAGATTGAAAAAGATATCGCCCTAAGTAAGCGTTTGCGAATCAGTTGCAAAGAGGAGTGCATGGAAGACCGTTTTTGAAGCAGCTGCAGCGTCCCTTGCGGTCTGACTTGCATCCGCATTTCGTAAGCTCGATTACAGCTTGGGGCGCAGGGAGAGACAGGCACGTCACGGGAATGTATGCTCCTTGGTCTCCATTCCAGCCATATTTTAAAAAAAACGTGAGTTCACTTTTTCAAGTGGTTTATAGCCAGAGGCGAAGTGTTAGTGACGTCAGTTGATATTAATAGCAACTTCAAGCTCATGGATGATTGGATTTATTTACAACATAAGAAAAAGAAAAATGACGAAACGAAACATATCAAGTAAAAGAAACTTACATTATTGCCGGGTTTAGCGAGAGTTCCATTCGAGGTGACTCAAAATCCTGTTTTAATCCTACAAACGTTATCTACTCACAGCAAAAAAACCTCTTTAAAACAGGTCAAGTTATATGGAGAGGTGATGACAACCAAAGACCAAAGACAACCAGAACAGCACAGAACATACTATATCAAGAGGCTACTCGTAGCCTGTACTCGTGCCGGTAATGTAGGTTACTTGCGGGGAACACTTATGCAACAAAACAACAGGCAAATAAAACCAAAATTAGTTTCGCTTCTGCTTGCATGCGTGCGTATTCTCGTTCCCAGAAATGTCCCAGATCTAATGTGATACACAAATAACAGACGAAAACAAAAAGAATAAAATGAAAAATGCCGTTGCCGTATCCGTCACGAGTAAACAGCAACAAACAATAAAACCCAAATTTGTTTCGCTTTTGCTTACAAAAAGAATACATTGAATCCCAAGTACTGTGGGCTTAAAATTTCTCGCAGTGCATGCGTGCGTATTCTTGTACCCAGATCTATCGCAATGCACAAAAGTAGAAACGAAAACACGGAAAACAAGGAGAAAAACGCAGGGCGATCCTTGACTGAAGGTGTGAATGGGGTTAACCGACTAGCGACAAAGGGCGAAAAATATTACTGACTACCGACAAAACGAGGAAAAAATTACCGACTAGAGACAAATAAATTCTAACCGACAACCGACATGGTCCGACGTTATAGGGATGTTTGTATTCAGAAAAGAGAGCATTTTGAATTTATTTTTAGCGCAGGAAATGTCCAGATCCTTTGGTGGGCTCTATTTCACCAGACGTAACCACATTAATTCCAAATTTCGTCAATTATAGAATTTCCTGTCTCCAAATTACTTTAAAGCACCGGGATCCTCCTTTTCGGAGAGCAGCGGCGGGCTCATTTCTAGAACAGCGGCTGGTAAGCCGAGCCGACGAGACGCCCTGCTGTTATGTCATGATTCTCAGATACTTTTGCCTAAACTTTTGCCTACTTTTGACTTGTGTGGTCCCTCCATAAACTCGACAAGACGATGCCAATCAGGCTACACAACAGAAAGTGGAATGATCAAGCCTCATTTGCAGTCACTCCACTCCCTGTGCACGTGTCAGCATCCAAAAGCAGATCTACACGCGATTGTTGATAATAAGAAGGTTCGCGCCATCCCAGTAGCTTTAGCAAGTGACGGCACGGCTCTGAAGCCAGGCCTAGAATACGACTCACGGCAAAAACAAGTATTTGGTCTTATACATAAAGCCTTTGACGAGAAATTTCTGAAAAAGCATCCACTTCCAGACCCTGAAAAGATAAAGACCAATCTAATCACCAGCGCAGACGTAACAATTGCGACCTCGCTTGATAACGGTGCTGCAATGCCCGTGGCGCTTCATTTCCGACCCAAGTCTGTGACTGGAGAAGAAATATTTTCTTGCATGAAAGATAGTATTACAACCGTACAAACCTGTGAAAATTGCTTGAAAGGTCAGCGAAGTATTAAACATATTGTGATGAGTGAGGCCTCAAAATGTGTAGCAATAAGCAAATGCGAAGAGTGCCTAAAAGCAAAATCGGTCTGTGCAAGCTGCAAGAACAAGAGACAAGTTTCGTATCGCCCATCTTTAAGGGCATGTGATTCCTGCTTAGATAGAAACGTGGCGTGCCAAAAGTTAGTTGTCATGGCAGTAGCAACCGACTGCGAGGAGTGCAACAAGAAGGCACTTGTTCGCTTAAGTGACATGGCAGATAACAAAGAACTGCCACCGGAATTAGAATTGGTAGTTCCCTTGCCAGATGTCGTTCACGTTGGAAAAAGCTGTAAGTGCAGCTGGTCGAACTGGTTTATCAACTTAGACGGTGAATTTAGCAATCTCGTGTTGCTTCGAAGCTAACGTGACAATGCGGAGGAGTTCATCAAAAAGAAGCTTCGAAAGCTGCTTTCACTTGAATGTGTTAGGAATAAAGACAGAATGGCTGTCGAACCCATTATTCGTTTAACACGGCCAGAAGTTCTCAAAGTGCTGGAGGACGCTGTGCTAGAGGACGTTGTGCATACCATCGTACCAGAACAATACAGATTTTGGACAAGTAACCAACGCGGTGTATGCCCTCACCCGATCGCAGTTTCTAATGGCCCAACAGCCTCGATCCTTGCGCTTGATTACAACTTTGAGACAGGTTTTTCAAGACTCCTAACAATAAGATTGCACCAGCCAGCAGATGTCTCTGTTGTGCGAGATGGACTGAGGTATGCTAGGAACTTGTGCTTCATCGATGAGATTGCATTCTTGTGCGAAAGGGGAAAATCAATTTCTTTTGTCGACTTCAAGGGAAAAGTGAAAATAAGTTCAAAGTCACTCAAGCGACGAGCTGAACTTCTGAGTCACTTAAAGGCACTATCTCTCCCAACGAATTGAACTGTTCTCGTTTTGCGCCAAAGACTTGACGACCACTTGGGTGCCATTTCTAAGAGCATTGACTGTGCGGAACACGTCCAGATACATCCAAATCGTCTTAGTAAGCCTTCTGCTATCTGTGCTTCAAGCAATGTTTTGTTATTTTGTAGTGATGACTACAGTCAATATGTCTATCAGATAGCACTGACATTTGATGGAGTGACCATTCACGGTAATGCTACGAAATTCACTGCCTATCCATCCAGCATCGTAAACCTTTTGTCTATTACTCTACTTGACCAATGCGCATTCTTCTCAGGAGCCTCGAGCCAAGGTGGGCTGTACAAATCTGAACTTAGCACAAAGACGGTGACACAAGCTGTATGCAACTCGACTCTTCCTTGCTCTGAGGTAAACCTTGAACGGGAAGGTAGTGTACACGGATACAAAGGCGGGAAAGATCATGCAGTACAACCCTGATGATAACTCGGTTAGAGCTTTGGTAGGAAGTGGCCACAACAGTTCTTCCGATGGGACACAAGATTGATGCTCATTCAAACAAATCGAGGGGATATGCTCCATAGACAAGACTTTGTTTGTTACAGATGTTGCCGTTGGAAAAGTGAAGATAGTGACGAGCCTCTCAGAAACGATATCTTTTCTGGAGATTCTTGGTTCCCTTTAAGATACCTTTGGAATTCATTCTAAGGGTATGAAACCTGAAGGAGTGTCCTTGAAACAAGCAAAAGAGAACGTGACAAAGATTGACAACTATGTAAAAGATACTGTGAGTAAGGTGAAGGAACGCTACCAGTTGAGCGAGACTTCTGCAACCAATGGTCCACAGGGAACTGTATCACAGAAGAAGCAAGTATCTGTGCCTTTGCTTAAAAAGGGGATGGACAGGCTATACAAGAACTTGATGGACGTTAACCCCCAATTTCTAGATGATCTGCTGCTCGAAACGTTGCTCACAACAGAAGTGGAAAATTTGCACGCTGTCTCGCACTTTAAACATGAGACATTTTCGGTACTTACATATGCGCAGGATTTTTGAACAATTTGCAAGGAATCTCTGAAGCGCACGTCTAGATGGGCAGCAAAGTACTATACGCATGACAAATCATACTATCCGGTCCCTCAATCTGCCATGCCCCTTTCTGCTATAGCTACGATGACACCTTTGCCAAGTTTGAAAAGTGAACATAACACCATAACACCAGCTATGGAAGGACAGATCAAAGAGTGGCTAGAGAGTTATAGACCATACGCCAACGGACGGTTAGGAGCGAGACCACAAAAGATAAGGCTGGGGCCATGCCGCCAGCTGTCTACGCTGTTCATCGCACCGACGAGTCTGAAGAGAGACTTCGATTCCCTGAAGAAAACAATGTATCATCAGCGAATGCAGTACCACAACGCGTTGTTAGCATACAATTTGTGGACGAAGGGGATGTTACTGAGGTGTTTGAGGATCACAGGGAAGTACAAATTGATGAGCACGAGACAGATTCGGATGACGAGGAATCAGGTTTTGAAGAACATTCAGAGCTTATCAACAGAGCGTGTGTTACACGATCCGGCAGGGCTGTTCGTGCATTTGTGCGTCTCGACATGTGACGGTAAGAGGTAATAATAGTTGTAAAATCATTAAAGATCCATTAAACGGTGCAGATTGATACGCATGGCAGCGAAATTTTTGGCAAAAAAACCCAGAGAAACCCCACAGTAAAGCCACGAGAGCCGTTGAATAATAAGTGTAATAAGTGTTTGTGGACGTCTTGGGAAAAAAAGACTTCCGTAGCTAACAAAATTACGTATCCCAAAGGCTAAAGTGGGCATTTCACTCTTGTCAAATTTACCTCTCTTGATTTACTTCGATGTCCTGCAATCGACAGGAAAACAAATTCACATCTAGAATAAAAGCTTTGGTGATTTTATCGGTATACTAGATTTGCAAATAAAAGTGGGGGAGACGATCACGTTGCTAAAACAGAGTTAACTAGGTTTAAGTGTAATCAAATAATGAATTGTTACAGGTTTTACACTTCGTCTAGAGTTTAAAGTCTTAAAACTGCGCAAATTACATAACAAATGTGAATAATTAATTTGCATGATCTTGCATTTTTAATTATTAACTGAGATTTACCGACAACCGACAAAGGTCGAAAATGTTAACCGACAACCGACAAAGTAATGAAATTTTAACCGACAACCGACATGTGGACCCCCATTCAGACCCTATTGACTCGTTGTCGTACCGTCACGAGTAATAAGCAGCTAGTTAGAACATTAAAACTTAAATTTCCTATTTGATCTTTTATGTCTTACAACCTCATTATAAAAACCACACTAGTCCAATTAGCCAAGCTTACCCACTTTGCCAACATACCTTTAAACTCGTTGAAAATATTCTGGTTCAGAAGATACTTCCATTAGTATAGGGATTTCAAAACAATTCTCTTTAAAATAGTTGTGTCCAATTTAGTTGTCTACAGCTGCAAAGGAGGTCCTGTAGGTCCCGCTCTTTATAGTGTTAAAAGTATTAACAAGTATAAATATTGAGTGTGCATCTTTATATTATCCTTCAAAATGGTTTTCAGAGTATTTTGGTTAATGGTTTTGTGTCCACAACAGCAGTCACAGTGTTGCAAGTATACCAATAGCACAAAGGGATATTTAGAAAAGCTTACAGGAGATTATTTAGAAAAGATTACAGGAGATTAAAGATTGCAAAGCTAAAGATGATGCTCAAACTCCATAACCGCGCTGGGGCCACACTTACCGTAACCTATATATCTTGTAATGCATGATGGTCAGGAGTACCCATGGATCCTAACTATGAATTGGCCAGACATATACCCTATAGGGTGGGGTGGGGAGGGGGGGGGGGTGGGGGTGGGGTTTCCCACATAAAATGGACGGAAGTGATCATTAGAAATTTTGAAGGGAACCCCTAAAAGGTACTAGAAACCTGTTTTGTGAGTGTGGCTCACATCATTTTTTACCCCTAAGCATATTTCCTGTCAGCATATTTTCTGGCTTAAAACCCTAAAAGGTATCAGAATAACTCTTGACGGGTCATTTTTGATTCAAGCGCCCTTGGTGGTACCAAACCCCTATCCCCAGGAAATAAACCTTAGATATCATGCTTGTCTTCAAGCAGTGTCCCATAGAAGAAAACTAATCTGTATTTCTCGTCTGTTTTGTGAAATGCCCCCATATCATAATGGTTTACTCCCCTGTCCCCCAAAGGTTGAGTATTTTTCTTTTATATTCTGATGAAATAAGAAGTATCTGGGTGATAAAAAATGATTTTTATTTATTTATTGACATTTACATGTATGCATATCAAGCAAAATTTTCACTTCAGCCTGGTGTAAAGGCCATGCTGTTCTCTTGCTTGTGCAGTGGAATACCCAGACCATGCGATGAGTGGCTTTTAATCTTAAAATTGAATTATTATTATTATTATTTTGGTCAGTGACGTGTGCACTGTATACAAGATGGTATTGGTCTAGTTTTGTCCCAGCCCAAGTATTCGAAAACAACCATGTTACAAGCTGCTCTGAGAAATCTTCATTTCTAACAGACAAGATGAAAATGAGGCTATAGCACAAATAAGTCGGAGTTTCAGTCACACAACTTTCCTCAATCAAAACAACTCTTTGTTTCAACATTCAATGAGCTGGATAGGGTTAGCACAATAAATAATAATTGGTATATGAATAACTTTCATATGCCACCCTTGTGTCTACATG
The DNA here is from genome assembly GCA_022457155.1 of Cladopsammia gracilis. NCBI lineage: Eukaryota > Metazoa > Cnidaria > Anthozoa > Scleractinia > Dendrophylliidae > Cladopsammia > Cladopsammia gracilis. Next base: position 1,488,601 of record JAJGOT010000088.1, read on the forward strand.
TTCAAATTATTGTTGGTGGCATATAAGCACCACTGGCCTTATGCAGGTAACATAATGTAGAATACGGCCAAAATAAGCTTCAGTTGTGGGTCCAGATGTTTTTTTTTAAGGGCTAATGGTGTGGTGCTTTCAGAATAGCAAAACACAATATTTGGCACTTAAGCTCTTTTTTTCTATCTTATTTTATAGTGATTGTTAATGTTATTTTTTTCAGCAACAACGGGGAATTTACTTAAGGAAAATAGTGATCTATGAGAGAGAATAGCACATTTTTTTAAAACTATCCCCAAGTAGCGAAAACTACAAAATTAAGAAAAGGAAAACGTTGTAAAATGCAAATTTGAGACAGAGTTTATATTTTAGCACAGAGTAATGGGTTAATTTATTTCATAAAATACCAATGTATTTCTAGCTAATGGTTGAAATAGAACAGTGTTTTAGAGATCTGTATTCATTTTATATTGTTGTTACTCACTCATATTCTCTCGCTCCTCATTGGCATTGCCGGTATGGCTTTCCATTTTTATCCCTGAGCCACGAAAACAAGACTGTTGTGTTTCTCAGTACGGAATTCAGCGTATTGTTTCGATTGAGCCATCGAAAGGGAGTAGTAGTGGTATTTGTTTTGAAAACAATAACCTCGAGGGTGCCTGCAAAGGTTTTCCAGTACTGTTTTATTCATGAACACCCACAGCAAGCGACCGGTTCTTCTTCGTATTATTCGTTCGATCTCGCCAATAACAACCTACATTTCTTCTCCTGATTTCTCTTCTTCTTTCATGTAGCTTTCAGTCAATTCCTACGTCGACGAATCCTTCAAATCGCTCAACATTGAGGATTTTTGAAGGCAAAAAAAGCTTTTTAGAAAATTCAAGCACTGTCAAAGCGTGAAATCGCCTTTATACATAATGAACTACAAGAAACCGAAGAAAAAAAAATCGTGTCATATGCTCTTTAAGCGCGTTTTCCATGCACTCTTTTCCTTTTGTTCAATTCGCCACATAATCTTCGAAGCAATCAGCTGTTTTGCTGTTGTCCCCTCCCATATCAGTCCACCCATTAGCTTTTGCTCTTTTCCCCTTTTTTCCTGAACTTCTATTCGCAAACCTGAGTGGACAACGAAATTATCAAAGCTTTTTATTAGCACATTTAATAAGCTGTAACCTTATAAATCAATCATAAGCTTTTCTCACTTGTTGTGACTAATAACAAATCCATAAACGTTATAGTAACATGTTATCTTAAGGAATACATTAAATTAAATGAGTTTCCTAGTTTACCTGTTATAGTTCTACTATGTAAGTCTCTAGAAACGGATATTACATACAATTCGTTTTAACCTTACCAAATTCTGTTTATGATTCACAGTCTGAATGTTTAATTTTTGTTAGTAATCAATAAAGCTGGAAATGGGGATGATCATGAAGTGCTCTGTTGTCAAACGTTTGTCCCCTAAGAATCGACATTTTAGATACCGAACTACATCCTTTCTCACTCCTCCAATCAGCGAGGCCCAACTACCTCAATACCCAGGAATGGACACAGTTTTCGAGGGTTATGGTGGCGCAACTACATTGTATCCATTCGGTGTGTGCATTTCCCATGTAGGTTTTCAATTGCTCACCCCAGGAGAACTTGGGGACGACACTTTAGTAAAGCACTTTGTCAGCCGCTTCCCCATTTTTAGACACACAAAGTTGAAATTGTTTGGCTGTTCAATATTATGGGATTGATTCCAAACACCGATTGGTTGAGTAATATTTTTCAACATAACTTCGTGTTTGCGTGTTTATTATAATCCAATTAGCTACAACAAAAAACGAAAAACGGTAAATGTTTACTGTAAAATAATGCAATAGAAATAATGCAACTATCGACTATTCAAAAAGCAACTTATGAAAATAAAAGCAATTGACATAAATGCAGAGCAAGTCAGTGATAATCACTTGAGACACTTGTACCTCTACACGGAAGGACGAGCCTCATATCCGACACGCTTTTATAACATTAATATCTTCCAGTGACATGTATCTTCACACATGCAGCATGTTTAGCAATGGCAATTCTACATTGGTGTATCTATGCGTTCTTTTAATCCAATTGGCCCGAAGAAAAAAAATCAAAACAAAAAACAGTAAATATTTACTGTTAACAAGGTCATGTATCCCCAAGAAAAATAAAATAACGCAACTACCGACAATTCAATAAACAAATTATTAAAATAAACGTAATTGATATGAACGCAAAGCAAGTCAGTGATAATTAGTTGAGAAATTTGTACCTCTACACGGAAGGACGAGCCTCATATTGGATACTCTTTTATAAAATTGATATCTTCCAGCAAAACGGATCTTCACATAGTGCAGCATGTTCCGCAGTTACATCAGAGCCGTTGTAAAATGGCAATTCTACATTCTTGTATCTCAGGATGCGTTGTTTAATCGAATTAGCTTGAACAAAAAAACAACCAAAACTAAACTAAAAACAGTAAATATTTACTGTTACAAGATCATGTATCCCCTATAAAAATAACATTAACTACCGACTATTCAATCAAAGGGCTCTTAAAGCCATCTCGTTAATGCGTTAGAACGTGAGGTTAACAAAAAAGAAGAATCTTGATTTGGGGGGGGGGGGGGGGGGGGGATCGAATATTCAATCTTTCCGAAAAGTACATAAGTATACGCGACAAAGATTTTATGTACAAGGCAATAATGTCATTTTATTCCGCGAGACATTTAGTTATTGAAGCAACGGATGAACAGGGATGAAGTTCACTTTACAGTAGAACAGAAAGTGGAGTCTTGCTAAATAAAGAACGTAAAGGCTACGGTATGAAGGCTATAAAATTCATTTGCCGGTGACTGCAGAAGTGGTTAGAACTAGTGGAGGCTCATCAACGGTTTTTGACTGTGAAATGAGTGCTTGTAAGTGAATGTTATAAATAGCATTGTTGTGATCATCTACTGGTGCATTTGTAGGACATAAATAGGAAATATTCATAGGATAATTTTTTCTTTTGATTTTACATTAAGAACTCTTCGATTTAAAATGGCAATATCATGTTTAGTATGTTTTCCCTTTCTCATACGATTAAGTAGCTCTGCAAATTTTTTGGCATCTTTTTGTCTCATTATTTCTAAATTCAAACATGGTTGAAACTGGAAAAGATCTCCAACACATATTTTGCTGATTCCACCAAATAGCTCTCTGGTTCCCATTACTTGTATTAATCACAAATTAAGAAAATTGAACATACCACTTCCAACCATGGAGATTTCATCAATAAATACTGTATCTTTAGTTTTTTCAGTTGTGTCTTAATAGTATTAAGTCTGTCAGGTTGTAGTGCACAGTAGTGAAAATCTCTATTCACTGGTAACTTGAATGTCGTGTGTAAAATGTATTGCCTCTAATATGGAAAGCAGCTTTCCCAGTTGGAGCTGTTTTCAAAACTTTAATATCATCTGGATTTTCTCCTGCAATACTATTGAAATATTTGACTGATGAGTGTTTCATATGGCAATGATTCAATATTCCAAAACCGACAGAACAAAAGCCAAATCCATACTCTTGCATAATCAAGCCTAAAGTTTTTTCGAACATACTATTACATAATCATGACACCTCAACATTTAATACCCATTTAAAATCGAAATAACTCTTTCATAAATCAAACCGTAATAGCAATGATTCAGTATTCCAATGACTACTAATAAAGGGACATTAACGTTAATTGTGCGCAAAAGTAATTCCATTGTATAATGCAATCAAATTAGGCCCCTCCACATATGCCGAATCTAATATAAATGAGCAACAACAACATATTTTGCCAGGAGCCATAGTTACCGAAAGAAATCGTGAGCGTTGGCCCCACGCATGCAAAGCCATATTAAAGACGTCTTGAGCTATTTTTCGCAGAAATTGCGCCACCATTGACGCAATGAGAGCGCCGGCACCTACTACCTTACAATATTTGGCGAGAACACTTCGTATTTAGATGCAACCGTTCCAGTTTCTTTGCAATTTGGTTGGACCACGACACAAATATGCGACGAGAGAGGCATGAAAATAGAACGCTTTTTATTTCCAATTTGACAGCCTTGCCTGATAAATGACCACAACTGGCTTCTTATTGGCTAAAATTAATTGCCGACTCGCTTAAACTACCTGCTTTCGTGCCTTAAATTTAACGAGAGTTCAATTCAATTGAGCTGACTCGCCTTAATAACTTTAAGCGAGTTGAAAAGCAACTCTTTTCACGAAATTTCTTGTTGTCACTCGCTAATCGACCACATCTAGTACAACAAGACGCAAATATGCGACGAAAGAGGCATGAAAATAGAACGCGTGCTTTATTTCCGATTTGACAGCCTTGTCGGATAAATGACCACAACTGGCTTTTCATTGGCTAAAATTAATTGCCGACTCGCTTAAGCTACCTGCTTTCCTGCCTTAAATTTAAGCAACTTTTCACGAGACGTCCGGTTGTCACTCGCTAAGCGACTTCACTTTAATATATTTTAAAACATCGATCATTCATATATTCCATAGGGCCCGGTCTGTTAAATGTTGTTTGAAGTTTAATATTTTTCTTGTAATTTATTCACATGTGGATCGGCTGAAATATCTCTGTTTTCCGTTTTTCGATTAGTGGTACGTCTGTTAGCGTTAAGTGGCAGCACAGGTAGCGCAAGCTTAAGTGATGTTTACCGGTAACTGTTGCGTAATAGCGAATTTATAAGGATTTGTATGGGGAAAATTCACTTCGAATTTGAGCGTAAAATTAGGAAAGATATTTGAATAAAACTGGCTCACCTGAACTTATTTGTGTGTTTACTTGTGTCATGAGTGGTTTTGGGGTCGATTCGAAGCGATTCCAGCGAGTTTTAGTTCAACTGTCTCTTCCTCCCTAAAAGAGAGACTCAACGAGCCGATCGGATCCACCGAAGGAAATCGGCCGTAAATTCGCTCCATCGGCTCCAGTCGCCTCGAAATTCCACGTAGACCATAGTCGATAGTTCTGCTTTCCATTCGTGATCTTCATCAGAGTCGCATATACACTGAGAGAGAATTAAAGGTCGCTAACCTCTGCAAACTTTCCCGTTTTGAGCCATCGGAAACGTTTTTGTCACGACTTCGACTTCACCAAACCGTTGGAAGATAGCTTAGCGACCAGGCCAAAGACTCAAATTACTCACACTCGATCAATCAATACCCTCGGCACCATCACCCACCCCGAGTGTGAGTAATTTGAGTCTTTGGCTGGGTCGCTAAGCTATCTTCCAACGGTTTGGTAAAGTCGAAGTCGTGACAAAACAGTTTCCGATGGCTCAAAACGGGAAAGTTTACAGAGGTTAGCGATCTTTAATTCTCTCTCATTGTATATGCAACTCTGATGAAGATCACGAATGGAAAGCAGAACTATCGACTATGGTCTACGTGGAACTTCGAGGCGACTGGAGGCGATGGAGCGAATTTACGGCCGATTTCCTTCGGTGGATCCGATCGGCTCGTTGAGCGGAGTGCCCTACCTTGTCTCTCTTTTAGGGAGGAAGAGACAGTTGAACTAAAACTCGCTGGAATCGCTTCAAATCGACCCCCAAACCACTCAAGACACAAGTAAACACACAAATAAGTTCAGGTGAGCCAGTTTTATTCAAATATCTTTCCTAATCGAAGTGAATTTTCCCCATACAAATCCTTATAAATTCGCTATTACGCAACAGTTATCACTTCAGCTTGGGCTACCTGTGGTGGCAGTCCCGCTAAAAGCGGTCCGCTCGATTTCGCGACCAAAAATAGTTTTGCTTTATTTTTTGCTGGTCAAAAGGCTTTGGTACACATGTTTGAAATACACAATTCTTTTTTTTTTAATTCTTTATTTTCGTCCTGCTACAAGCAAGAGACGAATTCAGGCCGTCTCGGCCCTTTCGACGGTACTATAAGAAGCAAGGGTGACAATTGCGTAGAAAAAGTAACGCAACAATGGCATGATTGAGACCAAACCGAAAGTTTAAATGCAACTGCGGATAGGTATTTCGCCGTTATTGCGGATTGTCAGCACAGTGTAGCAACAAGTTCGAGTAACTAACCTGACTGAGTTTGCACTTTCAATAATGTCAATAATGTCCACTTGGTTTTAAACTCTGGATATGACCTTAAGATGGTATGTCTGTCCACGTGCACAGCTTATGCCATACACAATGAACAAAACAGTTGAGAAAATCATGCCACTGTTGCAAAACTATCTGCCAGAGAGAACATGGCCAAACCATGTGAAAAAACTGACGCAACATAACGGATGTTTCTACGTAGAGCGCCTCTCAAAAACCATCAATTTTAGTCAACCTCGTTCCCAGGGCTTTTCCCTTCGAGAGAGGGGCGGCGGGAAAAGACCCTGGTATCGGTTGGTCACGTGGTGTTCTTAAATAATAATTATAACACTTATATATGCATTCCTGTGGTTAATCCTGTATTTTTATTGGTTGATGGAATTTGCTCAAAAATTACATTAGCATTGCGATTTCTAATTTCGACGTCGGTGGCTCATAAAATCAAGTAATTGTACAATAGTAATATGAGGGTGGAAGGTCTGCACGACTCTTACCTCATGTTTTAAATGCCATTTGCTCCTTCTATATGTTTTGAACGGGTATTCTACATTTCGCCGTTTGTTAAAGAGGATTTTAGTGACTGTAGACTGTAGACTGAATTTTGAAACCTTTCAAAAGCCGCCGTGCAACGGACTAGAGAAGTCGGTCGGTTGTAGTTTCCCGTGGTGTCGCGCTTGTAGATTTTGACCTCATTTTAGCGTCCTTTTTTGCCTGGTAGTTGTGTGTTGTTTTCGCCATTAGTTTTGGCATGTAGATTTTTATGTAGGAAAGGTTTGAATTTCTCTAACTTTTCTCTCTGAAATACCGGACATGACAGGATCTGAAATGATCTGTTGGCCGTGAATGTCTTTCCTGCTATTTATGTCACGCTGGGCCCAGCTATTTTAACTTTCATGATCCAAGCTTTAGAGCAGATAGAGTTGTAGCTTAATAAGCTATTCGCTCCAGTCCTTTACAGAGCGAGTATAAATAAGAGCTGTGCATCTGATTTCGGCCCAGTTCAAGTAAGAATCCTTTGGTCCTGTTACCTTCGTGTTCTCACCATGTCCGGCGAGCAAGCTCCCGTGGCGGAGGTAGATAGTTCAAGCGCTTCTTCAGTCAGCTCAAGCGCCTCAACTAGGCCCAGCTAACCAGAACCGTTATATTGGTAAACTTTTCTTTAGTATTTGTCCGGCTATTTAGCCGTTTCATCGCTTGTTTCCCCGCGGCTCCACGTGCTCGCCGGTTTTTATCTCCTCACCCTGCTCTTTGTCCCTTATCCGTTAGCCTCGTTTCTTTCTAAAGTTTTTCGCTTCCCTACAGCTTTTATGGAATTTACACGCTTTTATATTTGGTTGTTGAGCTATTTATAGCTTTGCGTGCTTCGCTTCGCAAACACCGGGTTTGTGCAGTACTCTTCCCTCGGTCTCCCCTTTCAGTTTGTACGCTTATTATGTTTGTACGTTTATTTTTTTTGCGTATTTTGCCTCATAAACATCGGGTTTGTGCAGTGCTTTCCCCTCATTTCCCATTTTAGTTTGTACGCCTGCATTTGTCCACTTTTGTTATGCGTACTTTGCCTCGCAAACATTGGGTTGGTGCAGTGCTTTTCCCTCGGGTCCCTTTTTAGTTTGTACGCTTGTTTGTGACGTTTTGTTATATGCGTTCTTTGCCTCACAAACACCTGGTTTGTGCAGTGCTTTTGAAGTTTCTACGCCTTTATTTGTCACGTTTTGTTATGCGTACTTTGCCTCGCAAACATCTGGTTTGTGAGGTGTTTTTGAAGTTTGTACGCCTTTTTTTGTGACGTTTTGTTAATATGCGTACTTTGCGTCACAAACATCGGGTTTGTGCAGTGCTTTTGAAGTTTGTACGCCTTTATTTGTCACGTTTTGTTATGCGTACTTTGCCTCACAAACATCGGGTTTGTGCAGTGCTTTCAGGAAGTTTGAACGACTTTATTTGTGACGTTTTGTTATGCGTACTTTGCCTCGCAAACATCGGGTTTGTGTAGTTCTTTTGAAGTTTGTACGCCTTTATTCGTGACGCCTTTATTATGCGTACTTTGCTTCATCCACAAACATCGGGTTTGTGCAGTGCCTTTGAAGTTTGTACGCCTTTATTTGTCACGTTCTGTTATGCGTACTTTGCCTCGCCAACATCGGGTTTGTGCAATGCTTTTGGGTTTGTACGCCTTTATTTGTCACGTTTTGTCGTGCGTACTTTGCCTCACGAACATTGGTCTGTGCGGTGCTTTGAAGTTTGTACGCCTTTATATGCGTGCTTTGCCTCACGAACTTAGGTTTGTGCAGTGCTTTGAAGTTTTGTACGCCTTTATTATGCGTACTTTGCCTCACAAACATCGGGTTTGTGCAGTGCCTTTGAAGTTTGTACGCCTTTATTTGTCACGTTTTGTTAATATGAGTACTTTGCCTCACAAATATCTGGTTTGTGTAGTGCTTTCGAGGTTTATACGCCTTTATCTGTCAAGTTATTGTTGTTAGTACTTTGCCTTACAGACATCGAGTCTGTGCCATGCTTCGCTCAGTTCCGTTGAAGTTTGTATACGTTGGTTTTTATTACCCTGGGTCTGCTTGTTCCTGTATTTATTTTTATGCTTTAAATTTTGCAGATTCGTTATTTTTCATGTCATTGGCATCCAGTTCTTCCCGGTTTAGCACTCTTTTATTATGCGTTCCGCCTTTATTAGTGGATTTTATGGTTCGTGTGTTTATCTTGGTGCTAAACTCGAAGTTTATATACTTCGGGTAGTTATCCGTATTCCTTTCCGTTTACTCTTTATTTCCCTGTCATTTGCGGAGTTTGTTTCGTTCCGCGCCCTCTCCCGCGCCATTTATCTCGATTCCTTATTTTCCCTTGGTAGCCTGAAAGAGTGTCTAATGCCCTAGTCGGATTATTGACGCTCAGGTTGCCATCCCCTGGGTGGATTCTCTCGCAAGTTTCCCGCGCACAATCGTTTACGTTTTCCTCGACATTATATCCTGTTCACCACTCAAGGCTGGCAGCCTTTATATCATATATATTTGTCATGTACATAGTATAACCGTCCTTTTCAATTGCAGAGCTTTGCTTTGTCCTCTGCTTATGCTGCTTAAAGACACCCTCAAAAGAGTTTTCTAGTTTTCTGATTTCTTGGCCGGGAGACAAGATGTTTTATCTGCCACGCCTAGGATATGTCGCTTTCTGGCTTGCCAAGGCTCCCGGAAAAAGACGCAGGTCCACATTACTTCTATGTCCTCCTCTAGAAGGCCTAAAATTCATATCCGTGGTTGCCCTGTTCGCCTATCCCGTTCCGCGCCTTCTGCCGCGCTACTTGTTTCGCTCCCCTTTTCCCATGGTAGCCTGAAAGGGTGTCTAATGCCCTAGTCGGATTACTGACGCTCAGGTTGCCATCCCTTGGGTGGGTCTCTCGCGAGTTTCCCGCGCACAATCGTTTGCGTTTTCCCCAACACTATGCCCTGTTCACCACTCAAGGGCTGGCAGCCTTTATATCGTATATATTTGCCGTGTAAGAAGCCGTCTTTACCAATTGCAGAGCATCCCTTTGTCCTCCGCTTATGCTAATCAAAGACTCCCCAAAAGGAGTTTTTTAAGTTTTTGAGTTCTTTGCCGGGATGCAAGATGTTTTCTGCCACGCGTATTGAGCTGATTGCGAACTCTACTTTACAGGATTACAGTCCCGCCTCCGTTACTATCTGCAAGACGCTCAAATTCACGAGGGTAAACTCTGCACAGCTTTAGAGCCGGGGTGGCTATTTCTTTAGCCTTCACTCTAGACGTTATGGCTCATTTTGGTTGGTGCCATGCTCGCTCCTACCGCATCCTATAACATGAATGCTGCACAAGACCTTCGTTTTACAGGACCATCGGAGTTGCTGTCTCGCCATGTCTCCTTTAGATTTGGGTGGTTGGATGGTATTTTCTGGTTTGGGGTTTTACTAGGTTTGAGTATTGGCAAGTGTCTCGGGTTATTTGGTGTTAGGCCATTGCAACGTTTGACGTCTGGGCACGGTCGCATATCTCCATCTCTTATTAAGCAAGCGTGAAAGGGGCTGTCGCGAATAGTATGCTATTCGCTCCAGTCCCTTACAGAGCGAGTATAAATAAGAGCTGTGCATCTAATTTCGGCCCAGTTCAAGTAAGAATCCTCCAGTTGCTGGCAGCCGTACTTGTTATCTCTCTCTTTCGCGCTTGCCTCATATGCCTCCGTGCCTTTCTTTCCGCTCCCTCCCTTTCCCTATCCGTTTTCACTTCCTAATCTCTCAAGCACGATCGCATATCTCTTATTAAGAAAGCATGAAAGGGACTGTCGCGAATAGTATGCTATTCAACTTGTAGAGAGTTGAAGTTTGTCTCAGTCAAGGCTGTAATTTTAGCTTCCTTTTGATACGCTTTATAGCTGCTTGGAGCTCGCTGCCGGTTTATACTAACACCTCCGTTGTCAATTTTGACAGTCTGGCGAGTGCTTTGTTTACGCGACTATTTCATTCAGGCAAGACCATAGTTTCGGTTCACCTCTCGAACATCGTCGATCAGTTGCCGGGTATGTATTTGCTAGTTGCTACCTTTTTAGCAACGCATATTTTTGTTGAGAACGGTCAAACCATTCTGCTCGACATTCTCCTAAGCGTGTATTTCTTTGGAAGGCATTATTTGAAAATTTTAGCACTTCCTTCTCTTGACTGAATTGAGGATATTTATAAATGTGAGCGCTCTCGTTTCCTGCACATTCCTTCTTAAGTTCGGAATGGATGCTATTAGATCAGTGCGCAGGGGTATAAATACATGTTTGAAAATTATGTCGAGCAGAATGCGGTTTAAAAAAATATGCGTTGCTAAAAAGGTAGCAGCTAGTAAATACAAACCCGGCAACTGATGAGGTTCGAGAGGAATACCGAAACCATGGTCTTGCCTGAATGAAATATCGGAGAAATAATGGCGCAAAATTGACAACGGAGCGAGCTCCACGCAGCTATAGAGCGTAGCGAAAGGAAGCTAAATTACAACCTTGACTGAGGTAAACTTCAACTCTCTACAAGTTGAATAGCTTATTAAGCTACAACTCTCTCTGCTATAAAGCTTGGATCATGAAAATTAAAATCCTGCAAAGACAAATCTAAAATAGCTGGGCCCAGCGTGACATAAATAGCAGGAATGACATTCGTCATTTCAGATCCTGTCATGTCCGGTATCAGTTCAGAGAGAAAAGTTGGAGAATTTCAAACCTTTCCTACATAAAAATCTACATGCCAATACTAACACACAACCGCCAGGCAAAAAAGGACGCTAAAATGAGGTCAAAATCTACAATCGCGACACCACGGGAAACTACAATCGACAGACTTGACCTCTGGTCCGTTTCACGCTGCTTTTGAAAGGTTTTAAAATTCAGTCTACACTCTACAGTCACTAAAATCCTCCTTAACAAACGGCTAAATGAAGAATACCCGTTCAAAACATATAGAAGGAGCAAATGGCATTAAAATCATGAGGTAAGAGTCGTGCAGACCTGCCACCCCACACTCTCGTAACTCCCGTCTTGCTTTTGATTATGCAGCTTCGATTTCACATCTAATTTATTACACCCAGGTTTCTCGGGTGTCCGCTGGGCACGTGACCAGCCGATGCCAGGGTCTTTTCCCGCCGCCCCTCTCTCGAAGGGAAAAGCCCTGGGAACGAGGTTGCAATTTTAGTCTCCCGATTACCGTCGAAACCCGGAGGGGGGGGGGGGGGGGGGACTCCCAAATGAAAGGGGCGGGGATGCTCGTCGTCTCGCTTAGGGGTGTAAATTTCGGATTTTGGTCTCGCTCAGGGTGTTCCAGGCAAAACGCCATTATATTTTGCCGTCAAAGTCTCGTTTAGGGTTGCACGCGAAGAAACATTAATATATTTGTCTGTGTTTTAAAGCGGTCTCTTTTAAGGGTCAAAAAAAGCTTGAGCCACACCCAGATTGGTCTCCTTTAGGGGTTTAATTCAAAATTTCCGACGAGCATCCCCACCCCTTTCATATGGGAGTCTCCCCCCGGGCGTCGAAAGGGCCGAGACGGCCTGCATTCGTTTTTGTTTGTAGCAGGGCAAAAATAAAGAATATGAAAAAAAAAAAGAATTGTTTATTTCATTCATTTGTATCAAAGCCTTTTGACCAGCAAAAAACAAAGGGAAACTATTTTTTCTTTTAGCGGGACTGCCACTTACATGGGCTAATTAAATGCTTGTTAAAGGAAAGATTTAACGCAGTTGTATGTTGTTATCGATATCGATGTGAAATGTTTCATAAAGTGAAGCGGACATTGATTTTTGTTTTGTGGAGAGTTGAAAAAAAATGGATGTATAAGTTAATGCTATACATGAATGGATTATTGAGCTGACTCGCTTAACTTTAAGTTGGAAAAGTAACTCTTTTCACGAGATTTCTGGTTGTCACTCGCTAAGCGACCACATCTAATACAACAAGACACAAATATGCGTCGAGAGAGGCATGAAAATAGAACGCGTGTTTTATTTCCGATTTGAAAGCCTTGTCGGATAAATGACCACAATTGGCTTCTCCTGCTTACCTGCTTATATGTTAGGAAAAAAGGTAGTTCTCAAGATCGCAAAAGAGAAAGTAAACAAAACTTTCAAGGTTTACAAACATAACATCAAGCTACTTTTTGACATTATCATTAAGTAATTTCACAAACCAGTGTTAATCGCTCGATCAATTTAATACCAGTACACAAATAGTAAGGTTTGAAATGTTATTGCGATTTGTTTTAATTCAAACATACGGAATTTTTTTTATTCTTGCAAAATGTATATGCCATATACCATATTTTAAGATACCTATGTGGGATTTTCAATGCGAAATCTTAAACGCGCTAAATTTCACTTTTACTGATTTCTAAGTTTCTTGTTTATCGTCGTCATGGTAATATCGATTTTACCAGAAAATATATCTTGCCAAACTTCAATTCAAAACCAGTTAGTGGTAAACATTTCACGTTGATCTGACTTGGAGAAGGCCGCTTAAAAGCCGATTGAAAAATGTTGGTATGGTCTCCAGAAAACTGTATCGAACCACCTTAAAAACCTTTTTCTGATCCGGTGTGACGGAAGGTTTTGCCGGTGTCGGACTAAGGAAAGCCTTTAGGGGAATCGGCGCTTGATAACGGGGGAAAACTAACTCAAATGGGCAACTCGCTTGCAAAGGAGGTAGGTACGGGATCAAACCACGAACTGGTACGCAACAGGAAGGCGATCAAGAAACCTGACTTGGTTCCAACAGCGTTTATTCCTGACTTGTGACTTGACGATGTAATCCAACGATGTAATCAAACGATGTAATCCAACTAACAATTGCAAACTAGGTTCTTATATACGTAAGGTACAAGTGTTCGACACAAAGGAACATAATGAAAGTGTCAAGCGAAATTTTTTGAGCTCAGCAAAAGTAAATTTCAAAATATATTTTTAACCCAAATGCCCATTGTTCATAAAACTATTTTATTTTTAAAAGTAATCTACATTTGAAAACCCTAAAACAAAGAAGTAGCAGAAAAGCCAAGTCAGCAAGCGGCTTTTTAAGCACGTAATGGTGTCGTATCAATAGATTTGCAAGGTCGGCAAATAACTTGTACGGCACGTACTAGCGATGTACCATTATCGAGTTATTCACCTACAACAAAAGCTACTAAATTTAACTTCGATGAGTCAGCTAAACTATTCATACTGAAAAAACAAAATGACACCATTACTTGCCAAGTCGTTGATTAGTTAAATAAAACTGAAAAAACACCGTGAGTGCCGGACGAGACTAATTTAGAACAGTAATAACAACTATTGTGTGTACAGCTTGATACGTGAAAAATCGGCTAGACATAACTTAGAATATGATAAATTTAATAACAAGGTGTCAACTTGAACAGACACCGCGGAGTTGTGGAACGAACCTAATTAAGAACGATAAATTAACTCAAGGTAAACTATTGTTCAGAAGGTAGTACATTTTAGTATGAATGAAAGCACGACCTGGTACAGTAATTGAATGCTTTTCAAAGAGGTTAAAACAATTAAGTTTGATTGTCAAAAACAAAACCCTGTTGACCTTTAGAAGATTAAATTTCGATGAATAGCACAAAAGCTTATAATAAAAGTGAATTTCATACTACGCAAAACCTTTCACAGCTGAATGCGGAGTAAACCAAGCTGAATTGATCCAGCTGTTGATCTCATACCAATAGCAAAACTTGAAAAACTACCAAATAGCGAAGATAGCGAAACGTGAAAACTGCTAAACAGCAAAGCGTATACTTGAATTCTATTCGTAATATAAGCTTAGTAATACCGTCAAAAGTGAAGTAAATACGTCTTTTCCACTCGACATTTCTAATCGCACAAAACTTTTTAAATTCTCGTACATATTGCCAATTTCCTCCTAACACCGGGATACAATCGACTATGTAAATCATAAACAGCTTTCGGCCGCGGTTATTGTCTGGATTAGGAAAAGGCTTTCGATCGGGTTAATCACGGCTTTTTGCAACGCGGTTTAGAGCGCTTTAATTTCGGCCACAATTTCCGGCGCTGGGTAAACATTGTTTACACCACTAGGAACTTCTTAACAGTAAACTCTCATAACTCTCAAGAAGGACTCTCTCTTAAGAAGGACTAATACCTTTGCGGTAACGTAATGTGAGATATGACAAGTTCATGACAAGTTCTGACATCCCAATACCCTAAGGAAATTAACAGTAGGTCCGAGGGGTGCTCCCAAAACTTTTAGTGGCAGTATGTGACGCCCTTCTTGAAATCCTAACCGGTTTAACCAACCATATCCTCAATGCCCTAATATAGTTTCTATAAAGAAGAAAGAAGAAACCCCCGGACAAAAGTCCACAAAATTTTGTTAACAACTTTTGTCCCTTTTTTCGTACTGATTCCGAAATCTCGTTTAATGCGCATGCGCATTAACGAGAAAAAAAAGCAAATTATGAAAATAAAAGTAATTGATATTAATGCAAAGCAGGTTAAAAATAATCAGTTGAGGAACTTGCAGGATACACTTTTGTATTATTGATATGTTCCAATGAGTATCGCGACTCTCAGATACTTTTGCCTGCTTTTGAGACGTCAATATAAAGTCGTATTGCCGTCTCAAAAACCAGCCTGTGATTGGTTGAAAATTTCCCGCGGCAATTTAATGGGTTCCTTGCGTGGAAAACCAAAATTTAAAATTATCTTCAACGGAGGGGAAAAATGTTGATTACTTTGTCGAGGTAAGATAAACAACGCTGTATTCAATGCAACGACCCTTTCTATCGAACGTTAACGACAAGATGAGTTTAAAAGCTGCTTTTGTTCGTTTGAACAATTTGTTTACATTGAGCTGTGCTGCGCGCGCGCTATCACGCCATCATAATTTGAAAAAAAGTTTTGGGCTAAAACCTCGGCAAGTTTCCGTTATTTACTAATTTTTTCGACGTTTGTAACTTTGAAAAACTTCGAAAAGATGTTCTATCAAATTTGTTCTATTTCAATGAGCAATTTATAGCGTGAAAAGTCCGTGTTTTTAAACTGCTTTTTTGCAAAACAAAAATATGATAACGCGTACAAAACGTCGATCGTGTACGTCAGCTCGCTACTAGTAAGAATTTCAGCTTCGTTCAGCACAAGTTATCTTCAGTTTTGCTTTCTTTTTACCCGAAAAACAGTTAAATCGTGATACAAAACTAATTTCGATTTTGAGGCGTCAATACTGCATTATATTGACGGCGTTGGAAGAAAATATATTCTCCGTATTGGGCTCCGTCGCTTCGCGACTCTGCCCAATTAATACGGAATATATTGAAGAGCATTTGCAATGGCATTTCCACCTTATAATACTATTACTTTGCGTCGCTATTGGAGACACATAATATTAACATGTTCCAATGAAAATTATGCTCAGAAAGTATGTTCAGAAACATCAGAGTTTGTGCAATGGCATTCTACATTATTATTTTCTTCTTTACTGGAGCGACAAAGTATTAAAGTGTTCCAATGAAAAGCATGCTCAGACAGCACTGTTCAGCAACGGCAGAGCTTGTGCCTCAGACGGGTAGAAAACAATGAATACAATGACGACTCAGTGCTGAAAGACTCGACTTCTATTGGAGACCCATGTTCCAATGGAGCGTATATTCAGACATTAAATTCAACAACATCAGTGCAGTCTTTTGGCGTGTTTGTCCTAGACCTTATAGTCGACACGCGATCATCATTGGTGACCAAACTTGGCGTGGACCCTGAACACAGTTTCAGTTCATTTATTTTTAAGACTTTTCGAAATATTTCTTTTGTTTCTCCCCGGAGACTTTCACTGAAGGCAATAAACAACCAGGGGTGAATTGCGGCATTAGCGTGCACCAACCAGTGAAACAACCATTTCAAAATTGTGGGAATGGTGTCGTAATCTTTTGGGTAAAATTCAGACATTATATGGCTGACGTGCACAGGAAACCAGCAAAGTGCAAATATGGTGACAACTGTTATCATCATCTTGATAACTGTCCGACGTTTCTTTATCTTTCTGATGTAAGCTTGCTGGTTGACACTTACTGGTGGTTTACGCTGCCACAGGAACCTGGCAATCAACGAGTACAAGACCGCCATGATGAAAAGCGGGACTGCGTAGGTGATGACGACCCTCATGACCATTTCCAATTTGTAGATGAGGAAAGACATCTCCAACGAATCTTCGTGCCAGTCGTCATAGCACACAAACTTACCACCACCTTCACTTCCATTTCCACTTCCGCTTCCGCTTCCGCTTCCGCCTCCGCTTCCACTTCCACTTTCTCCTTCCACGAATTCGTCTTCGTCCACATATACTTTGGTTCTGAATTTGTAGAGTTGCCCACTGCTTATTAATCCAGCCAACAGCCAAATGACGAAAATGGAACGTAACACTGATCGGGATGACAGGGGCCGTCTCCGAAGGCACACAATGGTCAGATATCGATCAATGGCAATGACTGTGAGCGTCCAGATGGCAACGCAAATGGAGGCGACCAAGAAGAAAGGAATGAGCTTGCACAGTATTGTTCCAAGTATTCCTAGTCCCCATCGATCTCCAAATACGAAGTACGGAATCGAGAAGGCGGAAGCTGTTATCGCATCCACGAGATCAGCAACAGCCGTGTTGACAATAAGCCAGTTGAAGTGTTTTTTGCGAATGTTCAAGCGTGTGCGCACAAGGTGTATGACAAGGGAGTTACCAAACAAAGAAAACGATAGGATAATACCGTAAAGTAGAAACATGGTAATCTTTGTGGCGTTATCGACCCCATCTTGCATCTTCGGCTCCTCTTCGAAATCGGGGCTCATTGTTTCGTTAGATTTATTCGACTCGTCCATCGTGATGGTGTAGTCCCTCTGAAGCACCTTACAGCTAAAAAATCACAATCGAAGTTTGATTTTATTTTCTAATGACGCGTTCTTCAGTAGCCTGTTTCTTTCGTCGGCTCGAAGCGGTTTGAGAAATATCGTATAACTTCCTTGGCACCTGTGAACATCAACAAATACTTTTTTTTTACTTTTTAAGAATGATTTCATCTTTGGTTCAGTTACCTTATATTGCCACGGAAATGAAAAATATTGTCAAACTTTTCAACCCTTAGTTGCATGGTCTTAAATCCAACAAAGCGAAAGGCATGAAGTTTCAATGAGTTTTGACAAATGGGTTTAACAAAGATCTATTTAGTAAAAGCGTGATTGAAAAGGAAACCTATCTTTTTTTATCTTTACATTATATTCATTTGGAATTAATACTTCTTAGCACTGTAACTCTGACTGGTAACCCTGTTTGAGAATGGTAACCCAATTTGGGCGGTGAACGTAAATGTGAGATATGTGGTAGTACTACATATATATGAGAATAATAAAAGAAATCTTGAAAAGTTGGAGAAGTGTGCGATTTCTTGTGCAAGTCCACTTACTTAGCAAAAATTAAAGGATAACCAAACGTTGATGTCATACGGACATATGTGTGCTGTTCGGGACGAAATGAGGTTTCATTGGAGGTTGGAATATCCGATGTTCATAATACTGTACCTTTCCATATTGATTACTGTTAAGCAAACATGCATTCATCGAGTTTTCAAGTTACTAAAATAAGGTAACAAATCAATTCTCATTACAGTACTTAGATCCAGTTTTCCCTCAATCAAAAATATCAACATTGCTACTGGATTTTTTAGACTAAAATTGTGATGCCACGGCATGCACATTACGTGGCATAGAATTTTCCTGAGCGACTTCTTCGGTTAGCAGCCTTCACCGGTCAGAGAATACCTCTCCTGATCTCTTGGGTGTAGGACGCTTACGAGAGATTCAACTGTTTTTACCACGAAAGAAGTAGGTGGGCGTTTCCATAAACGAAGATCATTTCTAAATAGACAAAGATTATATAGAATTGCCTGCTAAAAAACGTGTCGCGTCTGCATGCCACTTCGACAAACCGAAGAAAGAGAGACTTTTTGAATTCAAGAAAGAACGACACATTGAAAACGACGTTGGCATAAAACGCGGGGTGGCATGTACGTCTTGTAACGCCTCACAGGATTGGCTAAGAAAACAATAGAACAAACAACAGAACAATGGACCCTAGCCCTGAAAACAATACATATGTGCTTGATACCCAAGTCTAATGGAATTAAAGGTTCTGAAGAGGTGAATGGTTTCTGTAAAAATGCGGGGAAAAATCATTCGACTTTATTCGAGCAAATACGATATTAATAACATGTTTTCCTTCTTTACACCTCGTGACGGACTCAATCACGTCAATATTCCGATCCAAGGCGCTCGTGAGTTTGGATCACATACAGTAATAATTGTACAGTAATTGAGAAAAAATCTCGCGCTAATTTATGCTCACATGTAATAATTTCAATTAATTCACGAGGATTAGAAACTAAAACAAAGATAACGACAAACAGCAGAAAAGTCTTTGATTGATCATTTTATTGCTATAAATTGTATCATATTGAACAGCTGTTTTTACCTCCAAAGAAAGTGCCACTGGGCGCTCACAAAAAATAAATATAACAAAAAAACAAGAACGATCATTTCGAGATAATTAAACAATTAGATTCTAAAGAACGAACTACCTCACTGCCATATGCCGTACATGCATTCCTCACTGCCATATGCCGTACATGCATTCCTCTTCCAGAAACTGAACGAAGTGAAAAGCAGGATGTATCACTCTTCGCGATATTAGGGAGCTTTAGCTACGACGACGGCAACGCAATGAAAATGTCACTTGAAAAAAGGATTCGTGCTCCTTTAAACTACTTTTAAGCTGTTCCAATTTGTTTAGTTTGACTGATGTGACTAGATTGTCCAAGAGCTGAATTTGTAGGGACGGCTTTTAAGTTGAAATAGAAAAAGGAAAATTAAGTTGTTTTGCAAGAAACGGCAAAGAAATGTACCAAAATGTAAAATGCACGTGTAGAGGCATTGCTTACGGGGGGCTTTTAATTTCCTTATTTAAAACAAAATAAGCTTTACAGTATCTACTTTTACCAACAATCGCTCGTCATCATATAAACAAAGTCTACTGAAATGGTATGTTTGAAAAGTCGGAAATATTTTGAGTCTTCATGCATTTTCCACAACCAGATGAAAGCACGAGAAGAAAGAAAGAACGACTTTCACTGCCATGAAACGCGGGAAAAAATATTGGAAGACTGCTGGATGTATCATTCTTGATGATGTTGTTTCCAGGAGGCTGTTGCTGTATTTCGTTATTTAAAAATAAGCGTTATCTAAGCGTGCTCGTCATCACAAAAGTCTAAATTTCGCAATTGTTGTACGTGATATGGTTGAAACGAAGGCAATTTAAAATGACCACTTACTTTCATTTCTTTCTGACAACAAGCCAATTTCAATAATAGACGGAATAATAAATAATCACTATTTATGACGAATATCTCCTTTAATTTTAATAATGAATAAAAACTAAAGTTTTACTAAAAGATAAACAGGGTCCTTTCGATGGTTTCTTGCAGAGTTTAACCAATTTGTAGTGATAACTTATCATATCTCTGCTGCAAATACTGTCAAAATATTGCGGTCTTTGTTCAACCTCCCGCTGAAACATTTAATCACTGCTATGCCAGGAACAACGAAATTTGATACAGTTTCTCAATTTTGTTCAGCTTTAAGCTAGCAGACATCGCTGTTGCAAAATTATAAACAATTCTGAATGCACTATTCTTTAACTATTTTCTTGCAATGTGGTCAAATATTTAAGATTGGACTTTCTAATTCCATTACCGGATCGACCTTCGGTCTGGTCTAATATCGAACTCTTTTCATAAAATAAAATATTTTGCTGTATATGGCCAATTCATTAAGTATATATATTTTGTTCTCCCTTTATTTCAAAACAAAGCAACCGTGTCTTAAATTTGGGATTTCCTAGGTGGACACTAACGAGACAAAATTTTAAAACATTACAAGTTTATTTTATATTTCAAAAAGCTTTAACAGAGCTGTGAGCCAAGGCCCAGGATGATCATTAATAAATAATAATATGTACCATTCGACGTCAAAAGTCATGGGCAGTTTCAAAATCACCAATTTCCATCGCCGGTAAAAGTTCGCGTGTCAGCCCGTTTAAAATGCGACAATCAGGAAGTCGTTGTTATTTATCTAAAGAAATCACCTTTGAAACTAATGCAGGAACTTTAAATTTCAGAACGTCATATTATCGATATTAATATTCCGAAATATTTTATTTTTATCAACTAACCGCTTTTAATGGTTGGCAGTAAACAAATTTACTTCTGACTTTCGACTTCGTTTTGTTTTCACGGAGTTTAGGATTATCTCCTCGGTATAAAGAAACGCTTTCGGTGGATTCGTGCTTCGCCAAATGTGGCCCTTATGAATCCAATATATTTTGTTCTCCCTCTATTTAAAAAAAAACAAAACGACTTACACCAGGTATTTATATGCATACGCTGGAAAGGCTACAATTGATACATTACTTATATTTTATCCTTTGAAATGTGCAGAATCGTTTTCAGTTATTGCCTCTTCCTTGAGCTGGGTGCAGGACACGTATTGGACTAGGAATATCATATGATACAAAACCGGGCTACATTTCTTACCGCTTTCTTCAGTCTTGTTAGAATCTTTCTTCGTTGGAGACATTCATAATCCTTTTTCGGTTAGTTATCATTAAATGGAAAGTGTGATTATTAATTTAAAGTATCAGTATCTGGTTAGATATCTTTTATTTGCAACGTTGTTGGTCGTCAGGTCTCAAGCGACAAGGTAGTCCATCCATTAAATTATAGAATTGGCCGAGAACGAAGACATCGGCCTAGTTGTTTAAAAGCCGATTAAGATTAGCCCAAATATGTTTTGCTATAATTGTTTTTAATAATATTGTAAGAGTTTTCAATGTCGAATTGTAAGCCGATGAGACATGATGTACAGGCATTGGTATTGTTCTATCCCAATGATTCTATGTTTGCGCTATTCCACTTAATAGCTCTTTGAAAAAAGACGCCTTTGCATGTTGTAGTGCATTACACAATTCGAACGGTGTGTTTTGATGTAGTTTTCAGCTAGACACTACACCAAGCAATAACGTACCTCATCTTCAATATCACAGGAAAAAAAGAAACGCACGAAGGCTCACCCGGGCGGCCATTTACATTTCCGTCAATAACCTGCTGGCTGTTCACATTACATTGGGAATGGAAATGCGACTATCGAATCAATTACTGATGGTGCAAATTTCTTCAGTAAAAGCGAGTTCTATGTACTGTTAACAAAATAATCAAAGCCGTCTAGGTAATACAAGTATCGAACCATTTACGAAAATACCAGCGCTGTATTTCATCAACTGTGAAAAGAACGGTACAGCTCCGCAAAATGATGATGGTACCCGACTGTAACAGATTCCATATTGCATCGTAACTGACACGCACATGCATTGAACCGTAAATGATTCCTCTAGGCACAACTCTTGTCATTTTGAAAATTTGGTGCATGTCTATATTTTGCATAGAGAATAGGGAGTGCCGTTGAACGGGCGGGTCAAAACGCCTCCGTTAAATACATATGCTTTGTGCTTTGGCAGGAATTTATCAACTAAATTAAGGTTATATTCATAAATAACACAAATAAAATGAACTGAATTTTACCTCGCTCGTTAGTCTTTGGTCTGCACGAATTTGGTAGGAATTTGAAGTGATGAGTGCGTTGCAGCGGTATCACTCAATAATGAAACAACACTATCCCTAACCAGGAATAGGAGTTGTACTGTTGGCGACGAGCCAACGACGTTCTTTTCACAGTGCTCGGATTTCATCTCATTTGCCAAAAAGAGTCGAAAATAAATCGACACTATAACGAGAATTTTCCGACACTTTTCGGTGTATCTGACTTATTTGAATAATGGAACACATTTTTTTATGTGAGCATAGGTATCTATGGTTGCTGCAGAAAATAGTTCTGACGTTTTTGTTTTAATCCCTATATGTCAAAATTAGGCTTCGAAAATAATGAATAATTTTCACGAAAACAGATAATTTCTTTTAAGATGAAGGATGCATGTCTGTTTAATGCTGGTTATGAATTAATTCATAAGGCAAAATTTTGCGAGGCCGTTTGGGGCCGATTCCGCTCAAAATGTATAGACATTAGTAATTCAGGTACACTTGCCAGAGCATGATGTTTTTTGTATGGATCTTGCTTCATGGTATTGCTGTCAGACACTAAAATTAGTATATAAATAACCTATGTCAAAAATAATCTCTCTTCCCTAACAATGTATATGAATTATCTTTTGAGATTGCAGTTGAATTTTCAATTCAAAATAACTCATAACATTCTCTCGTCCAATAATCTGCGTGCTCCTCAAAATAAAACTGAAACTTTCCCCCGTTGTGCTTGCTGTAACTTCCACAAAGATATTTTAGTTCATCTACTTAGTTTATGAATGCATCTACTTTATGAATATTTTGGCACCAAGTCATTGCCTGGTGGAATAAAAAGCGATCGGGAAAAGGTGCAGTTTAAAAGCCAGTGATATTATGTATGACAACACACCAGAACCTAGTACGCGTCGGTATTGCTTTAAACCATTTTCTCATTAAAGCGCCTGAACACGACAAACTAAAATTGGCAAAATTTTGTTGGCAACCTTTTGTTGGCGTGTGTGAACGCCGATACCAGTAACTCGGTTGGCGACAATAAAAAACAAGTTTCCATTCTTGCCAACTTGCCAATGTTTTTGCACGGCTGACAAACTCGCATTATTTGACCAGTGTGGACGTCTGTCAAACACACGTTGTTCGCTTTCAAAGAATCAAAACCCGCACACACATCTCGAGATTTGGAGTCTCGGTCTGAGAACGACGTTGAGGTCTCTGGAAGTGTGTCGTTTGAAAACACAACTTTGCCAACTTTTTAAAGTTTGCTTAATCTCGAGTCTACCAACGTACGTTTTCCGTGCTGTTGAAGATGGCTTTACTGTCAAATATCACACATTTAAATCGTGGTGAAATGACGACCCCGCTTGCCTCCAAATATTCCTTATTTCTTATTATAAAGATATATGATTCTCTGCGAACAATCGATTGCTTCAAAAATAATAACAAAGACAAGTACAGCAAAATGGACTGCATACACTGTGCGCCTTTCAGTTACAGGCCCGGTATTCGCTGGTTATGTGCGCATCACTTTTTGTACGCCATTTTTTGCTGTGATTTTTCTGTAATTTTTTGTCCAAGTTTGCTCTTCGATGAGAACACGATAATACTTGATTTTACCTGCAATGATCAGTCAAAACCTCTATTATGTCATGAGAAAAGCTACTTTTATGATTAAAAGTTTCATTGCAATTTATGAGGCTTTCGAAGAGTGCACTTGTCAAAGCTATCATCTGATTACGGTGATTATGATAATTTTAATCTCCGAGCTACAATTGCTTTTGGTTTTACGCAAAGGGTTCGTGCAACACGGTTTGAATCACGCCAAAACAACTTTACAACAAACCCTCTCATGTACATATGACGTGTCGTCGTTATAATGCGAGTTATCAATGCTTATGCTTTAGTGTCGCTAGTGAAAATCAGGCTTAAGTTATCCGTTCCGGTCTCCCTTATACATAAATACTGATAAGCCAAAGGGTGTGACGTGCGACCTTAAGAAAAGTCAATTAATTTCAATTAAAAGTATCGAAATTAGTCAAATGGGGAGCACTGTCAAT
Organism: Cladopsammia gracilis; assembly: GCA_022457155.1. Lineage (NCBI taxonomy): Eukaryota > Metazoa > Cnidaria > Anthozoa > Scleractinia > Dendrophylliidae > Cladopsammia > Cladopsammia gracilis. Next base: position 1,512,967 of record JAJGOT010000088.1, read on the forward strand.
GCAAGTGCAAGTAATGTTAGAGGTGGCTTCGAGCTGTTTCTGGGCCCTGATGCTGTTGCATTGTTCTGTGGAAGAAGGTTGGAAATCTTGGCATGACGCGGTTAAGGATCCTGCAGAGGACACTACTGGTCCAAGAAGGCAGAGACGTTGAGGCTGGAAATCTAAGAAAACTGCGTTCCTGGAGTAGGAGAGAAAGAAAGCCAAAGTAGCTAGAGATCAACTTGGAAGCAGAAGTCGGCATGAGAGATATCGCACATTAGATAGGGAGCTGGTGAAAGGATCACAGATAGGAGAACATTGGCAACTGCACCTGTTAATGAAGCAGCTGTTTCGCAGGAACCCTGCAGGTGCACCACCTGTTGAGAGCGAGGATGGTACACCCTTGGAAGATAGAGAGATAGTGAAGGCACGGTGGGCGGGCTATTTCAAAGACCTGTTGAACCTCCCCTCACTTCAGAGGAGGCTACACAGAAGTGGATAGTATAGGGACTTATAGGGGAGACCCTCAAACTCCTAGGAGATCCACCATCATCGAAATCACACTGAGCGATAATCTGAAGCACGATAAGCTGCCATGTAAAGTTATTAGATTTGAATAACTGACCGGGAGAGAAATATGGCTTATATATACAATTATGTATACAATGTAATATATATATAAGTGTTTCACTTCCCTACCGACTCAGCACCAAGGGTTATTTAGAAACCAAACTATAATCTCTTATCCAACGTTTTTAGGGACGAGTTATAAAGGGTGAACTTGAAAATAAGTAGGTTGTTTGAAAATTTCATTTATTAACTTGGTCTCTCAATATTTAAATAACCACATAGTTTTCTGTGTTGTTGTTTCATTCGAAGCTCCTTTGTACAAAACTGTTTCAAGTGACGACCCAACAAGCGAATCACTTTATGAGCTACGTCTGCGACCACTCTAGAATAATGCTGAACTATCTTGGCTTTACAGTTGTGCATTCTGCTCGCTAAGTCAGCATAACACTTGTTGAGCTTTTCAGCATCTTGGTAAATCTGGTGATCCTTCATTAACCTAGTGACGTAGTATCGAACACACTGTTGATGTACTGTCACTGTACATTGTTCAAACGTGCCGTGCTCTGTGAAAGAAAGTGCAATAAAATTACCTTTTCAAAACGTACAGGCTATCCATGCATTCATCCATCCATGTATCGGTAGTTTCTTGGTGTTGCGGATGGTGTGATCACCAAATGCCGTAAAACAAAAGATTTAAAAGACACTGAACAATACCCACACCACAACACAAAAGCTAACTAACAATGGCTTCCGCAACACCAAGAAACACCCCATGTATCCATGGATACATAAATGCTTACACACATCCACCCATTCGAGCAAGCACACATGCATTTATGCATTATTCATGCATCTACCGGTTATACATCCATTCACCCTGTATTCATTCTTATCACTGTAAACTTTCATTCATCCATCCAGTCATGCATCTTTCCATGCATGCATGCTTGATCTAAACCATTTATGTATCCATATATGAAAGCATCCTTGTATCCACTGATCTAGCCACCTACCCATGTCTATTCATGTACTCTTCTATCCCTCACCCAGTCATCCATCCACTTATCCGTCCGTCCGTCCGTCTATCTGTTATTCATTTGACAATTTGTCCATTCACCGATCACTTTAGTTTGTCCGTCTGTCAGTAATTGTACGCGTACGTACGTCAGTCAGTCAGATCTGATTCAGTTCAGACAGTTGCAGTAGGTAAATCACTCAGTTTGTCACAAAGCTTCTTTGTTAATTAGTCATTGAGCTAGTCTGCCAGTTAAGCCAGTTAACCACTCAGTCAATTAATATATCGTCAATCGAAATATTGTCTTACCAACGTTGTCCAACGTCGTCGTCCATAGGTAGAAAAATATGGAAAAGAAATGAAAAAAAAAGGATTATTTTTACAAAAGGCGTTAAGAGGAAAGCGCGTTTATTTGTTTCATAGCGGAGCTCTACGGGCCGAAGGCCCGCGCGGAGCCCTACACTCATAGAACTAAACCCATGCCCGTCATTTTTCATGGACATGGCTAGTGGAATGCTTCCCGGGCGCGTCGGTCCTGTGCATCCGTCGCGCAGGGCTAGATCGCGGGCGCGGATGACGTAACAAAACATGCGCGTATGACGCCACACAACATCGGGGATCTTAGTAATTTTGAAACCAAAGCGAGGCTTTATTTTTCGCGCGACTACATGGCGAATGTCACGTCAGTTTGGTAAACACGTTAGTTGGAGCTGCGTTTACTAAGCGGAGAAAACCGTTTAAATTAAAGTCGTTATTTCCCTGAATGTTTCGCGGTTTGCTACTCAAGACAGGGATACTAATAGTCCAGTTTCGAATTCGCTATGGTCTCTGAATGAAAGCACTGAACTGAGACGCATTTTTACAGGGTTAGCCTCAATCTGAAGTGATAAATTCAAAATTCAGGCGAGAAGATGACCTGTTCAGAGCTCTGTCTATTGTTTAATTTTCAAATTTCACGCACCTTCTGCCGATATTTGTGAATATTTTACATCAGGTCGAGTCTAACCCAGCGGTAATTTTAAATACGAAAATGGCTTGTTAAGGGATACTCAGAAGCCGCTTTAGTGGAACAAGAAGAACTTTCAGGGATAAAATCTTTCTTCGAGGAACTTCAAACGTTATACGGGGAGATGTTTGTTTTCATTACGGATTTCAGAACCAAAGAAGATAGATTTAAAGAATTTCCAAGCAAGCAAGGGACTTGGGAATTTATGTTGATATCAATCTGTGATTGACTTTTTCTTTGTGTTCTTGTGTAGTTTTGGAGAATTGTTTTTAAAACGTGCTTAAATACAGTTGTATCGATTTCTTGAATTTCATCGAAGGCAGCTCGAACTCGATGCGCTATAAATGGTACGCGTTTTGCTTTTAAACATAAACTAATGGAGATTTGAATAATTTTTTTTTCGAAAGAAGATGTTTTTATGTGTTTGTTTATTCATTACATAGATTGAAAAGCGATTTTATAGTTCTATCTTCACTTGCGTCGCCTTATACAAATATGTTTGTGTTTTTTTGCAATTTTGATTTCCAAATCAGTTTCTCGGGCAATTTTTGACAAGCAACAACTGTATTTTACTCGGAAAGTAGTCAAACTAGTTAGGGGCCGTCGACATAATTATTCCCCTGTTCCTCGCTTAACGTCCACCGGACGTTAAGCTCAGATCCTCCTCCCCATCCCCACTTCCCCCTCCTTAACGTCCACTTATAATTTTACTCTCCCGTATTGTTTATATTGAGCCAAAGAGTTTTTATACGTGTGCGTTTTTTATATCGTATGGGCTTTTATAATAACGATATTGAAAAGAACATATACAATATCAACTGAAGCTTTGTCTTCCGAGGAACGGAAGAAGATGACGAAGAAATTGTTTCGTGGATTTCATGTGACAATTGTGAGGCGTGGTACCACTATAATTGCGTACCAAATACACACAACTTGCCAAGTGAGGAGGAATTCATAGAGGAAATCATCTGGGTTTGCCATCTATGCATTGATAGAGTTTTTCAAAAAGCTCAAATTGCACTCGCCGAAGCGGCTCGTACAATTTTGAGCTTTTTGAAAAACTCACTTGTGCAAATTAATCCCAAATTGAACTCGAAACCGTATGATTACCTATACAAATCCCCATCATCATCATCATCATCATCTTTATTTAAAAAACACGGTAAATACATCAGGCGTTAACAATTTCATATAAACTACAACTTAATAAAAAACTATGTATGTAAATTAATCTTCTATAATTTAAAAATATAACTAACTATTAAAGAAAAGTAAACTAAAATAAAGCCTGTTTTACATGTATGCCGTGTCGGAATTAATTAAGAATCGTCGGAAATTAGTCAGAGATGTTGCCTGCCTAGCAGCTGAGGGTAGACTGTTCCAGAGGACTGCACCACTATAGGCAAAGCTATTTTTGTAATAATTAGTACGTGGCAATGGTATTACAAGCTTATTATCAGAATCCCGCAAATTGTAAGAAGTAATCACATCACTCCGCTGAATAAATTTAGAGGACAAATAATTCGGTGCGAGGTCGTTTAAGGACTTATAGACCATCTCTGCCTTTAGTTTTTGACGTCGAGTTTCTAAATTGTCCCAACCTAATTCTTTAAGTAGTTGGTTGGCGTCAGTATCATAACTAGAATGAGTAAGGACGCGGACAGCACGATTTTGAAGTCTCTGTAATTTGTCAGATAATGTTTTGGCACAGTTACCCCAAACAACACTACAATAGTCGAAGTGCGATTGAACTAACCCATAATAGATATTATGCAGAGTTGCAGGAGGAACACAGTGACTTATTCGTTTAATAGATCCAATACCAGAAGAGATTTTTTTAGATATAGCGTTGATATGATTACTCCATGTTAGATTTTCATCAATTAACACACCGAGAGACTTGGTAAAATCAACTCTGTTTAATTGTGTACCATTAATTTTGAAATCTGGGAGAACGGATAGACTATTCAATTTTTGTCTTGATCGGATTATCATAAATTCAGTTTTTGTCATATTGAGAGTCAATTTGTTGGCAATAAGCCAATTGTTTATATTTAACAAGTCCTGATTCAAAGAAGCCTCAAGAGAGCAGATATCATTGTCAGCATATGTTAGGTGAGTATCATCAGCATACATTCTTGGTTGCGAATTTGATAAACAACTAGGTAAGTCATTAATGTATAAGAGAAACAGCAAAGGTCCTAGTATCGTTCCCTGGGGAATCCCACAAGTTAAAGTGCAGCTTTTAGAAAGGACACCATTGACAGTACATTTTTGGGTACGATTTTCTAAATAAGAAGAAAGCGATTCGTAGGCAATTCCTTTAACACCATATAAATATAGTTTGGATAATAGAATAGAATGATTGACTGTGTCAAATGCCTTTTTTAGATTTAAAAAGACAACAGCGTTAACATAGCCACGATCTATGTTAAAGGCCCAATTATCAGTGGCTTCGAGCAAAGCGGTTATAGTTGAGTGAAAGGATCGAAAACCAGACTGATATTTTGACAAAATATTATTTCCCCACACAAAGGAGGATATTACCGTCTTCCCAGCGTGCTAGGGGTAAAATTTGGGTGAATGACTTTCGGTGGAACCGACGAACGCACGTTTTTAGGACAAAGTTAAGTACATGGATTTCCTCGCTTTAATTTAATGGCATGGAAAGAAAACAATGCGATCCTTATTCCTCTATTAATAATGTGCCAGGAAATGGTTTTCTTAGAGTGGAGTGGACCCGTTGAAAAAAATTATCGTGGTATACGGTTTGACTGTTGTCGTCTGTTAGCAATCATCGGTAACGCATATTTTAAATTGGTTGGATCGATTATAAAAGGCTAGTCAAAAGCCAAATACAATTCAAGTCATTTAAGGTATAAACTTCCTCGAAAACCTAATTGACTCCACGATTTCATCCCAAATTTTGAAGTTGAAAGTGATCTATTTCGGCGGCTGTTTGTTTTTATCGGCGTTGAATTGAAAGTGACTACATCCGGCAAGCTCCTAGTGGCGCGTCGTTTGTGAGAAGATCTATTTGCATTTGTGGTCCGATTCGAGTTTTATTTTGGTCACAGAAAAATATAAGATGAAATGAAGCTGAATGATTAGTGCTCGTACCATAGAAAAGTCAAAAAATAGCGAGAAAAGCGAAGATCGATTTTGAACTAAAAATAACATAACCGTAAACAAACACAGCAGGACAGTCGCGTGGGAATTATTTCACCGGCTCCGTTCACCAGTATTAGATTCAATAAGTCAAAGCAAGCAAATATACGGATATTTCTTCTAATATAAGCCGGCATTGTTTTGAAATGGCGAGATGCTTTAATGATTCCAAGAATCTGGTAAGAGATTTCAAGCGTCTACCACGCGACGCTTTTCGCGGGTTTTGGCCCGTCTGGGAAGTTAAGCGATCTTAAAGCAAACTGTAAACATAACCCGAAATGGAAAATATTCTGTAAAGGTGAATAGAATAAATAGGTTAACGTAAATTTATTTTGAAAGGTTTCCGCCCCACACCAACGTCCAGAACTTGACTTCTTCTTCCCCCCCCCCCCCCCCCCCTTTCCGGTGGACGTTAAGCGGGGAGCAAGGGAATATGTCAACGGCCCCTTATTGTAGACGGAGAAAAAGTTGTTTTTGTGAACTTTTGTACGGTCTAAATGTACTATGCAGACGGTCTCGTAATACTGTTTTTTAATTCTTGTGCTTCCGACCTTTCACCTTAGGTTTGTTGAAAGAGCGACGCTGTTAGGCTCAGCCTATCTATATATATTATCACCTTTCATTGACTTCTCTTCACAGCGGGGTTAAGATAAAAAAAAAATTGCTCTAAGCAACGGGGATCCCGAAACTTCTGCAGCTCTAAGCTCCCCATGCTCTTTGCTTATGTAATAATACGAATACATCGTCAATATGTCTTTCCGCACTAGTGATTTGGTGGGGCTGTGGTTTAAATATATGTTGTGTCTCGACCTCAGACATGAAGAAATTTGCAAAGGCAACTAACAATTTCGTTACCGTCACTATTGCACATTATACGCTAACTAATGTTTCCATATAATTTGTGGCGCCATGAAGAACGAATTTTTAAGAAGATAAATTTAACTACTTGTCAGCAGACTTGAATTTCGCGCCTTCGACAACAGCCGAAAAAAGGTGAATTCGTCTTGCGAAAGAGGACTAATCAATAAATCAGCCGACATTTTTGGTTTTCGTTTGTGTTCTTTGTCGTATTTTATTTACAAAGGAAAATTACTTCATTTTTCATAAATACACTGTTTAACGGTTTTATGCACACAAACTGTACACTACGCAAATACGGTATGGATTCTGAATAGATTCAATTCATTGACATAAAACCCAAACTATAGTAATTATTTTGGCCAATCACAACAGACGCGAACAATGCAATTAACCAATCAGAACGTGAAAAAAAAAAAAAATCATTTCGCCGGCGCCAAGCGCGGGAAACACGTGTAGGCTTAACTTCTGATTGGTTGACTGATAAAGTGAGGCGAGATCACAAAACATAGCAGTGCAAAACATAGCAGTGCAGAACCAAGTTAACTGCGAATTTATTGTTGACGGTCAACTAAAAACCACAATGAGCAGTAATATAGTTGAAGCTTTATTGTGTTTATATATCTTTAAGTGCATTAGGGATTGTAGGTATTGAATATAAAGTAATACCGTAGTTATTTACATTTTACGAGTTGAAAGTTATATATGAAAGCTTTTTGAGTTCCTGAGCCTGGGGGGGGGGGGGGGGGCACATTGTGCACATTGTCGTAACTTCAAGAGCATTAAGGCTACGACAATGAAACCTAGAGGGTACATAGTACGTCCGAAACTGTATCCTTTGCGGTCCGCACAATGAAACGATGACGTCATATGACGTAGTTATTAGGTAATTAGTTATACGGCCGCCATCTTGGATCCGCCATCTTGGATTTCTGAAATTTTTTAAAACCTCTTAAAAACCGTCCAAATTGACTCAAAATTAATCAAAACCAATAAATAAACGCTAAATGACGTAAAAATATAAAAGTTATACCAATAAACATTGTTTTTCTTCATTCAAAGGTACAAATATGCAAATTTCAAAAAACATGGCTTTCAAAATCTTGTTGCCATGGAAACATCAAGTCACGTGATCAAAAAATTGTCATATAAAATTGTTGCCAGATAAATTTTAGGAAAAGTCACAAAGTTTGATGGCGTTTGAATACATATTAAAGAAGTTATGAACGTTCAAAGTTAGCGCGGGCACTTTGTGCCCCCCCCCCCAGGCCGAATAGGGTTAACCCTATTCAGACTGGGGGGGGGGGGGGGGCTTTTCGAACCTCCCCCCTCCCTCCAGTAAAATTGTGATAACTCTTACACCGAAATAGCTATGAGGCTGAAATTTTCTGACTTTTCCTAGAATTTATCTAGGGACATTTTGGTATCCATAACATGTCAGTGTGATTAACCATGTTGCCATGGCAACCAGTTTTTGACACATAGGTTTTTAAAATATTAAAATATGGTGAATTTTTTATTTTAAGATCTTGTTCTTTGACTTATAGTGCATTTTCTTGTTAGAATAGTTTTTTTTTCTTGGGACTAGTTCTTGAAAGACATCAAAATTTTTTAACATCAAATATTTGGGGGGAGGGGTAGGTAAAGTTTTGCTCTCTTTTACTTATAGACAAATATTTTGTACTATTTATTAAATAACGCTTCTAAGTTCATTGTTTGGATAATAAACATTAGTTTGATACGTGTTTTATACATTCTGATCCTTCTCTCTTTTAGATAGTTTTTAAATTTTAATTTAAACAAAAAAAAAGGAAATCCAAGATGGCGGATCCAAGATGGCGGATCCAAGATGGCGGACAATAATTTCAAAATTATAGTTTTATCGCACTTTTTTTGCTTTTTCTCGCTTTACAAGTGTGTCTTTGTTTGTATTTATTATGTTTTAATATTAAAGAGATGATTTTACAGTTATATTTGATATTTTAAGTGTCTGGATGGAAAAATATCAAAGAAACGTCGGAAAAACAAAAATGACGCCATCGTGACATCATAATTGCGTGTGACAGGTCAAAACTGGGTGTGAGGTTTCCTTGTATGGAGATGAACATTGTGTGAAAATTTCATGGTCCTAGCCTTACTGGTTCCAGAGATATAAAGGGGGGGGTCCGAGGAGCCCCCACTCCCCCCCCCCCCCCCCCAGTCACAGATTGCCTAAAAAAGCCCAGTAGGAAATAGCAAGGGTTGACAGGCCGCACAATCTCTACCGGTGTGAAACATTTGAAAACCTTCTATATATTCTTCTAACGAGTATCTCCTGTAAAATGGAGGTGGTAGGCCTGTACGACTTTTACAAAATGCTTTTAAATGCCGCTTACCACCTATATATGTGTTTTAACGGGTATCCATTTACTTGGTTTTGGAGGAGTTGGTGTTGACTGAAAAAACTCTTTTTAAAGCCGCGCGTATTACGGACTAGAGGTCAACTGTGTTATGTCTGTAATGTTTTTCTGTGATTTCGTTCTTTAAGTATTTGACCTCTTATAACGTCCATTTTCTTTTGCTTCTGCGGTTAGTGAGTTGTTTTATGTTGATTTTTAACACAGAGGGTTCAATATTTGTAGTTTTTTCTCTCTCTGAAGTAATAGGATCTGAAAATATATGTTGATCGTTTAATGTGTTTCCTGCTATTTTTTATCACGCTGGGCCCAGCTATTTGTGTTTGTCATTGCAGGAGTATGTCACGGTGAACGAAATGTAGATCCAAGGTTAGCAGAGAGAGATAGTTTAAGCTTTAGTGAAAACTCTGTGACTTTAAAACGCTTCTCAGTCAAAGCTGTGTTAATAGCATCGATTCAGCTCCGCTTTATATCTGCGAGTTGTTTGCGTCTGGAGCTCGATATTTATATTACCTCCATTTGGTAATTAGCTTGCCAGTCTAGCGACTGTTTTATTTATGCTACTGTATGATTCAGGCAAGACCATGGTTTCGGTTCTCCACTCGAACCTCATCAGTTGCCGGGTTTACATTTGGTGGTTGCTTCCTTTAGAGCAACGCATATTTATGGCGAGAACGGTAAACGTTCTGCAGTTTTAGGGCTAATTTGGCTTTTTATATCTACCCCTACTCGTAAGTGGGATCGAAAGTGGTGCGTTCTGATTGGACCTTGCCAGCCAATCAGATGCTGTAGTTTCGATCCGTTTGTATCTCAAGCTATGGGTTGTGTTTTTAAAAAGGTTAAGATGTGAGATTTGTAGGTGTTGCAAGTTATTGTTCTGAACCGAAAGTCATTATATAAAATCTATATTCTTTGTTTTTGCTCCTCTGAAAATAGAGGAAATGTATTGTATATTTTGCATGTATTTTTTGTAGTAGACTCTTCTTTGCAGTTCATGTACAATATTGTGTTAAGTGGTTTCACGGGTAGAATAGGGCTCTGTCTGGAAAACATCACAGTAGGAAATAGCAAGGGTTGACAGGCCGCACAATCTCTACCGGTGTGAAACATTTGAAAACCTTCTATATATTCTTCTAACGAGTATCTCCTGTAAAATGGAGGTGGTAGGCCTGTACGACTTTTACAAAATGCTTTTAAATGCCGCTTACCACCTATATATGTGTTTTAACGGGTATCCATTTACTTGGTTTTGGAGGAGTTGGTGTTGACTGAAAAAACTCTTTTTAAAGCCGCGCGTATTACGGACTAGAGGTCAACTGTGTTATGTCTGTAATGTTTTTCTGTGATTTCGTTCTTTAAGTATTTGACCTCTTATAACGTCCATTTTCTTTTGCTTCTGCGGTTAGTGAGTTGTTTTATGTTGATTTTTAACACAGAGGGTTCAATATTTGTAGTTTTTTCTCTCTCTGAAGTAATAGGATCTGAAAATATATGTTGATCGTTTAATGTGTTTCCTGCTATTTTTTATCACGCTGGGCCCAGCTATTTGTGTTTGTCATTGCAGGAGTATGTCACGGTGAACGAAATGTAGATCCAAGGTTAGCAGAGAGAGATAGTTTAAGCTTTAGTGAAAACTCTGTGACTTTAAAACGCTTCTCAGTCAAAGCTGTGTTAATAGCATCGATTCAGCTCCGCTTTATATCTGCGAGTTGTTTGCGTCTGGAGCTCGATATTTATATTACCTCCATTTGGTAATTAGCTTGCCAGTCTAGCGACTGTTTTATTTATGCTACTGTATGATTCAGGCAAGACCATGGTTTCGGTTCTCCACTCGAACCTCATCAGTTGCCGGGTTTACATTTGGTGGTTGCTTCCATTAGAGCAACGCATATTTATGGCGAGAACGGTAAACGTTCTGCAGTTTTAGGGCTAATTTGGCTTTTTATATCTACCCCTACTCGTAAGTGGGATCGAAAGTGGTGCGTTCTGATTGGACCTTGCCAGCCAATCAGATGCTGTAGTTTCGATCCGTTTGTATCTCAAGCTATGGGTTGTGTTTTTAAAAAGGTTAAGATGTGAGATTTGTAGGTGTTGCAAGTTATTGTTCTGAACCGAAAGTCATTATATAAAATCTATATTCTTTGTTTTTGCAGGAAATAGCAAGGGTGACAGGCCGCACAATCTCTATACCGGTGTGAAACATATGAGAACCTTTTATATTTTTGCTCTAACGAGTGTATCTTTTAAAGATTTTCCTTTTTTAAAGGATATAATAGGTGGTTCTTTAAAAATTTGCCGTAAAAGTGGTTGGTTTTGTATATAGTGCCATTTTCTCATTAAAACTTGTTTGATGTTTGGCACTGATGGTTGGTATTGTGTTACAAAAGGCAAAATGTCTTTTTGAGTTTGTTTATCTTGTTTAAGCGCCGATTCCCTTCCTGTGAATTTTATTTCTGATAGGATTTTTTCTACCAGGTTATTCGTTTCTAAATTTTCTAAATTTTCTAAATTTTGAAATGTTTTCCTCAAAAGTAGTTTTTGAAGAATTAGTTCGTAGGAGTCTCAGGGCTTCGCCCTTCACGAATCCTATTTTAACACTTGGTGGGTGACAAGAGGTAAAATGTGTATATTGAAAGGTTTCCGTTGGCTTAAAATGTGTTTTTATATCAAGGATAGATTGTTCCTTGAATCTTTCGCCTTTGTATATAACTGTATCCAGAAATGTAGTTTCAATGTCTGAGATTTCAGCCGTAAATTTGATTGTAGGGTGATGTGAGTTGGCTTGTTCGATGAATTGTACAATATCTGGTTTGCTGATGTCCCATAGTGAGAATATATCGTCAATGTAACGTTTCCAAACTGTGGGTTTAGAGACGTTTTTGCTTAGAATTTGTGTTTCAATGTTCGCCATGAATATGTTTGCAAAGGCAACGGCCATTTTAGTTCCCATGGCAGTACCGTGTATTTGCAGATAGTTCTTTCCATTAAACTGGAAGGAATTTTCTTTGAGAATTAGTCTAAGCATTTCTCTGAGATAATGTGTTGGTATGGGAGGGTCGTTTTTGTAAAAGTTCTCGTATGCTGTGCATACTGTAATAATACCCTCTTCCTGTGGTATATTTGTGTATAAACTTGTGACATCCATCGATACAAGAAATGTTCGTTTTTTAACTTTGGTTTTCTCAATAAAATTTATGAAATCGGTCGTATCTTTAAGATAAGACGCTTGTGATTTCGATATAGGCTGAAGTAGTGTATCAACAAAAGATGATATTCTTTCTGTAGGTCCATCACAACCGGAGATAATTGGTCTCCCCGTGATGGTTGGTTTGTGAATTTTTGTAAGGGTGTAAAATTCTGGTATTCTTGGTGGATTTGGTGTTTGTAACAGCCATTTCTTTGTCATATCATCAATGTGGTTTTTTTGGTGTAGTTCTGAAATCAGACGCGACACCTTGTTATGTGTCTCTTTAACCATGGGTTCAACGAGAGGACTGTAATTGTTTAGATCATCGATTTGGATTTGTCCTTCTCGTATTTTATCGCTTTTGTTCATGACAACAGTGGTACTTCCCTTGTCCGCTTTTTTAAGGTTAATTTCAGTGCTATGTTTTAGCTCATGTAATGCTTTGCGTTCTTTGCGTGACAAGTTATGTTTTGGCTTAATTATTTTCATTTCCGCCAGTTGTGATTTAACATCTTCTAGATAACTCTCTAGGGCAACTGATTGTTGGATTGGTGGTTTCCAGTTTGATTTGACATAGAAAGGGTGAACCTCTTTATTTTGTCCGTGGAAAATGTATTTGAGACGCATTCGCCTTGCAAAATGTTGAAAATCTTGCAATAGCTGCCGTCTGATTTTGTTTTTGTGGACTTTGTTCACTGGTATAAATTTAAGACCCTTGGAGATTAATTTAGTCTGGGCATCAGTTAAATTGTTGTCGGAGAGGTTTTTGATAAACTTCTCTTCTGTAGGTTTTTGGTAACTGACTGATTTCAAAGAAGATTTTTTTCTGCGTTCATTTCTTGTTTTTGTGTTTCTTTGTACTTTTGTAATGTATTTCCCTTTATTTGTATTTGTATTTCCCACTGTGATGTTTTCCAGACAGAGCCCTATTCTACCCGTGAAACCACTTAATACAATATTGTACATGAACTGCAAAGAAGAGACTACTAGAAAAATACATGCAAAGTATACAAATACATTTCCTCTATTTTCAGAGGAGAAAAAACAAAGAATGTAGATTTTATATAATGACTTTTCGGTTCAGAACAATAACTTGCAACACCTACAAATCTCAAATCTTAACCTTTTAAAAACACAACCCATAGCTTGAGATACAAACGGATCGAAACTACAGCAACTGATTGGCTGGCAAGGTCCAATCAGAACGCACCACTTTCGATCCCACTTACGAGTAGGGGTAGATATAAAAAGCCAAATTAGCCCTAAAACTGTAGAACGTTTACCGTTCTCGCCATAAATATGCGTTGCTCTAAAGGAAGCAACCACCAAATGTAAACCTGGCAACTGACGAGGTTCGAGTGGAGAACCGAAACCATGGTCTTGCCTGAATCATAAAGTGGCAAAAATAAAACGGTCGCTAGACTGGTAAATTTATTACCGACATTACCAAATGGAGGTTTTAAATATAAATATCGAGCTCCAGACACAAACAACTCACAGATATAAAGCGGAGCGGAATCGATGCTATTAACACAGCTTTGACTGAGAAGCGTTTTAAAGTCACAGAGCTTTCACTAAAGCTTAAACTATCTCTCTCTTCTAACCTTGGATGTACATTTAGTCCACCATAACATACTCCTGCAACGACAGACACAAATAGCTGGGCTCAGCATGATAAAAAATAGCAGGAAACACATTAAACGGTCAATGTATCTTTTCAGATCCTATTACTTCAGAGAGAGAAAAAACTACAAACATTGAACCCTCTGTGTTAAAAATCAACATAAAACAACTCACTAACCGCAAAAGCAAAAGAAAAGGGACGTTATAAGAGGTCAAATACTTAAAGAACGAAATCACAGAAAAACATTACAGACATAATACAGTTGACCTCTAGTCCGTAATACACGCGGCTTTAAAAAGAGTTTTTTCAGTCAACACTAACCCCTCCAAAACCAAGTAAATGTATACCCGTTAAAACACATTTATATATAGGTGGTAAACGGCATTTAACAGCATTTTGTAAAAGTCGTACAGGCCTACCACCTACATTTTACAGGAGATACTCATTAGAAGAAAATATAGAAGGTTTTCAAATGTTTCACACCGGTAGAGATTGTGCGGCCTGTCAACCCTTGCTATTTCCCACTGTGATGTTTTCCAGACAGAGCCCTATTCTACCCGTGAAACCACTTAATACAATATTGTACATGAACTGCAAAGAAGAGACTACTAGAAAAATACATGCAAAGTATACAAATACATTTCCTCTATTTTCAGAGGAGAAAAAACAAAGAATGTAGATTTTATATAATGACTTTTCGGTTCAGAACAATAACTTGCAACACCTACAAATCTCAAATCTTAACCTTTTAAAAACACAACCCATAGCTTGAGATACAAACGGATCGAAACTACAGCAACTGATTGGCTGGCAAGGTCCAATCAGAACGCACCACTTTCGATCCCACTTACGAGTAGGGGTAGATATAAAAAGCCAAATTAGCCCTAAAACTGTAGAACGTTTACCGTTCTCGCCATAAATATGCGTTGCTCTAAAGGAAGCAACCACCAAATGTAAACCTGGCAACTGACGAGGTTCGAGTGGAGAACCGAAACCATGGTCTTGCCTGAATCATAAAGTGGCAAAAATAAAACGGTCGCTAGACTGGTAAATTTATTACCGACATTACCAAATGGAGGTTTTAAATATAAATATCGAGCTCCAGACACAAACAACTCACAGATATAAAGCGGAGCGGAATCGATGCTATTAACACAGCTTTGACTGAGAAGCGTTTTAAAGTCACAGAGCTTTCACTAAAGCTTAAACTATCTCTCTCTTCTAACCTTGGATGTACATTTAGTCCACCATAACATACTCCTGCAACGACAGACACAAATAGCTGGGCTCAGCATGATAAAAAATAGCAGGAAACACATTAAACGGTCAATGTATCTTTTCAGATCCTATTACTTCAGAGAGAGAAAAAACTACAAACATTGAACCCTCTGTGTTAAAAATCAACATAAAACAACTCACTAACCGCAAAAGCAAAAGAAAAGGGACGTTATAAGAGGTCAAATACTTAAAGAACGAAATCACAGAAAAACATTACAGACATAATACAGTTGACCTCTAGTCCGTAATACACGTGGCTTTAAAAAGAGTTTTTTCAGTCAACACTAACCCCTCCAAAACCAAGTAAATGTATACCCGTTAAAACACATTTATATATAGGTGGTAAACTGCATTTAACAGCATTTTGTAAAAGTCGTACAGGCCTACCACCTACATTTTACAGGAGATACTCATTAGAAGAAAATATAGAAGGTTTTCAAATGTTTCACACCGGTAGAGATTGTGCGGCCTGTCAACCCTTGCTATTTCCCAAATACATGCAAAATATACAATACATTTCCTCTATTTTCAGAGGAGCAAAAACAAAGAATATAGATTTTATATAATGACTTTCGGTTCAGAACAATAACTTGCAACACCTACAAATCTCACATCTTAACCTTTTTAAAAACACAACCCATAGCTTGAGATACAAACGGATCGAAACTACAGCATCTGATTGGCTGGCAAGGTCCAATCAGAACGCACCACTTTCGATCCCACTTACGAGTAGGGGTAGATATAAAAAGCCAAATTAGCCCTAAAACTGCAGAACGTTTACCGTTCTCGCCATAAATATGCGTTGCTCTAAAGGAAGCAACCACCAAATGTAAACCCGGCAACTGATGAGGTTCGAGTGGAGAACCGAAACCATGGTCTTGCCTGAATCATACAGTAGCATAAATAAAACAGTCGCTAGACTGGCAAGCTAATTACCAAATGGAGGTAATATAAATATCGAGCTCCAGACGCAAACAACTCGCAGATATAAAGCGGAGCTGAATCGATGCTATTAACACAGCTTTGACTGAGAAGCGTTTTAAAGTCACAGAGTTTTCACTAAAGCTTAAACTATCTCTCTCTGCTAACCTTGGATCTACATTTCGTTCACCGTGACATACTCCTGCAATGACAAACACAAATAGCTGGGCCCAGCGTGATAAAAAATAGCAGGAAACACATTAAACGATCAACATATATTTTCAGATCCTATTACTTCAGAGAGAGAAAAAACTACAAATATTGAACCCTCTGTGTTAAAAATCAACATAAAACAACTCACTAACCGCAGAAGCAAAAGAAAATGGACGTTATAAGAGGTCAAATACTTAAAGAACGAAATCACAGAAAAACATTACAGACATAACACAGTTGACCTCTAGTCCGTAATACGCGCGGCTTTAAAAAGAGTTTTTTCAGTCAACACCAACTCCTCCAAAACCAAGTAAATGGATACCCGTTAAAACACATATATAGGTGGTAAGCGGCATTTAAAAGCATTTTGTAAAAGTCGTACAGGCCTACCACCTCCATTTTACAGGAGATACTCGTTAGAAGAATATATAGAAGGTTTTCAAATGTTTCACACCGGTAGAGATTGTGCGGCCTGTCAACCCTTGCTATTTCCTACTTGTTGTGTTTTTAAAAAGGTTACCAGTCACAGATTGCCTAAAAAAGCCCAGTCTGAATAGGGTTAAGATATAACTTAAGTGAAAATTTAGGAGCTTCCTAAGATATGTCCTAGGTGGTATTCACGAACGATATCTTATGACCATCCAAAGTTAAGAGTAACTTAGCAGTCTCCTAAGTTTGATGGTCGGGGGCAGTTATCGATTAGTAAAAGTAAACCAATCAGAGAGAGTTCATATGGCGCGCTCTCTTGAATAACAAGTTATGAAAATTACATGAATAAATATTTTGTATTGTGTAAATTGTTGTCACAATGACAATACAATAACCTTTATTTCATCTCGAATTTAAGATAGCCAAACTGATAATATCTTTGTTCATGGTCCGTAGCGAAAGCAACAAACAAATCCATCATCATTTTAATGAGGTATACTTTGATATTTCTTGTACAAGGGCTTATGTTCACGAAAAACGGAAATATAACAGTGCAATGAGAAAGAAATGTGGAAACCGTTCATGACACGACGGCCTATATGAAACTAACCGTGTTGTTTGTCATTACTAGAAAATATTTAATTTTTCTTAGGAAAGCAATATAATGCTTTAAAATGTTTATTGAATCGGTAACTATTGTGGTACACAATAATCACGCTGAAAATCGTCGTAAAACTCGTCAACAATCGAATTAAGCCCCCGTCAAGACATGTTTTAATAAGTTAGGAGGTCAATTTTGACCTCCTAAGTTTAGGAGAAAAATTAAGACATATCTTAAGTTAGGAGGTCTTCGTGAATACCAGTTAAGACATGTCTTAAAAATTTAGGAGGTCCTAAGTTTAGGAGAAAAAAAATAACACATGTCTTAAAATAGGAGGTCTTCGTGAATATCAGTTATCTCCTAAGTTATATCTTAGGAGGCTCTTTGGACTTAGGATGCTTTCGTGAATACGGCCCTTGGTATGTATATATATATTTCAGAAATTGCTGTGAATCGACGAGGCTGGTGATCCAAAGATTATGAGGCAATTACTTGTCCATGTCTATCTTCCCACACTACCGTTTCCCTTTTTTCCCCTTTTTATACTTTTTGTATTCTCATCAAAAACGTCACCTATTTGTTTATAAACGAAAATGAAAACGAAAAAGCTATTGGCGAAACATAGTATGGATGCATGAAAGCCTGCCAGTTAATATAGCTATATTTTTATTGTCTTAAAGACCCTTTTTTGCCCAATATGCATTGCGCGCTGCGAGCATCGGCGGCCATTTTCTTCCAGTCGTTAAAAGTTGCTCTTAGTCGTTTATTCAAGTACATTATTTATCAGGCAACACTTTACTTCGCATTTTACTATAACACGTTTGAAGAGAACAGGAGCACGAGACGATATAATTCCTTTACATGCGATTGGATGTTTGCCGCAAGAAAATCAAAAGGCCGGAAAACGAAAGAAGCCTCGCTCCCGTACAAACCAAAACAATAACAGAGACGCGTAAAGCATAATGGAAATACTGGGTCTTTAATATATCATGCGTTAAGTACATTAAAGCTTTTATGTGTACCTTATACAGGGAAGATTCGTTATTTCGTATACAGATATTTCTGTAGCTATTTACATACAATCAGTTGATAATTATTGATATCGGGTCGGTCTATGAACAAAATGTCCCTTGTCAGCTGTTTGTCCTTATAACATAGCTAGAATTTTAACGTAATCAAATTTAATAGCGCGAGCGTGCTTCATATTCTTATTGAGCACGCTAATGACGTCAGCAAACTAACACCTCGAGAAACACCGCGTTGATAATGTTATAAAACATTAAGTTCATGCTGCAGCTGTGCGTATGTCGAGGTATTGAGCACTTGGGAAGTTTGGAGAGCACTCAAAAGGCTTTCGTGCTCTCCAAACTTCCCGCGTGCTCAATATCTCGACATAACGCACGCTGACGCATGAACTAATTGTAAATTTCTCGATCGCGATGCAAGAAAAAAAAAACTCTTGAAGGGAACATTCTTCTCCCAAACCAAGTACTCTGGCTAATAACGTTAACATTTCTAGAGTTGTCCTCGTCACTAAGTGCGGTCGTCTCTCGCATGTGATGTTTGCATACTTCTGTTTAATCTGAAAGCAGCAGCTAGCGTTATACCATTTTAATCATTTATTTTCAAGGGTACATTTGTTAACAATTAGTGGCATTAGTCTTGTTAAACGGCCACACTTAAAGATTATATTATATGGACTTTGTTGAGAGTGAGATTTACAAAAGTGCATTTCCGTCTTTTATCAAAGGGGCTTCGATAAAAAGAAACGAACATTTTAACTTTGGAAACGAACCAGTTAGCTTTTAAAATAATCGCTCAAATATTCGACATAACCCCTTCAAGACTTCGTCAATTTTCTATTACATCATACAATTCAATTCTGATTACATCATACAATTTACAGAAAACACAAACTTAACAATCGATTCCTTAAAATGCAGCGTTTACGTTAATCAGAACCGTGTTTTCGTTTTAGCCAAAAAACACATGCAAACACATTTTATAAGTACAGTCTCTTACAAATACTTACTTAAAAGTACTTGTCTACGATTTAATGAAAACAATTATTTATCTCTCCGCATAGTTAAAAAGAAAATAATCAGAAATATTCAATGGGCGAATAAAGTTGTTTCTTGATTGATGCTAATATTATTTTCTCAGGCTACGTTTTTATGGGAAAATTCGAATTCAGATCCTTGAATCCAAAACAGATCCTAAAATCCAAAACAGATAATAAATCTGTTGAATCCATACTTCGGTGAGATTTTTTAGATCAAATCAAAATCCATAATTTAAGATTTGTGATCTGAGCTTTTTTTTTGGGAGTGGATTCGCGCATCGAAGAAAGTTCATCTGACAAGCGGTCTTTCAGGTGCAAATTACTCGTTCCGTCTGCTGTTTTGTTTCTTTCACGATTTGTTATCATGCGTAATAATCATCAAGTAAGGTTTAATTGCATATATTTTGAAAATTATTTGTTAAAGCAGAGAGATAAACTAACACAAGCGAGTTAAAATAAGTTCACTTGCATACCAACGGTTTGTTTACATTAAATGATCTGTTTTAGGATTTTTCGTTTTTTCGTCGACATAAAGAATCCGTATGATCTGAAACCATATGACCAATTTCGGATTCTCCCAAAAAACGCAGCCTTAGAAACCTTTTACGAACAATTCATTTTCAACATTTTTGTACTTCACAGTATTTGCTCATTGCCTTTAAAAAATAATAAAATTCATTTTATATCAGTTGGGACTGAATTTGTTCAACGTTCATTTTAGGGATACTGGATACCGAAACTAAGTAACTGCGTGAAAATATAAAGCGTTAAAGTAAGAAGACAGGTAGCTTGATTCTTAAACGGTCCTATAGAGCGTTAGCACGTGACGTCACGGAGACCATATTGGTAAAATCAAAGTATAAAGCAAGGCCGATACTACGTAGAACATTCAACGCGACAACGACATGATAGAGCCCAAACTTAAAGCCAAAATGCAACCGTGGACAACTGTTTCGACCTAGTTGGGTCTCGTCAGCACGGTGTAGCAGAAAAACTAACGCGAACGCCAATTCTCTACTAAATTGCACGTGGTGATGACCACAGATGAGCTCAAATTCACAGCGGCGCGTGACCGTGAGTTATAGGCAACTAATTTGAAATATCATGTCGTTGTCGCGATAAAGAAAATGAGGATAGACAGAACCATGCCTCAGCAAATACATGGCCAATGCCATGTAAAAAAATAAACAGCACATCGGATCTGAAAAGATCTACGGCCCCAAAATAAAACAAGTAAATAAGATGCAAAGGACCGCGAACGAAAATGCAGCTGGTGTGCGTAAGTGTCCAAAAACAATGACGCGGCAGCCATATTGGTGCCCTAAACGAATGCTATGGTACTTAACCTCTTTAAACTGGTCTCAAAAGATCGAGTTAATTGTAACTACGTGCGCTCTAAACCTCTAAATCTTTGCCATGCTTTTGTTGCGGTTGGTTTAAAAGCGTGTCTCGTACGTCATTTCATCGGATTCACTAGCTTTTTTGGACAGGTCGCGAAAGAATCCCTTGATGCCTCCACGGGATGGGTCACGTTCCAGAGTTGAGGATCCTGGCCATTGCTTACTTTTCTTGGTTCCGACACCAACTGCTGGTTTCCTACGGCAATTGACAAGGAGACGTTTAAGTCCTTTGCGATAACTTTCATTGAAAATGAAATAGATGCACGGATTGATGGCACCGTTTGCATGACCGGGCACGAACACTGCCATCAATAGAGAAATAGGCAAGCATAGTAACTTCCTGTAGGCGTATGCTATCATCAACTGAAATACCTGGAATGGAATCCAACAAAATGCAAACAGAAGCACCACGGTCACAAGCATTTTGATGACAGTGACGTTTTGCGCTTGAATTCTAATCTGTGACATGTTCTCGCCAAAAGCCTGTCGTCTTTTTAAAACACAGATGGTTAACGAATACAAGACAGCCATCAGAACGAGAGGGACGACGTACACAAAAACAAATCTTGTTGTCACCTCGAACTTGAAATACCACAGATTGGTTTCCAAATCGTTAGACCAAATTCCATAGCAGTAGTATCTTCCTTGATTTACCCGCGCTTTGTATTTTATGAGATACGTGGAGACCAATACTGAAGCAAACAGCCACAGAAAAAGTAAAACCAGCTTAACCTTTTTTTTAGAAAGGGGTTCTCGCAAGACGTGGGCAATTGCCAGATACCTGTCTACTGAAATAGCTGCCAGGGTGCAAACGGACGCAGACAGCGAGAGAGCATTCAGGAAATAAAACACCTTACAAGTGATGTGGCCCATCAATCCCCCAAACCAGCGGTCTTCTATAAAAATATACACCACCGCCATTGGTACAGCGATCAGTGCATCAAGTATGTCAGCAGTTGCCATGGAGATGATGAAGAAATTGAAGGCCACTTTTCGAGTTCTCTTTTTTGTTTTAGCTATTAGAATGATTGCACAGTTTCCGAAAAAGGCAATAATCATCACAAAGGCATAAATAGTGGTTAAAGTGATTTTGGTGGTGGTGCTTGGTTCACCAAGGGTACATGAAGGGTTGGGAGTAGATGGTGAAGCGCTTGGTAGAGTCACGTTGTTCATTTCTGCAGCACAACAAAGAAAACATGTTTAACTCCAACTTTCTATTTCTGCATTTTCAAAAGCCTTACTGCTTCCACTTCAATGGGGTACATTGTGTTTGGGGTGCATTTTTTTTTTAATTCGCCGACAAGACATTTTCTCCTATAGACTGAGTGTCTAAACTTTTCGTAACCCCATTTCAAACCGGGAATTGTTTTTTCTTTAGCTATGTTAAGCCTTTGAAACACGGTTCAATATTTGTGGATCAACACATGTTACAACAGCTGTTCAACATTTTGAACAGTGTATCATTGTTATGTTAAATGTTGTTACTTGCGCCACATTCTTTTAAAACCAAAGTGACTTTGGGTGATAGGGCCTTTAAAGTGGTTGCCCCCAAACTGTGGAACTTAGCTATTTGAATCTTTTTACGGTGGTCAATTTACATTATCAACTCAGTCGATGAAATTAAATTCTCATACCGCGTGTTCCCCCAACCCCTCCCCCCACCGACGCAGCACAACAGTTTCTTTAGAAACTAACCCCATTCATTTGTGGAACTCATTACTCAATAATCTACGCGCGATAAGTAGCTTGTATACTTTTAAACGCAATTTGAAGACATATTTTTTCAGGCTTGCATACGAAACATTCTGTTATTTTTCGTTCCCGCCCAAATTTGGAGGATAGAACGACATCATTTTATGCCAATCACCTAGCTATGTATAGTTCGAGCTAGAAACTTTCAATGTGTCCTACATATGGCGTTCTGCAAAATGGATTTTCACATTTAAACATGGCGTCTGCTTTGAAGATAGCCTTTTGCAGGCTTTAAGATTGTGGAGCCGGACAGCGGCTAAAAGCGGCGCGCAAACGGGCAGGGAAACGGAGGGGAGACTGGGGATAGGGTTCCCTCGTTTCGCTCTGTATTAGCGCATATCCTCCTCCGTCGACACTCGCAATATATTTCCTTCGTGCGCTGCCTGACTTCGCTCCCCATTATCCGAACTCCTAGAGTAGGCTATGTGGAAAGCGAACTAGATTGAGGGCTTAAAAATGAAAGTGAAGAATCAAGGTAAGAGCTAAGTAAACAGTACAACACTAGAGTTTCATAAATGAGCACATTGACTCGATTACAATGCAATAAAATGATATCAACCTAAATTTAAGATTTGCGTTTTTACATTCGTAACCGTTTTTAGTACTTCGAATATGTTTTTCGATTTATATTTGAATAAATGGAGATAAAATGTCTTGAGAAAAATACATTTTTGGATGGCAGAGAAAAAACATCGAGTAGAACCTTTGGGACGCGTTAATATCAAGTAACCGTCTTAGAAGCATATCACAAGAACAATCTATTTTTAACCCGTGAATACGCGAAGCGTAATTAATGGGTGATCGGCAACGGTGGCAAATTCACCAGCTCGCTCGCTCTTTCCATCAGCTGTAAACTTTTCTTGGTAATTACGCTGACCAGTGCATAAGGCTTACGTGGCAAATGCATTTTGAAAGCGCGGCTCTGATGTTTTGCATTTGGAGTTCTTTGATGGAATTTTTAAAAAAATCTGCAGAATTCAAATGGCTATTTCAACGGAGACACGCGCTTATCCTCGTTAACATAATAAAATTTAATTCGCCATCGCTCACATCGCTAAAGCGTCTGCACAAATTGGAAAAGTTGTTCCGGTTCGAATCCTGGTGGGGACGTTTTTTTTTTTTTTTTCCGAACTGGACATTGCAAAAGCGATGAACTGTTTTTTCTTTGCGTTTGAAGTAATATATCGAATCGCGTTTATAAAAGCATAAGGTACAGCAATATTGCGACACGCTGGCAGTTATATCCAAATCCTATGCATTCGGATTCCAGCATTTAGATAAGCCTGTGAATTTATCATTAATCTTAAATGTTTGACACAAACTTGTAATATCGTTCCATCTTTAGCATCAATTATGTCTCCAGCAAAGTAAAGATTCTTTTCCCATCGCAGACTCGAGACTTGACTCGATAAAAAGTATTGAACTTGCATTCGCGATCGGGTAACGAAAAGTCCTTTGATACTTCTTTACGGAATTTATTTCCTATTCACAAAATATATACCGAAGTACTGCTCTCGGGTTGTACTTATAGCCTCGAGCTCTGCACATTTGGTGTAGAATCTTTCATTTAGAGCGTTTCATATTCACAAGTTGTCAATATAACAAAGAACATTTTTTGGTTTTAACTTTTTTCTGATAACACCACATTTTGAGATAAGTTGTTTTCTTTTGTCCAAATTTTGTGGACAATTCCCGCCAATTTATGCGCATTATAAAAAAATATTACGGGCTTCTTTTGAAAGCTTATTTGAGTTTTATAAGTGAACACATGGACTCGATCAAAATGCAATAAAATGATGTTAACTTAAATTAAAGATTTGCGTTTTTACATTCATAACGGTGTTTAATACTTCGAAATAAAGTGTCATATTTCCACTTATTTTGATGCCGCGGCATATGTGCACTCTAGAATGCTATGTCGAATAATAACATTCAATATCACTTTAACTATGCCGCTTTTCACTGGTTGCAAACCCGATAATCACAGAATGCTTAGCGTTTTGAAATCCACTAAACCTCTCATGAAAATATTTTTTTCTTCAGATTCTTGCGACGATATCTAAGTTTAACGTGTCACGAAAAAGCTAAGAGGAGAGTTAAATTAAATTGCGCCCGGGCACCAACCGATCCATGTCAATAAAAACGCATTTCGGCCGGTTTTCAGTAATGCCAGCATCGGCCGACATCCATGCTACGCGTGAGGTCATACTATCCAGGGAGGCCTGATACGTTCTAAAAATAATTTGAAATACATTTTCATTGAAATAGAGTTATATGACGGATATACGTTGTCGCCTAAATTATTATTATTTTTTTTTACGTTATAAACGTTCAAAGTCAGCGCAGGCAACCACTTAACTCTGGTCTAAATTGATTTAAGAGAGCTCCATCTGTGAGATGAACTGAAACATCGCAACCGAACCAACTTTTTATTTTTGAAGCAAAAAAATTATAAAAGAAACCTTTTTTTTCTTCTTTAGCTTGCCAAAGTTCTGTTGGACACATTCACCTTTGATTGTGCTACATTCATGAATGGTTCGATGCATTTCCTGTTATTTTTTTCTTCACGAAAATAGAAAATCGTGGCAAAAAGAATTTTTTCCATGAATATAGCTTCTATTTGAAGGAAAAAAAGATTTGCACTATAATTAATTTTATTCGTGCTTGTTACAAAATGTGATGGCAATGAAGTCTTACAACACTTCACTTTTCCTTTTAGGAAATATGACTGAACTTAGTTTTATTTATGTTAGGCGTATTTATATTCGGTATGCTAAAAAAAAAGTTAGAGTGAGTTTGAATGCGAATCGTCATTTGTGCGCTTTTGTTTTAGTGGAGAGGAATCACGTTAACATTTTCATTTTGTCTTTTCCTAACTTTAATTCATGAATAACGTTTGCACATCTGATTTAATCCTCCTTTAAACGCAATTCAATTTTATGACCTTTGTCGCTCCGAGGTGCATACAATTGAACCTAGGTAAGATTACGAGGCAACCTCGAACGAATTCGTGTCGTCTTGATTTGAACTAACAGTAACAAGACTTCGAGAATGGGTCATAAATTAAAAAGAAACACAATGTTTTCTTTAAAAAGCCAGAAACGACTATTGACTTATTTAATATTAGCTTTAACTATAATCAGATGGTTTTCAGTACTGAAGAAAAACCTTGTTCATAACAAGGGGGAAGTTAAAAAAGTCTTACCCAAATATTGAGAAGTGTCTTGTTCGTCCACGGGCAGCATTGAATGAAAGCACATATCACTTTGCAACTTATCAAAAGATAGGAAATGATTTGTTCATGAAGATTTCAAAACATAATCAATTAGCTTTAATACAGAATTTATGATAACAATGATTTTAATTAGGAAGGAATAAATAGGCCCAACACGTTCAAAGAGCCGAATGCTTGAATGATGTGTTACCGCTGCCGGTCAACCCCCTGGCAGCATTAATTATATAGTTTTTGAAAATACAAACGTTTGAAATATTTGCTCGTGTTTGGCATTGACATAAAAAAAAGAATTTGAAGATCGTACTCAAAAGTATATAACAAGTTACTACTCTAAAAATGTTGTTATGAATTTTTTAAGTCGATTCTCTACTTTGTTATTGCTCTTTTTCATGTATTAATTGAAGCATGAGAGGTTGTAACAATGTGAGGGCAACTCATTATATTTCTCGACTGACTGTCTCTCAATCATTTTCAGAAATTGAAACAGTTTTTTTATTGCTTATGGCAAACATTTAAAACAAGGAACGGTAAATTCATCAGTTTCTACTTTTGCCGTAAACCGAAGGCAAAACATGTGTGATTACTTTTTTTAATCACTTAGAGAAAATGAACGAAGCGGAAAATCCGAAAACTCCAAAGTAAACTAAGTTCAGTACTACCAATCTTTTTACTGGTAGAGTTTGTTTGAAGTATTTTATTGACGGAGAAGATTTACCGCAAGATGCAAAACACATAAATAATGGTCGGCACTTTCAAACGCTTTCCACTAAGTATGTCTACACATGCACGCTTAGTACAAAAGGAACTGGTATCCTAATGCTTAA
Source organism: Cladopsammia gracilis (assembly GCA_022457155.1). Taxonomy (NCBI): domain Eukaryota; kingdom Metazoa; phylum Cnidaria; class Anthozoa; order Scleractinia; family Dendrophylliidae; genus Cladopsammia; species Cladopsammia gracilis. Next base: position 1,539,485 of record JAJGOT010000088.1, read on the forward strand.
AATCTCAGTCGGAAAATTTGATAGCCCTTTCGGAAACGGTAGCTAGAAATTAAAGTGTTAAGTTGATGTTTTTGGTTTTCATGGCAAATGAAACCCTTCAGCCGTCTTTTTGTTTCGTTAGTCATATCACTTTAATCAAAACTCAGTCGTGGCATTACGAAATTAAAAATCGAAATGTTATTTCACTGAGAAAAGTATAATAACATTTATACTGCTTTTTCCATATTAAAATAATTAAGGCTGTAGCCATATAGTTCATTGTTTCAGCGACAGTGTGACTAGCGTAAAATTAGAAATAAATTGAAAAGTGTGAAGTTCGAATGTTCTTTATTTGCGCTCAAACATGTGTCTGGTGAAGAGGAAGGAACAATATCGGGTGTTATTATTATTAATATTATTTTGCTTTTAGTTGTTATTGAATAATGCTTTATTTCCCTTTTTTTACTTTAAAGTTGTACATCAACTAGAAATTAGAAGGATCTCGGCGAAACATAAATAGTTTTCTTTAAAACTTGCAGTTAAAGTGACATCTTCTCTCTGACGTTTCTGCAATTAAAGCTTATTATATAACCACTAAGGAACAAATAAATGTACATACTAAGCGATGAATTTGAAATTAATTTACTATTGAAACAATAATGGCTAATGGTATGCTAATATCGTCGAAACGTTGCATCTGCTATCAAAATGGAAAAAATAAATATAAATTTTAAGGGCGAAGACGTGTGTATTAAAAAAGTATTCAAAACTTTCATTGCTATAGACTTCCTAATATAGGTTTCGGCAGAAACTTGAAACTGACATACAAATATATACAGAAATATAAATCAATTTTCAGGAAAACTGAAAATGTAAAAATAAAAAAAAAGATTGAATTTCCAGCAAAACATGTGCAATGGTATAAATTGTAATTACTCCGTTTTTTTTGATACAGCTAGTGGACGTATAATGCAATGATGTTTGCTTGTACATAAATAGAATAGAGATAGAAAAGTTTCTGATTATCGAGTTCACATCTTAACATGATCACTTCCTCAGTTAAAATCGGAAGATCTCGGAGATTCCATGGCTTTTTGTTAACAATAGCTATTTTCCGGCGAAAAAAAGATAAAAACAAAACTGTCAAAACGCAAAGAGAATATGTCAGAATTACTTTTTTAATGGCGCCGAAACAAACAGAAGATTGAAAATCCATTAATGCGTCATACTTTAGATGATACATGTAGTTATAACCGACGTAAGTTGTGATGAGTTGGATTATTAAAAAAAAAAGACATTGTTAGTAGGAACCTGAATTTTGATCAAGTATAATTATTTTTTCGTGCAGCGAAGTTTGAATCAAGACGCTTTGAACAAAGTTAACAATGCTACTACGCAATTCACGAAACTCTATGAAACTCGATGAATACATGAATATATACAAATATATACAATGAGATGTCTGTTTTTATCGAGGATGTTTAGGATAATGGGAAGTAGAAACAAAACTGCACTGATCATGTTTTCTGGTAACATCTTCATTTCTCCATTGCTTTAGTCAGTTTTAGCTTTAGTTAGCTGCAGTTCAGTGAATTTTGCAGTTTACAAAAGGACTGGTCCAACAAGAATTGTTAGAATAAATCAGATTTGCTTTTTAATGACGCCCCGACAAACATAAAAGTCTAGTTGATTTATTGAGTTACAATTCAAATTTTAGTACCGCATTTAAAAAACAAATATAAGTTGCAATGACTCCGAATTCTTTTCGCGAGGAATTTTGATTCAAGTCGCTGAAGCACAAAACTAAGGGTTTAACAATGCCTCGTCACGTGAGTTTTATATTTTAGTACATTTCTTTGCCGTTCCCTGCGAAATAATAGCGTCAAATGATCAACATATAGGTTTTGTGGAGAAAGTGAACATACGACGGTTAATTTTTCTTTCTCTATTTGAACTTGGAAGCCGTCCCTACGAACCTGGACAATTCAGGTATACTGGGCAAATGAAACAAATTGGAACAATCGCAAAGTAGTTTAAAGTGTCCTTTTCCTTGGCGCTGCCGTCGTGGTTGCTTAAAAGCTCTCTTAGCCAACCACTCCCTCCTTACTTTCCAATATTGGATCGTTTTTAACCCACATGTTTCACCTTTAAATAAATATGAGAATCGGTTCGTTGGAATATTTTGAGTTTTCCATTATTCCCATAGGAATTGAGCCATTCATTCATTACGAACTTTGTTCTGATCGGCAGTTTTCGTGTAGATCGGCATTAACTATCAAACAGGCGCGAAAAACAAAATAAGAGAGTCTTCAATTTTAACTCCGCATTCAGACTGCCTAAATGGGAGAAAAATGTCGGTATTTTTTTTAATTTTACTTCAGTTTATCAGAAACGTTTGGATCCAAAAGTAATTACGTCGTCCTTTATATTGCACAGATTACGTACTTGAAATACTGATGTGAGTGTTATTGCTGCTATAGTCATTGTTTCCACTGAGAGATTAAATCCGTCACTGCCAGAGCCCTGCAACCTTAGTTCATGGAAGGTAACTTAAACTTTTGCGACTGTTGGAATAATTGTAAGTACTTGCAGCACCATGCACTTATAAGCTATTAAACAATGCTTTCCGTTGATATTGATGTTTCTTCCTTTCTCGGGTGCTGTAAGGAGCGATTATGGTTAGCTGATAACTACAGCTCCCCATTGCATGAAAAGCCTTTTAAATAGAAAACGATAAAAACATAAGAACAAAAGTTGTTTTCACTTACCCTGTTGATTATTTCAAAAAAGATGAAGGCAATATTCTTCTTATTTTAGGTTAAAGGGTTAGCAAGTGTATGTATATAATGGGTTTATAACGTTTTGAATCTTGAATGGGCATATTAACCTCTTTCTTCTTGATATCTAGTTGAACTTGCTCTACTCCAATTGAGTGTTGATTTTAATAAAGATGGTAAAGTTGCATAATGAAAATTGTTCATCCAAGGTGTACATGTTTAAAAGTGACAAGTTCGTGGCATATGGATTTCACCTTTCGCAATAATGTGAAATTCGTGAACGAATATGCTAATTGTAGATGGAAAATAATTCATATGTAATATAGATCCATAATTTTCAGTTACATATGAAATTTAGAAGATGGACTGTTGATTTGTTGTAGTTTAAATTTGCTATGGTTTCAAAAATTCTCAAACCAGTTTGTGTTTTAGTTTCCTTTACCCCATTAGCAGAGTCAAAGGAAAATAGAAATCGAACTAATTTTAAAATTTACAAACCACTATAATAACGATTATATTAAAATACAAGATATACGTCGAAAATGACAGACATGTATCTGAGGTAATAGTGTTGCTTTTTTAGCCATTTATGGTAATACATCGAGTAGGATAAAAACTGCATTGATCATGTCTGTAATTAGTTTCGCCAATGCATTAGAAAATTCAATTTATTTTTGTGACTATTATTCTAAGTTCCGACAAGATTTGCCGCCATGCTGGCCACAGCGCTATGATACATCATACTGAAGCGTGGGCCGAAACTTTACCATTATTATTATTATTATTATTATTATTATTATTTGGTTTCCAGTGGGTAAATATCTGTATGTATATAATAAAATCATTTAAGCGCTTATAATCACTGTAACTATATTCATAATGAATTCCAATTTGAGTTAAAGGCCGCCACTGGCGAAATAACCATCATATCAATAGCGTTCCGCCTAGATGACGTCATATTTGGCAGTATTGCATTGTGGGATCGAAATGCGGACAAATATTTCAAAATGACTGCCTCGGAAACACCAGTTTTTGCGATTCCTGTACATGTTGTGGATAATTGTCGAGTTGTACCCAAGAACAGTGCTTCGTAGCACCTGTTTTGTCGTAGCTACCTGCATAGTTCTTGAATGTTTCTACGCATTTCAATCCCATGATGCTGCGTGCCAATTATATTTTTAGAATCTGGGCGGAACGCTATTGTAATCATAATCATAATCATTCTCATTTCTTTAGGGGGTGCAACGAATACAGGTTGAGTCACAATTAACAGATCAAAGGCTCTTGTGAGCCAGCTCGAGAATGCCATTGATGTTAATCACATTTATTGAATGGAGTACATGTATTTGTTTCTGTTATTTAAATGCGGGGCTCCCATAGCACTTGCGCTGTAAACACTTACCGAGGGTAAATACAGGTCATTCCTACAATTTGGATAAAAGCATTTTATTACGAAGAAAACATTTTACCAGTATAATATGTAGCAGCTACATGATCAAACATGATCAAAATTACTGTTTGAGAGGAAGAGTGACTGCTATCCCACAATGCAAAGCGTCGTTCATTCTCAGCACGGGATCGCAAGATGGCGGGTCAGTCTTCGTGAATTTGTAGATGTTCTCTACGGATAGTTGTCGCTTTTTGTTGATGTAGAAGGTAAGAAATCTATATTTCCTGGCTGTTTATTGTTTATTTGAAGAAACTGATGAGGTTAACGACCCACTCCGTCAGTTTAACACACTTATTTTGGTTGTTGTAAATGACCTTCGAGTCACAATGTTATCTCTAACCCGTTGCTTGTTCATGAATTTGCTTATATTGGAAGATAAAATTTGTGTTTTTTTTTTCCGAATATTGACTATTTTAGAATAGAAGTCTTTCATTCTTGTCACCGTGTGCTACGGCGGTGAATATTTTCACCTCTTGGACAAAGTTTTTCCAATTTAGGGCAACGTTTCCTTCGAAGCGAAGCGGCTCCGGTTTGCGAAGTCCTTCGGCCATACTAATGACTGAACTAGTGGAGACGGACAGGACGATGCGTTGATCCTACTCCTGACACCATGAAGATCTCGAAGAACTTGAGATAAGAATCTTTATTTCAGAATGGCCTACTACAAGTGACGGTGCGGGTGCGAGTGCGAGTAAAAACACATGGAGTAGTAGTAGAGGGGGGTGATCCTGCCCCGCCTTAAATAAGGGGTAAAGGACGCGATTAACGCCCTCCTAGAATATATAAAATTCTAGTCCCCCACGAACCTCCCTGCGGTCGGTTCGTGGGCTTAGAATTTTATATATTCTAGGAGGGCGTTAATCGCGTCCTTTACCCCTTATTTAAGGCGGGGCAGGATGCACCCCCCTCTACTACTACATAGCGACCAATAATATTCAGCTTCGCCGTTGCGTTACAACCCCCCACCCTAAATAAGGGTTAGATTACACGATTTAACGCCTCTTGCGTGAACTGGGTGCCGGCTTTGCCAATTGAAAAGATGTACACATTGGGATATATCTGAGATGCCGAACAGAGCGGAAACCGCCGCGGAGTTTTTGAGAAAGATGAGAATCCCTTTGAGAGAAGGTGATGGCATCTATGCAAAAAACAAAGGAACGTTTTCTTACAATCCTTGCAGACACTGCGGTTTAAACTTTACACAGGGCCACTCACTCGTGGAGCATCAAAAATATTCTTGCAAGATGCTAATAACAGAGCCACGTCCTAAGGTGATTTGCCCTGGTTGTTATCGAAGATTGTCAAAGGCAACAGTTTACAATCACTTTAAGAAAGGATGTCCACCTTTAAGAAGAAACGTTCGTGTTCTACACGAGCATGAGGTGCCTTTGCAACCACCACCCCCACAACACCCACCACAACCACCACTGTCACCACCACCAGTGGTTGCTCGAGGGGTCTTTGCAAACTCAAATGTCAGCCAGCATGAGCTTGATGAATGGTTTAGCAGGCAAGAGCTGAATGAATGGCTTGACAAGCAAGAACAAAAATTATCTTTTAACTTGAGTAATCTTGACCCTTTACAAAAGATCCGCGATGCAAGTTTTGTTGAAGCCTTCATCGAGGGTAAAACATCACTCTCAACGTTTCGAACAGAGCTGTTCAGCTTTTATCAATTGAAGAAATGCCTACCCTTCATATATCAATGATGCCTGGACTGCAAAAGTTCTTGAACTTTCTTAAATCAAGGAAAACTGGCCTGAAACAAAGGAGTAGCGCTTGGGTCAGTGCCAGAAAGAGCACCATCGGTGCTTCAGAAGTCGCCGCACTGATAGGGGCTTCACCCTTTGAAAATGAAAAGAGCTTACTTTTAAAGAAAGTGCAGGCACCCGCCATGAGCAACATGACGGCATGTACCTGGGGCAACCTTTTCGAGCCAATCGCGCGAAAATGTTTTGAACAAAAACATAACACAACCGTCTTTGCACACAGTGTCTCGCTTAATCTGGCAAATGATCACCCCCTTTACGGAAAGCTTACATGCAGCCCCGATGGCTACTTCGAAGACAAAGCTGGCAACTTTATTCTCTTAGAGTTTAAATGCCCTTTTAAACGAAAGATAGCAGTTAGATCTATTCCGCGTTATTATGTGACACAACTTCAGACAGGCCTCGCTTTCAGCGGAAGCCAAGTAAAAAAGGGCCTTTTCGTTGACTCCTATTTCAGACTGTGCCCTTTGAAACAGATGTCATCAAGCACGTTTCATAACGCGAGGCTAAACGGAGGTGTTGTTCATTCAACAAAGACAAATAAAACACTTGCCTGGGGTGTTGTTTACCTCTTCTCTAAACAACCCTTAACTAAAAATCAAACTGAGCTTGTTGACGTCGCTGAACTTACTCAGGCTCAGTTTGAGAAAATAATGGCAGGAATAGAGGAGAAAGAGCTCTGGTGTTCTTATGGCCCTGTTAGAACAGACTTCAGCGCAAATGTTGAGCAAGAGGAGTTCTTAAGGCGACAAAAATTCAAGAGCGAGCTAAGCAGCAATGCCGAGGGGCCAAGGGCTGTGGCGTTCTTAACTTGGAAGCTCCGTGATGTTACAGAACTTCCAATCACCCAGCAAGAGGGGTTCTTAACAGGCATTCAAGCAAGAGCCGAGAGTTTTCACAGGCAGCTAGACGAACTTAAAAAAAAATTCATTCGCTCATCAATACAACTTCCGCTGGAGAAGTTATCGAAAACCCCGTGGACTTCCTTAACAATACAGGCGAAAAAATAACTTCCGCTGCAGAAGTTACCGAGGGGGACATTGGGGGGTTCTGAACACCGCAATACCGCAAAAAAAATCGACAAATACCGCAATACCGCAAAAAAAAAATCGCCAAATACCGCAATACCGCATTACCTTGTCAAAAATCGATAGAATACCCAGGCCGCTACTCTGTTCATTAAATTTCGCGCACATGTCCGCTTTAATAAGGTGGCTCCATTAAGTTTTTTGGCGCGCGAGGCATGGACACGAAAATAGCGCGAGCCCGCGTTTGTTTATTTTGATGACGTCACGAAAATAACTGAAGAGGTTTTTGCGGTAACTAAAACGTTTATTGCGCGCATTCCATACGGTGAATTTTTATAACAATTGACAAATTGATAGGATTTTCTTTGCTCTCGATCACAAAAGAAAGACAACAATTTTTGCACATACACAAACCCAATAAACGTAAAACACGATTAGTGAGTAAATTGCCGAAAATTGTGTACCGATTTTTTTTATGGCTTTGTTAGATTGGACTTAATTAATGTTTCTTCTGTTTCACCAAAAATCGTGAATATTTACCGTGTAAAAACCGAGAAAATCCGTTGAGAGGTTTGCTAGCCTTGAACAACAAGCCCAACAACTTAATCATTGGTTGCCATGTTAACGAGACAAGACTGCCAAATTAGACTTCTCCGTAAACTAGAAAGCCTTAGCTACGTGTATGTGTATATTATGCCTAGTATGACGAAACAAAACTCTCGAAAGACACCTAATAGATCGTGTACATCTTTTTTGAAAGACTGGCCAATAACTATATGGAGCCACCTTAAGGCAAGTTATGTTCGTTTTAGCAAAATGAGTAACGACAGTAACGTCCAGTAGCTTGTTGGCGAATAGTGAACAAAAATCAACTTTAGTTACCTTTATTGTTTCACTTTTCTGATTGTGAAAGAAATGACTGAAATTTTTCCCTCCCAAACTCAGTGCTAAATGTTTATCACGAATTTACATTCTAAAATGCCGAATGTCTTGGTTGCTAGCCTTAATTAGTGACGGATGTTTTTATCGGTAATAGCGTTCCTTACATCGTGTTGGTGCACTGTAAATAGTCTTGAGAAGCGTCTTCTCTATTAGTGGCCCTACTCCAGCAACACCTATCGTCTTTCCTCTATTTTCCATGGTCATCTACAGGGCATTTTGTGAAGGCCCAGAGGTCTAGTGAGTAGCACATTGATTTCCTTATATAAAAATATCTATGTGGTTCCAACTGCAACCTTCAACTTTTATGTGATTTTGTACTTTACAAGGGTCCTGTCGAAAATGCAAATTTCTCTACAAGCAATTGTAGGAGACGCGGTGGCCTAACAATTAGCGCACTGGACTCCGGATCGAATTGCCCGGTTCGAGTACTGGTCGAATACTGTGTTGACTGTGTTGTGTTTTTGGGCAAGACGCTTTACCCTCACGGTGCCTCTCTCCACCCAGGAGCCACCCAGGTGTACAGATAGGTACCGACAAATGTAATGCTGGTGGGTAACCTTGCGAAGGAGTAGCTTCCCATCCAGGGGACGGAGGTACACACATACTCGTAATAGTCTCATGCTACGGAAACCGGAGATAAGCACCGACCTGATGGGCCACTATATTTCATATGCTTTAAAATACTTTTACCTATCTATTCAACTCCACAAGCAGAATGTACCCACCTCCACACGCAGATTTTGCATTTTAGTACTGCGGTCAATTCTTTATTAACACATCTAGAAAGGCCATCAAGGTCCATCAAATGTATTTTAGGGTAGGGTTCAGTCGGTTTAGTATACGGCATAACCAAATTTGTCATTTGTGAGGGATGAAATGATGTTAAAGGGATGTCTTTCGCCTGTTGGTCAGCGGTCTGTTGGTCAGCGGCGGACCGCAGGATAGTAACTTAGCGTCGGCCATGTTGAATGGAGGAATAAAAGATTAGTTGTATATTCTTCTAGTACTGTTCACTAGACTTGGTGTCAGAAGTGATGTCGCAGCCGAAAAGACCAGAGCTCAAGCTGGCTGGCAATGTAAGTGAAAATTTTAAGAACTTTGAGCTTCGTTTCAATGACTTCTGTATACAAGCAAATTATCGGGACCTAGCCAAAGATCCCGTCACAGAACGCGTGGCGCACTACAAGAGTCCCCTACTTGAAATATCTGCCCTACGATCCTCACTGCCAGACGAGGCTTTGTCGGTTCTTAGATACACAATAGACCCGCAGATAACAGAAGAAGAGAAGAGCAAACCATGGATTTGGATGGAAAAATTAAGAGCCCACTATACAGGCACCACAGGGAGTTCGCTATTGACCGATCGATTCAAGTTCTGGACATCATGTCAAGCGAAACACGGGTCAATCCAAGAGTGGGAGGTGAAAGTGAGACAAGCCGGCAGCCTCTGTGGATACGGAACGCTTAATGACGAGTTATCAAGAGACAAATTCATTTTTGGCCTCAGTGAAGAGCACATGAGAACCGAGCTGCTCAAAACACATATCAAGCCCGACAATTCAAAGAAAACCCTGGCGGATGTAGTAGCAGAAGCGAAAGCTATAGAATCTGCGAAACAAACAAGCAAGCTCATAGCTGACTCGTCGGCTAAAGGGATTGAAGAGGAAGTCCATTGGACGGGCCTCAGACATAGCCAAATGAGACTAAGACGTGAACCAGGAACCTGCTTTTGGTGTGGTGACCGAAGAGGCCCCCATCCTTGGAAAGAATGCCCCGCCAACGGCAAAGCATGTACTAACTGTGGTGGCAACGATCATTTCGCCCGTGTTTGTCTAGAGGACCAGAAATCACAAGCATCCGGCCCCAACAATCGGAAACAACAAGCAAGGGGAAGACCACAAACAAGGGGCTATAACCAGCGAGGTCAGCGGGGTTATCCACGTGCCCGCGCAAACCCTCAGCCAAGAGACATTCACTATACCGATATGTATCACCAAGAACAGCAGCAATATGGCACAGCCCCCAATCACGACTATGGTTTCAATATATACGCTCTGGAAGCACAAGTAAACAAAATCGATACAGGGAACCCCGCCAAAAGCCCTGGAAAGCGCTACTTCGCAACTCTACCACTTTCAGCGACCGGGTCGTCGTTCAAGCCGGTCAAGTTCCAGATAGACACAGCAGCAACCTGCAACACAATGTCTTACAACACTCTGCAGTCAGTCCTACCAAATGCAGAAATCAAGCGGTCCCCGTATCTGTTGTACCCCTATGGAAACTCCAAGCCACTTAGTCCAGTCGGCCAAGTGGAACTAGTATGCGACAAGTCTGACAAGTACGAGACACTTGTTTTCCAAATCCTACCAGACTCCTGCATTGGCCTCAAGCCCGCACTTCTCTCTGGAAGCGACAGTGAGCTTCTCGGGCTGATCAAGGTGCAAGCAGACGAGATCCATTCCCTCTCCTCGACAGTAGACCACACCGCCTACAAGGCTTCCGAAGGCCTCCCAGGGTTCCAAACGTCACCTCCAAATGTCGATGATGTCATTCAAAACAGCATACAATCGCCAAACGACACAAAAACATCCTTGACCTGCAATCATCTACAACAAATACACGAAATCACTACAAACCCTTGTCAACCTTCGCCAACACCCTCAGCGCCGATCAGGGTTGCTTCCGACCGCCACCTCCCCCCACCGGGCAACCTGAGAAAAGAAGACATACTTACTCAGTACGCTGACAGCTTTGAAGGCGTCGGGCTCCTGGGCCCACCCGTCCATTTCCAATTGGATGAGAGCGTACAGCCTGTTCAAATGCCGGTCCACAGAATACCCGTAGCGAAACGAGAAAAGGAGAAAGAAGCCCTAGACCGATATGTGGAGGCAGGTGTTCTAGCCAAGGTGACCGACCCAACAAGTTGGTGCTCAAACGAGCTGATACGAGAAACGCCAAAGAAATTCAGAGTATGTATAGACCCCAGCCAAACAATAAACAAGGCCATCAATCGCCCGATACACCAGATGCCCACTTTAAACGAACAGCTTCACAAGTTAAGTGCAGCGAAATGCTTCTCACTAGTTGACGTAAAAGAAGGGTTTCTTCACATCCCTCTCGATGAAGAATCATCATGGCTAACCACAATGCACACATCGTACGGTAGATACCGATGGCGCCGCCATCCCTTTGGAATTAAAAGTGCCCCGGAAGAGTTTCAGATGCGACTGCTCACCGCACTTGAAGGCCTGGACGGCATCATCTGTATCGCAGACGACATCCTAGTATTCGGAGAGGGCAAAGATTTTACAGAAGCTGAGAAAGACCACGACCGACGAATCGTCGCCTTGATGGAACGCTGTCAACAGAAGAACATCAAGCTCAATGCACAGAAACTTCAGTTCAAGTTGAAAGAGCTCAAATTCATGGGAACCATAATCTCAGACGAAGGAATGAAACCGGATCCAGACAAGATAACAGCCATAACTGGGATGCCAGCACCGCAAAACAAGGCAGCACTACTTCGATTCATTGGAATGGTGAACTATCTCTCGCCATTCTGCGCAAACCTAAGCACAGAAATACAACCACTACGAATGCTAACCCAGGACGCTGTTCCTTTCAACTGGTCTGAAGCGCAAGACAAAGCCTTCAAGAAAGCAAAGCAGCTCATCTCATCAGCTCCAGCCTTAGCCTACTATGATCTACACAAACCGGTCGTACTACAGACGGACGCAAGTGATTACGCAGTCGGTGGAGCACTCCTCCAACCCAATGACGAGGGCAAGCTCCAACCAGTGGCTTTCACTTCCTCCAGTATGAGCCCTGCGGAAAAACGCTACTCACAAATAGAGAAAGAGTGCCTGGCTATTTGCAACTGCTTCCAGAAATTTGACCAGTGGCTATACGGCAAGACTGACATAGAAGTTCACACCGACCACCAGCCACTGGAAACCATCATGAAGAAACCCCTCAATAAGGCACCCGCACGCTTACAGAGGATGATCATGAAATTGCAACGATATCGGTTCAAGCTAACCTACAAGAGAGGCCCGACCCTCCACCTGGCAGACACTCTCTCTCGGGCAGCCCTTCCACACCCCATAGTCGCGAAAGTAACATCTTTTGAAGTATTCCGCACAGCGATGGCGGCTACAAACAAAGACAAGAACCCAGGGCTAACAGAGAACACCGAGAACCAAATACGGGCAGAGACAAGCAAAGACCCCACATTGATGACTTTACAAGACACCATCATACATGGATGGCCAGAAGACAAAACACACATACAAGAATCACTCCGCCCCTACTGGAACTACAGGGACGAACTCTCAGTACAGAACGGCATAATTTACAAAGGCACACAAGTATTGGTCCCTCAGTCAATGTACAAAACCATGCTCTCCAAGATACACGCAAACCACTTCGGCGCGGAATCCAATACACGCATGGCACGTGAGGTTCTGTTCTGGCCAGGAATGAGGAAAGCTATTCAAGATACCTGTGAATCCTGTGGCACCTGTGCTCAATACGGTCAATCATCCCCAAAAGAACCAATGAGGTCTCTACCCATACCTACAAGGCCATGGGAAATAGTCAGCCAAGACATCTGTGAACACGAAACCCAGAGCTATCTAGTTACCGTCTGTCACTTCACGGACTGGATCGAAGTTGACAAACTAGAAAACACCCTGTCTTCCACAATCATCGAGAGAACCAAGGCCCATTTTGCAAGATATGGCGTTCCGGTGACCTGTCACACTGACAACGGCCCACAGTTCATAAGCAAAGAATACAGGCAGTTCTCAACGGAGTATGGCTTTAAGCACACCACCTCCTCGCCATACCACCCAAAAGGCAATGGAAGAGCTGAAGCTGCCGTCAAGGTCACAAAATCCATGTTGAACAAAGCAAACGACTTTCACAACGCGATGCTAATGTACAGAAACACCCCACCTCAGGGTCACACCTACTCGCCAGCTCAGCGCATGCTCTTGAGACGGACCAGAACCACACTACCTACCGCAGAACCACTCCTAGCACCATCCATGGCCAACTTTCAAGTTGTAAAGCAGGAAATCACAAAGAAAAGAAGTGACACCAAAGCGTACTATGACAAGACAGCAGGAACACAGCAAAGTCCACTCGACATTGGCGACTATGCATATGCCAAACCACGGCCAACGCACCGCGGAAAACCATGGAGCTATGGGGAAGTTATCGAGACAGATGAGACGGCAAGGTCATACACCATCCGTACCCCACGCGGAATCAACATAAGAAGAAACAGAATCCAGCTGAGACCCGCAGCGCCACCGCCAACTGACAGCAAACCAAAGTCGGGCGACATACCCGTCACACATCAGATCACCCCACCAGCCCACCCTAGTAAGCCAAAGGAAACCATCCACAATTCCCCCGTACCGCAGCTACACGACAACCAGTACCCGTCCTCCGAAGCTGAGAAGATCAGTAAAACAAACCCTGTTGATGGGCTCGCGGAAAAGGCGAGAATGCCTCAAGCCATCCATGAACAACTGGAGACGCGGAACTCGACAAGACAGACAAGATCTGGCAGGGAGGTCAAAACCCCAGAAAGATTTAAAGACTATCTCCTCACGTAGATGTTCAGAACAACCACCCAGGAGTATCACGGGAACACTTTAGAACGATATAGTATACCCTTAAGGTTTTTTTGTTAAGATCGTATTATACATTTTTTTTTAACGTTAAAAGGGGGAGATGTTGGTCAGCGGTCTGTTGGTCAGCGGCGGACCGCAGGATAGTAACTTAGCGTCGGCCATGTTGAATGGAGGAATAAAAGATTAGTTGTATATTCTTCTAGTACTGTTCACTAGACTCGCCAACCATTGGAGTGTTCGATAACATCATTACGTGGGGCCAGGTTAACGTGATGACTCAATAAGGAAAAACAAATTCTCCTTAACTTCGATTTCCTCGTACGCTTGCTTCATTAGGTCCATTTGAGTCCATAATTTAGGTTACCTGAACGCGTGCTTCGTTGTCCATACGTATTTAAAACGGTGGCAATAACGCTTAATGACTTAATACATAACACATCGGGAGAGCATAGAGAGTCAGTCACACAACCCTTGTAAAAGACCATGAAAGCAAATGAAGCCATGCACTCCGGATAACTACAACCCATTACCACAAGCAAACCTTGCAATGATGGTCACTGTTTGTCTGTTTGTTGTGTTTGTCCTTATCACTATTATATACTTTTAATGCCAGAATCAGGTCAAAACAGGTCAGGTTTCGTTTTGATGTCCCGGGTGATGTGCAATGAAACAATCCAAATTAAACTTACCTAATGCTTTCCCTAAATTTGGCGAGCCGTTTTTCTTCTCTGTTCACCCGACACCTAAACTTTTTTCGGTAATTTACGTCGCCTTGTCCCTCCTTCGTAAAATAGCCCCACACAATCGATTACGGCCATTTCGACTTCTCTCGTCACGATCACGGATCTCGCTGCTGCAGCCATGTTCAATAATGTCTGGTCTGTGTGGCAAAGCGCGAGGTTTGGTCATGATCTTGGACCCTTGGTGGGGGTCAGCAAAGGTCGATATTAAATATTAAATGTCAGTACGTCAGTGACGTGACTTTTAATTGGTTGTTGAAACGATCAAATTGTTATCACGCTTCATGTAATATAAACTCGCGTGACGGATTAGAGGATCTTAGGACTCTTAGAGATCCTTAGAGATGTTTCGAAGCGTTTCCGAAACGACAAGGGTCGACAAGAAACTGGAAAATGATCGAAAAGGGTTGTAAAACACTGGAGGATGATTTTTAATACCGATCAAAACGCTAAAAAACCGAATCCCGCAGGTTTTGAGAATACCGCAATACCGCAATTTTAGATTAGAATTACCGAAATACCGCATGAAAAATTGTCCAATACCGCAATACCGCAAACCCCAATGTCCCCCTCGTTACCGATACTGAAGGAAACGTCGAGGCCTTTCTTCAGTGGCAGTTTAAGCAATGAATAGCCGCTTGCCAACACCGTTCATGCTTTCGGTATGTAGATGGTTCTGGAAGCCTTATGTAAGATAAAATGTTCTGTTTTCTTGGTCCTTCTTTCAAAATCAGGGTCAAGATTTTATAAATTTTGAAATTTAAAGAAATATTATTTGGGAGATAATGTTTCACGCTTGTGTGAACACATTCTGTTTGTTCAATTTCGTCATAGGTTAATCTCGGAGGGGATTCCCCTCTAAGCCGGCTTAATAAAGATGTTGTGTATTTATTTAAATCACTTCGTTTTATTTGTTTTAGAATTTTAAACAACTCGTTTATCGTTGGATTAACATTTTTTTTCTGTATTTCTAATAAAATCTTTTCACTACCTCTTATAGATTCTAAAGAGTTATTTCCGAATAACTGATCAAGCCGGTATTTAAACTGATAATCTTTCTTGACCCTGCTTTTAACTGTTATATTTTCATTTTTGTAAAGCTCTGCATGATAAAAGGCGACACTGTCTATTTTTTCAATGCGGCTACATATTTTACAAACAAGTTCCTCTGAAGCAACCACGAGTGAAAAAGATCCACCACAGCTTTGGCAGGATTTTATATTTTCGTTTGTTCTGCTTTGAATGAAAACAAACTCATTTTTGTGGTACCGCTCGATTAATTCTTGTCTTGCCGACAAAGAAAGATATGAAAAGATAATTTGTAACTTATCTTTAAGTTGTGAGCGGTTAAACTCGTCTATATAGTCATTTTCATAGATGCCTCGCAGCCAGACGTGTTTGTGTTTAACATTTAAGGCATCTAATTGAGTCTTGTATTCATTCTTTTCATCCATTTGTCTAACGATAGACAGTTGTTTGTTGAAGCATTTATAATCAAGCCCCGTCATGGTTATAATTAGATATGACAAATGTTCAATAAGTAAAACGAAGCTTCTAGAACATACCGAAGCGCCCCAAAAATTCCAAAGCGCCCCCAAAAAACTTTTTTCACCAAAACTGGGGCGCTCAGGAATGTAATTTTGATAATTCGTTTGAAAAAATAAAATCGGGGCGCTTCGGAATTTATTTTGCGCTGCAAAGATTAAAAAGTTCAGTGAACCCACTCGGTTCCAGTCTTTCGCGCACCGCGTTTTACAATCCTGGCAAAGGAGACTGTTTCGTAGGGATATATTGTTTTCCTTTCGAGATTTGTAGATTAAATCCAGAGTTTATTCTTTCAAATCTGACTTGGACACAGCGGTAAGACGATTTAATTTTTTTTGGAACTCCACTTTGACTTCTTTGCGAAGTTCTTCTCTGAGCTTGTCAAGATCCATGGCTTGAGGCTGTCCCTTTTGTGCGGGCTTTGTTTCCCCTGAGCGGATCTCGTCTTTCAGTTTATTATATTTCTCAACCTCGTTTATGATGATCGTAAACTCTGGATCGTTGATGTTATTGTCAGTTAAAGCCTTTGAGATCATCTCATAGACAGAGTTCCGTTTGGCAACAGCAAGAGTGTAGATTTTCTCGTGTTTAGAGATCTTTCGTTCCAATCTCTTGCTGAACATTGTGAGGACCACAGAGGAAACCCCTGTAACGGCCGCCACGCCGGCAAGGACAGGACTGGCCACAATGCCAACTCCAGATAAGGCTGTCCCCAAAGTGGCTGATGACATGCCTGAAGAAACCAAACCAAGACCCACAGCTGTTGTGTGAAGAATCGTGTGGGCCCGTTTGTATTTTTTCGCAACTTGTCTGTAGTGGTCGGCTTCCTTTTCAAGCTCTTTCTGTAAGTCTGTTATTTTCTTGAGCCGGAAGTCTTCGCCATTTGCTGGTAAGCTTGGGTAAAGCGATTGAGTCTCACTGTAATCCGGTGCCGATGGCAACACATTAGCCGAGCTCATGGTCGTGTATACATATTAATTTATTTCAACTTCAAATTCAAGAGGGGCGTTATTGAAATCAAAAAGTTCATTGTTCGCATCTCTAACAGACAGAGTTATGCTGTTTACATAATCGCCAGACGAGACGTCACGCAAGATGTTCTGCTGTGTTGATTCATAGAAAACTTTCTCATATGCCTTTCCACGAATATCAAATCGAGCCAATACTGTCGAAGGCTTACCGTTGAACAGGTTCTGTTCTTTATCGACCAGATCGCAGTGGATAAAGTAAGTGCTTGGCGAGGTTAAATGCTTGACGAATGTTACAAACAATAGTTTGCTGATACCAAGTAATTTAGTCAGATTTTCACTAAACGTTGCATTACTTTTATTGAGAATGACCATCGACCCCACTGGTGTGTAAGGTGATGCTCCTAGATCAAAATGTCTGTTAGTTTTATTTATGTCTTCAAACTCTTTTGATAAGTTCTCAATGGTGTAATGACCTGGCAGTAACTCCGCTGTAGGCTTTGATCCATTAGGGTTAGATTTTGTTGATGAAATAATTGCATTTTCTTTCAAATTATGCCACGAATTGCAAATCGAACACGAGATGAGCCTGATATAGCTCGGTTTCTGAAGCGGGTGGTCGAAATAGATGGTGTGAGGGTTCGAAGGCGCGACGATTGTTAATACAACCATTGTGTATATAAAATATATTTATATACAATCATGTTTGGCAGGCGCTCTGGCGGATTTAATCCTGGTTCAAACCTTGGTATAGACATTGGCGGGCACGATTACGGGTCCCCACTCCCGTTTTTTCCTCGCCCCCAAAACCCACTCCAGCCAGAACAAAGGTATATTAGAAAAAGACCTCCTGCAGTAAATCCGCAACTTGCTTGGCTGAGTTCTCCGGAGGCCACAAAACTTGCTGCAGCTGCCAAAGCGAAGGCAATCTCAGACTTTAAAAGGCGTTTTCCGCATGCTGATATGTCAAGATTTACAACAGAAGTTTCTTTCGACGACAACCACAAAGCCACAGGAGAAGTGCTTTTCATAAAGGGTCCAGGTTCATGGGTTATGCCTTCAGACGAACCCCGCAAGTACTGGTCTCAAGCTATGAAAGAGGCTCTGGGTGTGCAACAAGACGGCGGTTTTCCTGTCCCTTTGTCCATTAACAACAGCCCTACAAAAGCGATCCCGGCAGTCGCGTTCTCTGAAAATGTGGCAAGCATCGGCGATATCTTGAACAAAGAGCAAAAGATCTATGTGACGCCAACAGAATCTTTTACAACAAAATTCAGGCAGCTTTTCACTCATGCTCAAATCAAACACACAACAGGAAAAGAGTCAAGAAGGTGGCTTTCTAAGCCAAACCTGAGTTACTGGCCACAGCAGCTGAACTTCGCCTTATGGTGTGCAACAACGGGCTCCGGGGTCTCCGGCGAGATATTATTATCCTCCAGCTATCTAAACCTTGCCCCGCAGCTCCGATCTTTTTATCTCTTCCATGTTTATTTCACAACAAGGCGCATATTGTTTGAAATGGGTGGGATCCAGAGCAGCAGTGCTTTGCCGGGCGACCCCACCTTTAGCCAAACGAACAACAACTATGATCTTGCCTCATATCACAGGATCTGTAACGAGTTCGGTGTTGACCCAAGCAGTGATTTCCGCTTCAACCACGGCGCGAATCATGGCCTCGGCAATGTGTTTATCTATGTTTCACGAGGCGGAATGATATCCACCGGAATGAGCTATCCAGGCAATCATGCGAAATTCAGTGACGAAGGTGGAAGTGCCAGTGATGGAAACCTTGTGCAGTTCATTCGCAACGACAGTGGCGCGGACAGACAGTTCGAACACTTCGTTCCAAACACATCGCAAGGCCTCACACAAGCAGGTCTCTCGCGGATGAACCAGTCAATAGAGGCCTTTGTCTACTGTGTCCTAGGCGCGCAGGTTAACGTCCGTAGCAGCATTCTGGGTACCGGTGGGCGGGCAAAGGAGGCGCAAACTGATTTTCTTGTCCTCATGGAAGACGCGATCAGAACGCCAGACATTTCAAAGAGTGTTCAAAGATATCAGCTAGCCATTGACGGAGCAAAGGTGCGCCTTGACTTTGTTGTAGCCCCAGGCTGTTGGCTAATGCCCTCGCGCATGGTGATCAACACAGAAAGTGTTGTGGGGTACAATAACAAGCTGAAGCAGGCAACGCAAGGTATGAAGCTTGGTGTTAACAATGATGTCAATCTTGCCACAAAAAAGCCTCCCTTCGCCCCATGGACGGAGGGCCGACAAAGATTAATCCACCAAACAGCCACCCATCGAACCCGATTCACAAACGGGCGACACAGGCACAGGGCACCGCGCCCAAACCAGCCCCCGCACAACCAACCCCCACGCAAGAGACACCACCACCCCCAACACAAGAGACTAAGATCGAGCCGCATCACGTAAACAAGGCGCTCATTGCTGGGGGCGCTCTTGCTTTAGCAGGCTTGTTTATCTGGATGCGTTAACGCTTGCGCTTGATTGTCTTTTCAACCAAGAAAGCCACAACGGCAAGGATCAGTAGCCAGGCATGCTCGCCAAGAAAGGATAAAACTTGGCCGGCCGTTTTGAAGATAAAGTTCACGATAGAGCCAATTAAACCTGGCAGGGCATTGGCTGCTTTTTTGCCAAGCTCTTTAAGCCCATTTCCAATAGCTTTGGTGGCCTTTGCCAGGCCATTCAAGGTGGCTAATACCACAGCGCTTATGGTGATGCCAGCTGCCAGAACAATCGCTTGAAGGGTCCAGCCATATTTCTTGAAGATATTTTTTACCCTTTCTCTTAAAGGAATGGCTTCTTCTCTTTCCTGAACTTGTGTTCTTAGTCTTGCCAGTTCTTCTTCTCGCTCAGCAACACGGGCTTCCGCGGCTTCTCTGTCAGAGGGAGAAGTGTTCTCGTCCTCTATCACGCGTTTGTCTTCCTCGTTTTGTCGAACAAGCTCGGCCTCTTGTTCAAGCCATCCAGCGGCTTGGTGGAGTTCAGTCTTGCTTCAACAGCATTTCTTTCTCTTGTTGTTGCAGAAATTTGTGTTCTGAGTTTGTCAGCCTTTGCCTGCACTTGGTCTCGTTGTTTTTGTATTTTTTGAAGAGCGCCTAATTCTTTTTTCTGGTTTTCAAGATCGCCTTGAAGATTTTTCTTTAGTTGTTTTAACCGATCTAGCTCGGTTTGACTCTCAAGGTTTGATCCGTGTTCCTGTTGTAGAGCGTCAATCCTCGCTTGAGTTTCTTCGATTCTTTCCCTGAGGTTTTGAACCTCACTTTCTGCCTGTTGCTTTGCTACAGCAACCCTTTCCTCCTCCTTTAGTTGTTTCTCTGCCTCCTTCAACCTTTGTCTTTCTTCTCTTATAGCCGCATTCTTTTCAGAGACGATCTCTTCAGCACTTGGGCCAAGAGTTGTTTTGAACTTGTCTATAAATGATTTAAGAAGCCCTGAACCATCCTGCTTTAATATGGGAGTTTCACCGCCTCTTGTTCCAAAGGAGACTATTTTGGTTTCGTTTCCTGGTTTTCTGCCAATCCCAATAGGCCCTAATCGTTCGATATTTACTCTCGGAAAGCGCCTTTGGAGCCAGTCCATGAATCGATCGACCCTGGTTTCTTTTTCCGTTGCATCTAAGAAGTCGCCTGTAAGCAGAGGGATGTCTTCAGGATCAAAGCCGCTCTGTTCGCGAGGCAGTGTATGCATTTCATGTTGTTCACCGCCATGATATGGGGTGGATGCAGCTCCCGGTTGAAAGGGGGCTGTTGTGTCAACTTCTTCTTCATCATCGCCATCGTGGTCAATGTCCCAGTCAAGCCCGGTGTTTTCGTTCTCGCCAGGTATATCATAACCTCCTTCTGCCATGATGATATATAAATATAAAATTTATATATATGGCTGTGCAACCAAACCTCCTCCCAACGAACGCAGAGAAGACTCTTGGTGCTATGAAAGCAGAGCGCACCGTAAAGCGCATCACATTCGATCGCTCTACGGCCCAGCCTGGCGAGACACTGTACGTTACAGTGCCCAAGCTCAACGAACATGAAGTTATCGTGCCGGGCTCGCTTGCCTTGATCTTTAACATCGACCTTGCCGGCGGCCATGCAAACAACTCTCTTGTACAAAATGTCTCCAGAGCACTAGTTGACAGGCTCGTTGTCAAGTTTGCCGCCACCACTATCCAGGACACCGTCGGGTACGATATTTACAAGATCTTTGAAGACCTCTTCCTCTCTGTCGACAAGCGCAAAAACATGCTTTCAGAGGGCATCCAGAGCGTTGACTTGTGCAAGATCCGCTCTAATTCCGGCGACAAGAAGACCTCGAGCGTGGATGTGGAAAACAAGCTGGAGACCATTTACAAGAACAAATACCGCATCAATCTGGATCACCAGATTCTAATGGACCACGGCGTCATGTACCCGCAGGCCCTCTACAACGATTTGACATTCGAGATTACACTTGCCCAGGCCTCTCAAGTTGTCAAGGGTTCGGATACAAGCAAGCTTGTCTACAAGTTGACAAATATCCAGCTTGAGTACGAGACAATACGAAGTTAGCAGCTGGCCGACGAGGCAACAAGTGTACTCTCTAGCGGAAAGGCGTTTGCCTACGACCATATCATGCGAGAGGAAGTGGTCCCCTTCTCTAAGGGTTCAGATGCACGGCTAAATCTCAGGGTGAACCCTCAGCGCAGATCACTGAAAGCCATCCTTCTGCTATTCATAGAGCCATACACGGCTGGAGCCCGGGACTCAGAAAAATACTTCAATCCAGACATTACCAAGGTGAATGTTACCATCAACGGCTCGCCCAACAGGATTTACAACGAAGGCATCAGCGGGACAGACATGTGGAACGAGCTCAGCCGCCTCTTTAAAAAGAGTGGTGACGGCAGGCCTAACATGAATCTGACCAAATATCTCACGGGAAACAAGTTCGGCCTTCTTATAGACCTTCGGTCCATGGCTGATACAACCCTTCACGGTACCGGCCAACGCCTTGTCAACACAAAGGACGGCGTTCATCTTGAGCTTGAGAGATCACCCTCCGGCTCAGGAAATATACACTGCCACATATTCACCATCAGCGACTCGCAGATGAACATCATGGCCAGGCAGCTGCAGGCTGTTCAGTATTAAGTATAGATGGACCCCCAAAAGTTGCCTTTCAATGCTCTAATCATAGGGCCGACTAACTCTGGCAAAACACAATATCTCTTGAATCAGCTACGCGGCCCCTTCCGGGGCAAGTTTGATTATATCGTTCTCTTGTGCCCAACCTTTGTTCACAACAAGACATACGATGGGTTCATAGACAATGAGCCACGCATTTTCGTGATTGTCTGCCAGCAGCACGAGATTGAATTTTGGTTAAAACTAGCCAGTTACCACTTCGACGGGACAAACACTCTCATCGTTCTCGACGACTGCGCCGCTTCGAAGGATGTGAAAGGTCGCACGAGTCAACTTGTCAACCTAGGCTTCAGTGCCAGGCACAGCAGTATTTCCGTGTGGGTGTTGGCGCAGCAGTTAACCAGCATTGCCAAGCCGTTTAGAGAAAACGTGGCAGCGATCGTGCTTTTTTACACACCATCAAGCAAAACAACTAAGGCCATCTTTGACGACTATGCCGGCGAGCTCACACATGAAGAGTACAAAGAGCTTATTGCAAGATTGAAGAGGGGCAAGTTCGGTCACATGGTTTTCTCTCTACGCCACCCTTATGGGGTTAATATATACTCTGAACCATGAATGCCTCCACCAGTCTCCACAAGCTCACAGTCTTTTCACAGCTTCTTGGTGAATTACAGAGCAGGGTGGAAGAGATGCAAATCCAGAAAATCAAAGCCGCTGGCGAGGATGATCTGCGCCTAATGCTTCTTAGCCGATATCCTTTGAAAGTTGTAAAAATGCCAGACACAATGGCTTCACTCATACGGGAGATTGAAAATATTTTGCCTGACATCAATAAAATAATTGAGAATTAATATATACACGATGGCAACACAGGACGCGCCACCTGAAGTATCTCAGTTTCCGGATGATATGCCACCTGAAGCGTTTCCTATGGACGAATCTATATCGAAAGAGTCTCTAATTGGCTACATTCGAATTCTGGAGGCTTTACTTCATTTGATTTGTGGAGACATTAAAAAACAAATGTATACACAATGTCCACAACTCCGGGAGACGAGGTCTCAATGAATGAAATCATGCAGATGCTGGAGTCAGGCCCTGATAGCTCCTTACCATCAGCGATGCCTGAAGTCTTAACGGGTCCAGATACTCAAGCTCAACGTGAGAAACTGGCAGTCCTTGTTTCAACAGGCAAATCAAAAGAAGCCATTGGGACCCAGCTCACACATGAGCAGGTGAAACGCCTGACAGATAAGGAGGTTGAAAAATTCTACAAAAGATATGAAGCCTACGTCGGCAACAAGACAACCGAGTCTCTGATTGACAGCTTCATAATGCTTGTAACCAAAGGCGCCGGCATGGTTGTTGATATTGACGACGTGAAGGCCCTGCAGAAAGAACTCAAAAATGACTACATGATTCAACATGAACTGTCATCTCTTGCTGGAGGCTTGGCACTGCGATTTGGGCGATTATTGGCCTTGGCCAATGCTGCTTTGATCACTACAAAACACATCGACTTCAAAAAGGAGTCTCCACCCGCTCACCCAAGCAGCAGGGACAGTGAAGGCTACCCCCTGGAGGGCTTTGACGAAGTTGACGGACCACGAAGGAACCATGAAGGAACCATGAAGGAACCATTAAGGAACCATGAAGGAACCATTAAGGAACCATGAAGGAACCACGCAGATTTAAAATAAAATATATACACGATGGCGCAACCGCTCGAGACGATTCCTGAAGAAAAAGTCGCTCCTACATCCACACACGTAACCTCTGATACCCCAAAGACTGCTCCGGCTAAAAACCCGGGCCGTGTTGCTTCTGGAAAAGCCCTGGCTGAACGAAACCGTCTGGCAAGAGAGGCAAAAAAACAAGCCAGCCAGGCAGACGAGCCTGCCCCAAACGAGGCGCCGACGAAGGCAGACGAGCCTGCCCCAAACGAGGCGCCGACGAAGGCAGAATCTAGCAGCAACACTCTTCTCATCCTTGGTGTTGGAGGGTTGATTGTCTCCGCTTTGGGTGTCTATTACCAGCACGAGGCAATTATGAATGCCCCTGGGCGCAACAAGACACCACCAGCAGCAGAGGCCCCTCCACCAACACAGATGCCACCAAGAGGAGGAATTATAGAAATGGAGTAAAAAAAAATTTATATGTATACCATGCAGGATCGCGGCTTGGTAAACTTTTTTCGCTGGGCTACCATCGGTTTTGTTTTGAGTGGCACTACAACCATCCTTCTTAAAACAATTATCTATAGTGTTAAGAAACACGATGAAAGGATAATTGCTGCGTATGAGGAAAGAAAAAGGAGATTTGCTGCGTATGATGAAGAGTACAGACAAATTAAACTTGCAGAAGATGAAAAGATGAGACAGCAGGCGCTTGAGTTTTACAAAATACTCTGTGAAGACAAGAAACTAAAAGCATAAATATACACCATGTCTGACAACAAGCTCGTGAAATATGTTCTCGATGCTGCCACAATCACTGGCCTTGTCGCCGGTATTGGCTGGATTGGTAAGAAAATCATCAAAGAAAACCTCACAGCTGACCCCAGCGCGAGTCTGATGAATTACATCAAGTTCGTAGCTGCCACGACTGGGAGCCTCGCACTCAAGACATACCTCGAGGACCAGAAAATTCTCCCTTCCACGGTGTAATTATATACAAGATGGCCTCAATCGCTCTCATGGTTGGTGGAGCAATTCTAAACGCAGCTGCTTTCACTGGCGGCAATTATCTTGCAAAATATCTTTCCGGCGACAGTGGGAAAGCCGCTATGGATGAAAAGATCAGGCACGATAAAGCGTTAGAAGCCTATCAAGCGGCCTACGCCAAATACCAGAAAGACCGCACGAAGCTCCTCGACTGGATTGCAACCAACGATCGGATCAAAGATCAAGCGAAAAAGAACTTTCAAGACACTGACCATGCTCTAGTGCTCTACAACCAAACACATCGGGACCAGCAAATAACACTCCCCAAAGAGCCGGAGTTCTCTGACTTCTATAAGCCGGGCCCTCAGCAGAAACAAGGCGAACTCTTGTTTATCGGTACTGGCGCACTCGCCCTTGGCTATGCAGCATTTCGCTTTCTGTAAAAACACATGTATATGGACTCCAAACTCTCTAAAATCTATTACAGCCCCAAAGGATACTGGAAAGGTCTTGCCGCTGTAAAAAAGCTAGCTGCAGCAGCCAAGATCTCTGAAGAGGCGGCAAAGAAATGGCTAGTCAAACAAGCCCTTTGGCAAATATATCTCCCTGCGCCACGTCACATCCCTAGGCCTAAGTTTGATGTCTTCACACCCAATTCAGTGCATCAAGCAGATCTACTTTTTTTGCCACACGACAAACTGCCTCATGGTCGAAAGGTTTACAAATATGCTTTGACAGTTGTTGATGTAGCAAGCCGTTACAAAGCAGCAGAGCCCTTGGCTTCGAAAGAGTCTGATGAAGTTTCGAAAGCGCTGGCCCGGATATACAGGCGCGGGCCTTTGAAGTGGCCACAACTGTTGCAAGTCGATCCGGGAACAGAGTTTATGGGAGCTGTGACTAAAGAGACTGGGGCCCATAAAACAACCATTCGTCGTGGGCGTGTTGATATCCACAGAGATCAAGGGATTGTTGAAAGATTCAACAGAACCCTGGCTGAACGATTGTTTGGTTACCAGTACGCAGTTGAAATGAATCTACGCTCTGGCCGGTCTACTGCTTGGGTTAAAAGATTGCCAGATGTTATCTCTGCCTTGAACAATGAAGTAACCAGATTGACTGGCAAGAAACCTTCACAAGCAATCAAAGAAAAAGCCACCTCAGCCAAGCCAGCGACCCCATATTTGAGACCAGTGGGGGCAAAGGAGAAGAAGCTCCAACCTCGGGTTAATTTGCGATATCTGTATTACCCCGGCGAGCTAGAAGGTGGTAGTCGACGAGCGACGGATCCGATCTGGTCTTTGAAGGTCTACAACATCGAAATGGTTGTCACCAAGCCAGATGCGCCCGTGGTGTATTACCTCTACGATGGACCCAAGCGGGGCTTCGTTCGCGAGGAGTTGATGGTTGTGCCGCCAGGCACTCAGTTGCCGCCGATGTCTTTGTGACCATAGGCCAGCGTATGGATGCCATCGTCTTTGATCCAGCGTTTGGAGTCAAAGGGCGAGAGCGTTGTCTTGTTTAGATGAACGCCATAGATCTGGTGATTCACGCTTCGAAGCATGTCCATCCCGTGTTTGAAGGTTTCCTTTCTGAAGAGAGCGTCTTTGTAATTCTGGTGCGTGATCTCCTTCTTCGTCACAGACTTGGTGGTACCCTTTGCCTTCTTGATGTTCTTCTGACTGTCAAGCATGATTGAGTACATCTTTGAGCGAAGGCATATTACTTCAGAGATGGGGGCACCAGCGCACTCGTCCTTCATTTTGCCTATGACTTTCTTGTTTTGCTGGCTGTGAAGAAAGTGATCTTTTGGGTAATCGCTTGTGTCGTATAGCTCGTCGAGGCGATTCTCCATGTCCTTGTAGACATCGTCTGTCTTGATCTCTAGAAGCAGGCTGTCTGTGTCTGTGTAAAGTAGGTCTACTCGTGGGCCGTACTTATACTTGAGGTACTTATAGTAGAAGTCGTACATCAGAGTCTTTGAAAGATCAAGGATGCACATACCAGTGTAGACTGGACGTTTGAGTAAGATTTTGTCCTTGTGCATCTGAATCCCTGCAAGATTTTCACCAAAGACTGTTGCTCTGGCAAACAGCGGGCTTGAGATGAGCTTTCTCAACTTGTCTATCTCATTCGCGCGAACAAGCCTTATATCAGTGCGCTTTCTGAGGTTCTCCATGGTCTTGCCGAAGACAGAGTTGTTCATCAGCTTGAAGAAGTTCTTTTCAAAATCAGAAGTGGCCTGCTTTCTGAGTTCTGTGTTCAACCTTATGTAAGGCTCCATCCAAGGCTTCTGCTCGAACTTGAGCATACGATGTATCTTCTTCAACTTCATGCCAAGATCGAGATAAAGCTGAAGATTTCTATAGTGAAGAACATATCTGTCTTTGTTTTTGAGAGTTAGGAGCAACTTCTCTGTCTTGTCCTCTGCCTGTCCCTCTATCAATGCCCTTTGATAAGGAGACAACCACGACTTTGCGAGTCTATGCTTTTCTGGTGCTAGAGGATAGGCGTTGTGTTCATCATGCAACTCCTCGGGGTATTCTAGATCAACCTCAAGGATGTAGCCAATCTTTCTGTTTGGGGACCACTTCCTGATTTGGTGTTGTGTTGGGTGCACTGGACACCATTGAAAGTTGCCAACAGGCAGTGGTTGGCTCATGGCCCAACCGTAAAGATTGTTTGCATCGAAGTACATGATATAGCTTGTTTCTTGATCTGGATTGTAATCATCAAGAAAGGGGTTGTTCGCTTTGCAGAAGCGCCTGCTCTCCATTGAAATGCCGCCGCGCATGCCTTTTTCAACGAAGAGGTGCATGTTGATGTCTGTTAGCAGTTCAAGGTTGATTCCTGTGTATTTCAAAAGAGCGTCCCAGCTGAGGCCTGGAGCTGTATAGTAGTGCGCAGGGTCAAGTTTGTAATGCTTGAGGCATGTTTTTCTGAAGTTCTCGAAGACATCTGCAAGGAGGAGAACATCTGTCTCTAGATAGAGATCGTGATACTCACCGAGGTCTTTACATTCGAACTTATCCCACACCTTCTGCGCATGAGCGTAATCATTGTCGCTGATGTGCTCCTTTTTGAGCTCGCTATAAAAGGAGCTCTTCTCTGGAAGTAACTTCTCATCAAACCGCCTCCAAGAGTCCATGTACTCGTATGGATAGATTCCTTTTTGCAGAAGGAGATTGAGTTTATTGGGGTCCTTTTCATGGTTTGCCATAATTGTGAAGGACTCTGGTTTGTTTGATTTTACCAGATTGTCAAGGCTCGACTGCATGAACTGCAAGCTGTCGATAAACCTTAATTTGCCCAGAGAGAAAGAGGCGTATTTCTCCATATTTGTCGGGATGCACTTCAGATCAGATTTTACTTCTGCTATGCCGCACATGATATGATGCGCATCGTAGCCCTTCAAGTTGTGAAAGACAACAGGGATTGTAACGGTTTCCGGGTTGATTCTGAAGTGATTCAGATTACATGCGTTGTGAGCAGCACCTCGATACTTGCCTGTTATGTGGCAGTGATCTCTAACAGCGTCTCTCATGAAGTTTCGTACGAGAGATTCTCCGCAGAAAAGGCAGTCAACTTGATCAAAGGTTGGCTTTGTTTTTTGTTGCCTTTTGTTTCTTGGGCCTATGAAGGGAGACGCCTCCAAACGCCCTGTTTCTTCGTTTTGGATGAAGGTTTTGAATGCATTGGTGTAACATTTGTTGGTTTTGTGAATAAGACCGACGTACGCTCCCGTGTTTGGATCGTAGAGATCGATAGAGTCATTAAAGTTCTCTTTGTAGAGGTCCTCATTACAGATGCTGCAGTAATTTGAGTTGTTGAAATCTGTCCAGTCTGCTCTTGTCATTGATAAGGGCTTCTTGAGATAAAGTTCGTCTCTTATCTCCCTCTCTAACAGTTGTATGTAATGGAGAAACTGCTTCACCGTGTCCTCACCTCTGTATAAGTATGGCCCTCTTGTTTCGCCATCGGAGCGAACAGCCATCATAGAGAACCCGCATGGCGTATGTACTGATGTTTTGGTTGTGCTGCTTTCTTTTGGGTCTGGCTTGCACGTGTCGATTTTTGTAACGAGACTTTCGAAGTCAGCGTAGATAACGTAAGGCACTTTCATCTGATTCTGGTAGTTCTCGAAATGCAGGATGTTTTCTCCCTCTTTGGGCATTTCAGTTCGAACTGGTCTGCCTTTGATACCCCTGCAGTCAACCAGATGTTTGTCGAGGACATCTTTCGATTTAAATCCTTTAAGGCATCTTTCGCAGAAATGAATCCTCCGGCCTGCCTCATAATTGCTATGAAGAAGCCTGCTTAGGCTTTTTATGTAGCAGTAGTGGGTGTTATTTTTATTGGTTATCAGCATCAGGTTGATTCGTCTTATCTCAGGATCTTGTACTTCACTAATTCTAAGGACTGTTGTGTTACCATTATGCCAGCCAAAGACGTTTATTGCGAGGTTATTGAGTTTTTCTACTTTAGAGATTTGATGTAAGGGTGTAGGGAAAGAGATGTCGGTGAAGTTCAAACCGTCCTCTGTCGGGTATTTGCTTGTCCTGTCTGAATGCTTCGTATCTAGAGTGGGAAAGAGCGCGACTCGCAAAGCCCATCGAAGGCATTGATTATCTCTGTTTTTGATGTTTATGATTGCCTTTTTTGCTTTGAGCTTTGGAGGAAGAGGGATATAAGAGCCGCCTCTGATAGCTTGATTCCGCAAGGTATCAAGAAAGACGCTCTCAACTCTGTCGATAACCCAGCCTGAACCCATGTTTACCCATCTGGCTACTTCTTCCTTGTTTGAGTTGATAACAGCTTGTAGTTGCTCGTTAGCTTCTGCTTCATAAAAGTGTATTATTAGAGGCTTCTCTTGCCTAAAGTAGTGGGTCATTCTTTGTGTCCCGTCGGCTCCTTCCTTTGAAAAGTGAACTAAGAATGTAAGATTCACTTTGATGGGGCCAAGTTCTGTAATCTCTCTAACTATAGTTCGAACTATAGCAGGTTTGTTCTCTTGATAAAACAAATCGAGATCGCGTATTGGATAATCAGCAGGAACAGTCATCTTATAGCTGTGAAGCCAGTCGCGCCAACCATGATGGGTGCGTACAAACTCAAGTTGTGCATCCATGGGGTTGTATATACAAGGGGTGATCATTTATTCAATTGGCAATACCGACCCCCCCAGTTCACACAGGAGGCATTAAATCGTATAATATAACCCTTATTTAGGGTGGGGTTGTAACGCAACGGCGAAGCTGAATATTATTGGTCGCTATGTAGTAGTAGAGGGGGGTGCATCCTGCCCCGCCTTAAATAAGGGGTAAAGGACGCGATTAACGTCCTCCTAGAATATATACAATTCTAAGCCCACGAACCGACCGCAGGGAGGTTCGTGGGGACTAGAATTTTATATATTCTAGGAGGGCGTTAATCGCGTCCTTTACCCCTTATTTAAGGCGGGGCAGGATCACCCCCCTCTACTACTACTCATGGCAACTAATTTATACGATTCCCTAGAGTCATGTGACTAATACCTAATTATGCATGCTATTGTACAGTCAACACAACGCAAACCAAGTGGACGAACAGGGAAATCCTCATTGGAAACACAGTAGACATATAACAGCGGTGAATTTGGAAAGCAGAAGCGCATTCGCCATGTACCGCCTCAAAGGACGCCAATCGAGCCCCGGAGCATGATGACGTCACGAAAATGTTGATAATATACTTTCAATTGCAGTGCATTGTGGGATAGCTGTCACTCTTCCTCTGTGTTTGACGTTAAAGGCCAATCCGCACTTACCGTGATTTATTGCGGGCGTTCTAGAATTTCGTGGCCCCAGAAATTCTAGATTTGTGTCGGTGAAGTTTGATGGCCTAAAAAAATCCGTTTACATCAGGGAATCTGTATCGTCTATTAACTTCAAGATCATTTCTTTCAAATATTTAGTTCATATTCAAGGCATTGCATATTGTTTTTGTCTGTTTTCTTTTATTTTCCATCGTTACTGATACGTTTTCTAAGCAACGCCGCCGAAGGCTCGAGGCCGGCTGTCAAGAAACGAGAACCTTCAGAAGGTTTGGCTCAGAAATTCGGTCGTCCGTGGAAAGGAAATAGGTATATTAGATTGCCTACTAGTTAAGATTTATCTTCAAATCTTTTGACTGTAATTTTTTAGAACATTCGTTTTCCAGATACTGTGAGTTGACATTTGAATCTTTCCATCGATAACCGTGACAGTTCGACCGGAACCTGGAGATGTAAACGCTCAAACAGTTCGAAAAAGCTCAAACTTCTCGGCTCGCCGGTGGAGTCGTTTTTGCCAGCAACTATATATGTGAAATATTCCATGGAAGTTGAAGGAGGTTTTTCCCGTCCCTAGCCGTCGAATTATTTTCGATGCAAACTTCTAAAGACGATAAAACGTCCTCCGCCAGCGGAGCTCATTAATTATGCTCGATGCAAATCAGATACGCCGACTGGAGAACAGCCCACAAAATACAAACACTTCTCGGCTCGCCGGAGGTTTCGTCTTAAGCGGCATCGACCTTAAACTTTCGGTAAAAATAGGAGAAGGTTTACCGCGTCCCACAACGTGAAAATGTTTTCGATACGAACTTTCGAAGCGGAGGAAACTGCCTCGGCAACTAGAGTTGCCTGGAGCTACACTATTAAAGGCGGGTTGAGCGGCCCCAGACAAAATGCGAGACATGTTTTTTACGGGCTACCTTTTGATATCTAACAGGACTGCTTCTTAGGGCTAATAAATTTTAAAATTAATGTCGAACAAAATTTCAAACTCAGTGTTCATTTCTTCCTGAAGATGAGAGGCAAAATTTCACTTCGCAAGAGATCGCATTTATCTGGGTCCAAATCAAAATAAACAATGCGCGGTGCATCACGGTAAGTGCAGATGGGCCTTTAATTATTGGAACTTTGATCACCACCTCAAGTCTCCTCAGAATATCAGTGTACGAGCAAGCACGTAGATTATGGGAATTGAGAATCAAATCACCTTCAATATGAAACTGACATGAGTTGTCTGTGGACATTGAATACAAATTCACTGTAGTAAGGCTATGTGAACTGTTATTGACACAAGTAAGGATAATGTACATATTTGATTTTGGGGCTTTTAAAGGGGTTAACTGGTCATGAAGGCCTAAGTCCCGGTATTAACCTACAAATTCTCCTTCCTGGTCTCCATACATTGCTTATGGTATTTGCAGATAATTTGTTGCTACATCTTGAATATTCATGTTTTGTGATCAATTTCATAATTCTCATGACCTGTATCCTAAATATAGTATTGTTACTGCTGGGAGGCTTTCGTGCCACTTTCTCAACCAATCGAAAATAAACCAATAATGAATTGCTCGCACACATTTTCCCATGCTTAATAATATAACTTGATCTAACGAGGGTGGAGTACATTAATTCCTGGTCACCCAGTAGTTTTCATAATGGCCCTCCTACAATTAAAAGTAATAAACCGTAATAATTAACTAAATAATCTACTAACATTGATAAGTTAACTACATATGCAACTAATAGGTTTTACAAATCTTAAAATGATCAACAGTGATTAATAGAGGAATTCCTACTGTGATAAAAATTAAATTACCCTGCATTTAATTGCTCCAAGTTCTGATTGCTTCAATGGATTGACTGTGTGTGTTGTGATTGGCCAAAGTAATTACTATCATGGTTTTGGTTTTAGAGCAGTTTTCAATTGAGTGTGAAAAGTAATTACACAATTGCTTTGGTTTTGCATCGCTACACTTTGTGGTTGGCTAAAAAATCTCGCGCCACTTTCTCAACCAATGAGAAGTAAAACCAAAACCAATCGTGACTTGCTCGCACGCGTTTTCCCGCGCTTGGCGTCGCGACATGTAATTGCTTCGAGGTCTGATTGGTTCATTCGATTATTGTTTACGACTGCTGTGATTGGTCAGAGTAATTACCTTGGTTTTGGTTTTACGACACTCAATTGAAAACTGCTCTAAAAACCAATCTATGACAATGCTACCTGTAATTACTACTATGATATGTTCATTGTTGGTATGTTCTGTACTCCACTATTCCTTGTTACTGTAGTCTCTGCTGTTTTGGGGTAAGATGAATTATTTTTACTGCAACTGTACCACCATTGAGTTGTTATTTTTTGTACAGCATAACTCTTCAGCAGTAGTAAACTCCTGATATCTCAACCATTCAAGGGAAATAGTGAATTGGGTTAGCAATTATTTGATACCCAGTAAATGGAAAAAATATATAGCAGTATCTAAGGGTGACAAGTTCATTTGGAGGACAGCACTCACAACTTTAAAATGAGAATTTGAGACAGCAATGCAAGAATTAGCTGTATTCCCGATAAACCAACTCTCACCCAATCAAAATAAACAGAACACTACTGCATATTGTCATGGAGCCAGGTCTACAGCAGTACTATATCTCCATTTTCAGACCAATTTTCCTTTTGACAAAAATTTGTGAAGAGAGGTGGGGTGGGGTGGGGGGTGGTGGTGGGGGGTGGGAGAGGAAGGGAAACCTAATACTGACCAGTACCACTTCCGAATTATTTTATTTTATTTTATTTTAGGAAGACAAGAGACTGAGTACAAGTTAAATGGAAGCGACTGGGCATAACGATGTCTCAACTTCAAACTTCGAGGCCAATGTGCATGCAGACCATGCAATCCAACATCTCCAGTTAAACCAGAAATTCCATCTTGCCCTCCCCCGTCGCCCCCTGTCGCTAAAATTTTGCGGTACATCCTCCCCCGAGCTTCGTGAGGTTCTGCGAGACATGTATTTCTATATGTTTATTTAGTTGCTGGCTGTTTCCCGCAGTCAATGTATAATTTATTCAAATAAACACCATATTTGTTTTCAAAAGCAAATGAAGAGATTACTCTCACTTAGCATTTTCGAACCTCTAGTACATCATTACTGTTGTATATATTCAACCAGCTAAAGCTTGGAAAATTGACATCAGTTTTCTGATTGGCTATTTTTAAAACGAAAGCCAATCAGAAAACAGATGTCAATTCGAAGACACCGAAATTTCTTTCGCCTAATCAATCTCGTCCCCAGAGCCCGCACGTTTCAGGTCAGCGGAGACCGAACGTTCACGGACTCTGGGACAATCCATAACCGGAAGCACGATTTTGTGCTTCCGGTCATGGTGCGCATGCGCCTACGCATGCGCGTGTGCGCGTGCGTGCACGCGCTGAGCATGCGCAGAGGCTGTATTCGTGACATAAAGGGCGCGAAAAGTCATCGTCGCTGGCGTTTTTTCGCGCCTCTTTCATTTTTTCTCGCGATGCAGCGCACGATTCTCGCGCGATGGTAAGCCCCGCACGGCAGTCTTGATGAAATGACTGAAATGGCAGCATCGGCATATAATGATCTTTTTCGCTGTCGCGATTAGGAACAATCGTTGAACAAATTAGGTAAAACAGGGCTAACACTAAAGGAAGAACAATATGTAGCATTAAAATCTGTTGTTTTAGAAGGAAAGGACACTATACGTGTTCTTCCAACCGGTTACGGAAAGCCTTTTTTACCAAATTCCCCCTACGTTTCTGACAGACCAATCCTCCGTCACTGTGGTGTCCCCGGGCCGTTGAACGCTCGATAGAAGATCGGCATGGAATTCACGAGTCTGGCAACCCCATATGCCAAAGAAAAACGACGTTTCCAGCGAGAAAGCCATTTCAAAACCAACTGTCAAGAGCTAGCGAATAGAAATCAATCACGGTGAATCACGCGCGGTCAGGGAGAGAACCCTTGTGGTAGCTTTGTTTATCTGTAAATGCCGTTTTATGACTGAAATTGATGCTGTTTGTATACTAAAGTACATGTAATGTGGACTGTGAAGGCCAACTTTGAACATTTGTGGAGGAAATTAGGCGGTTTTTTTAATACTTCGGAAGTTTGTTATCGCCGGCTGGCACAAAAGAATTTCATCACAGCGATACCGCCAACACCACGCTAAATGGGCAAAAGCCTTTCTACAACAAAGAAGGCAAGTTTGTGAGTACTCATAGATTAGTTATTAAACATTCAGTAAAACATTTATGCTTATGTTATCGCGGTCGATCACTTCAATTCATATGACGAAGGATCCGGACGCGAATCTCCGCCCGAACAGGAATCACTTTTATTCTCATTTTATCTTTATCTACGCTACTCATTGATGCTTAGTTCTAAGAATACCAGACTACTAATGACCACTAATATTATTACTAGAGTGATTTTCCTCAGACCGTGAAATAGGTAGTACACTAACACAGGCTAGTAGATCTTATTTCCAATGTTTTCTTTTGTGCCTATTTGACTATTATAACTTATAATTAAGCTTAAGCTTAAGTTTAAGCTTAGTAAAAACTACTAGAAACTGTTTCACGGTCTGAGGAAAATCACTCTAGCATTATTGCCTTTTATACCTCTTATACTTTTACACCGTGTTTTGGATTTTTATAGGTCGACAGTTTTTTAGTTCCTTTTTCCCAGTTTTATTCAGCTTAGCTTTTTAACGCTTTCAAGTATAGTCTCGTATTTTGATTTACCGGTAGTTTTCTCAAACTCATTAATAATTCATTACGAAAATCAGTTGAAACACTCCACATTTTTGCATCCTTAATTTCTCCTTCTAAAATTATTTTGTTTGAGAAGTAATATCAAACATTCGACACAGTAATAATATTTCATCAGATTTCCAAACACCAGTGAAGTGGGTTAAAAAAAACTCGGCTGCGCCTCGTTTTTCAACCCACTTCGCGGTGTTTGGAAATAGTGCATAGTCTTTTGATTTAAATTTCCAGGGCCTTTTTGATAACAGCACTTTTATGTCGATGAGGTCACCCTGGTAAAATAACATTATTTATTTATTTATTTATTTATTTGAAACTCAGTAAAAGAGGAGTTGGGATTCAAGTTTTGGTTTTGAAATATTAAGAAAGCTCTACTTCGGACAGCCATCTTCGTTTATTTTGCAACCGTGTGGCCGTTTCGGTGTATGATAGAAATACTTTAATTATCTCAGTACAGTATGCTTTTTTTCATAAACTTCTTTGTTTGATTTTTCTCAACGCCTAGAGTTCTTAAAGGCGTTTCTAAAGTGTTCAGCACATTAGTGATTTAATAAACCTTGTCTACGATAACACTATACATTCTGTTTTATTACCGCAAAAATTTACTGAATAAGAGGAGAAGAAAAAAATTATAGGTGTATAGTGGCACAATATATATGAGAATAAAGTCATTCTTTTACAAAGTGTTATAATTTTGATACTTTTGATAACTTAGGAAAGAATTATCGCCGTTCGCGTCGAAATTAATTTGACAACAAAACTATTTCCTCGGCGGTCCGCATGTTATGTAATTTTCCGGAAATTTACGAACTGTCTGACTTTCACATCTTGTTTGAAACGCTATCAGTAAAATCCTATTAAACAGATAACTGGACAGACCTAAAGTGTCAAAAGCTGATTTGAAAATCACTTAAAATATTATCTGCTTCAGGCAAAGAAAACATAAACTTTTTATCAAATGCACGGAACGGAATCTCTGCACTGTCCTTTGTTGTGGATTTGATAACCACGGAAATACTTGTCTTCACTTCTATCTCCTCATTTCCAGATTGAAAATTTGTTTTGCGCAAAATCTCAATACGAATTAAAGGTAGTGACCATGTCAGCTCCCTCATCTGTTTCTTGCTCTAAAAATTTTGGTAACATCTGAGGCGGGCTTGTTGTTGGCTGCTTTGTGACAGTCACAGCCGTCGAAGCAGAGGATATGAAAGCGGTGAATTTTACATGTACCAAATCAGCAGTCGGTGCAATTCGTCTGAACCTGAAAATGAAGCAACTTTCTCGTCCTTTTGGTGGCGACATATACCATCGTCTTCTTCTTTGCGGGGAGTGTATGCGGGGACTGTATTTTTTCACAAATTATGAAGAGGTATGCATTGGTCGAACTTCAGATGATTTTCTACCGTCCAGGAGAACGCGGAAAGAACTAGCTTCTTACGCCACAACAACGGCATGACTTCGCAGCTCTTTCAGTGTTAAAGTTATAAAGGCTTGCTTCCATCATTTGCAACACTTTACGAAGACATTTTCATGTTTTTGACGCGAGCAACTCGCTTTATTTATATTCGCAAACATCCTGTTTCAATGGCACTTCCGGTAAAATATAGTAGCCAATCACAACTGTTGTTAAACCGGAACTTGATATGGATTATCCCAGAGGTCCGCTACCTTGGTGCTGACCAAGAGGAACGCGGCCTCTGGGAACGATGAACGTTCGGTCTCCGCTGACCTGAAACGTGCGGGCTCTGGGGACGAGATTGTCGCCTAATAAATGCGGCTGACCGTGAAGTTATCAGTCAGAAGAAATCAAAATCAGCCTAAACTCAGGCGAATTTCGATGATAAGTCATCGTTTTTGTCCCGTTAATTCGCAAGCGTAAACGAGATATAGCATACGGGTACATATATGCAAATTAGTCACTCCATGTCCCTCAGTCGAAAAACGTTTTTTTCCGGTGGATGACTCCTTTATAAAAGCTATATAACGGCACCAAAGGAAATGATCTGAAATAGGGTAAGGGTTTCAAGAAGCGCGCCGCACACCCCCACCCAAATTTTCGGGGAGTACCCCTGGGCTATTGTTAAACTCTCCAGGGTGTTGTCTCGTTTCAGATTATGTCACGCTGAGATGTTTTCTTATTTGTAAACTGAATACTCTTATTTTTAAACTGAAAATGGAATAGCCCAATTTCGATATATTAAAATTCAACTAGGAAAAAAAGGCATCACAACGAGGCTTAGGGGAATAAACGATAAACAAATCCCTATTATCATTCCCCAAAGCCTCGTTGTGATGTCTTTTTTTCTTAGTTGAATTTTAATATATATATCGAAATTGGGCTATTAAAATGGCAAGTTAAAGTTTATCTGAAGTCGTCCAATTTAAAATAAATATCGAACTGTGTTAACCGCACGATGTCGGTTTTGTGGCGAAATTATTTTCACATCACAACCTATTTAAAACTAACACAATGATGTCCTAGAGTGAGGTGTTGACAAATTCGCTTTATTCGCGCGCGTTCCAAAAAATAAAAGATCCTAAGGGGAGAAAGAGCTTTTATTAAACTGCAAATTTAACTAAATCTAAGTCGGGCACATCAGAATAAATATTAGAATCGTCTATTACACAAACTAAGCTAATTTTAAAGACTTTAATCAACTTTATACGATGAATATTGCCAAAGTTGTTTTTTACCTCATCGGGTCAATAATTTTTAAATGGCGTCAAAACGTGCGAAGTAAAGCGCTGGCCGTTTTCCATAAATCTCGTTCGATTTAAATTTCGTTCTCAAACCTCGAAAACAAATCTTTACAAAACTCATGTCATGTCCTTTTAGATTTCATGTGCTTTTAATTCAAACTTCTACAAACGGTCTTTACCGAATGTTACGAGTTTAGAGAGTCACAAAAAATGAACAGCGGTTAAGTGAAATCTAACAAGAAACGTACTGGATAGCTGACAACGGAGAATACATTTGCCGTACTTAACGCTTTTGGACCTACAAAAGTATTCAATTTAAAAACGGCATGCTCATGCATGTAAATCCATTACCTAGGCGCCCGACGCTTTTCACGCGCTATCATCTCTCTCATATTCCATGCCATTGGTTGTTTTATATTTTCGTCGGAAAAACAGCCTGCTTTGTCTTTGTTGCAAGATAACTTAAAGTGGCCGCTTATTAGTTCACCCCTAAAATTAACCTTACCTTGTTTCGTATCAACGAGATAGCCGATTCTCAGAGCCCTTTGATTAACTCGCGAATACTCCAAGCGTTGAACGATTTATAGCAGTGGAATTTATAGCAGTAGCACTCGATCGGTTGATAGGCTGTAAGTATTGAGCCCGCGATATGTAATGATCACCCGTCTTACCCATGGGGCGGCGTTGGAGCGTTGGAAGGAGGACATGATGGGGAGTTAGAGGCAAGAGAATGGGGATAGTGGGTCAATTAGTGCTTAGGAGAGGAGAGGATCGGGGATCTACGAGTCTGCGATATGGGGACGCTATTGTAGGAAGGAGAGGGTGTTGAAGAAAATCATTAGAAAAATTATTTTTTTTATAATTAAAACATTAAGAAAGATAATAAAAATTAAAACAATAGAATTAACGAAATAACTAAAGTAAATATACCGGTAAAGAAAATGTTTTGCAGGTTAAGACCACAACCTCGTTCACAGGGCCTCTCCCTCTTCAGCTACGTCATCATCGGGAGAGACCCTGGTTACGGCGGGTCACGTGCCACTTTGTGACAAAATATTTTCCATCGGGGTAGGGTCAATAACTACATTCGTTGATCTTCTCGAACGAGCAGAGGACGAAAGAAATGCCTGTCAGGAGGCTGATACAATACAATTTTATTTTACTCATAACAATAGATATATATATTTTACAAGAACACAATAAACAAGAAAAACTACAGATAATATAATACTTATGAAATATAGATTAACTTTAGAGTCTGGAGGCTAAATTAACCAAGAAGTTTTCAAGTTAGCCTCCAGCCATTTTATTTTAGTACAGGAATAAAGGCTAAAGGAAATCAAAGAAAGAGTATTGAAGTTTAATAATTTGACAATTTTATGAAAATAGGAAGAAATTTGAAACAAAATATAAACAACTCAGAGGGTTAAACCTGCCATTAATTTCTGTTGTACTAGCCTTGCATTTTAAACGGTTTATCTGTACCTTAGCTTGCAGATAAAATATAACATATAATCTGTATAATGTTGCCCAATGTAATATATTGATCTTGTCAACAAAGTGAATTGATTTCGATCGGTCGCCTATTCTCTGAGTTAAGTTAGGTTTTTCGGCTACTTCGACCGTCTGACAATAAAAATTTAGCACAAAATAAAGCATAAGGATAAAGATTACCTATGTATTCACATATTTAGGAGCATAATACTGGCTAAATGTCGAATTCAGCTCGGTTCGTGGCATTTGCCAGCGTGAAATATTGACCGTCGCTGTGTTTGTTTCCATCCCCTAAGAAACGAGGTTTTTAACGTTGTTTCCGTCGTCCAGAAACGTTTCGGCTGAGAGTTGACAACAACATGAACCGCTTACAGGTCGAAAATGCTTGTGTGATCACGAAATACTTGGCTATAAGTTTGTTCTAATGACCGATAACACCTCTCCCAGATTCTGGGAGCCACGTGACCATCCGCAACCAGGGTCTCTCCCGATGATGACGTAGCTGAAGAAAGAGATGGCCTGGGAACGAGGTTGGTTAAGACCATTGCTTGTTATACTTTCAAATACGAAGAATAATTCAAGATTTGGACTGCAGCCCCCCAGTCGCGTCGTAAACAAACAGCATTATTTGGGCAAAACTGGCAGACCATTCGGAAACCACAGACACAGTCACGTAATAATTGTGACTCAGTTTCAATCTTCATTATTTATTTTCATCCTAATACTCACCAAATTTTCTATATCCAATTTCTATCAAGTCAAAATTCTCTTCCCCAGAGCCCGAATGTTTCGTTTTGTCAATGGACGCGAATTTATAAAAAGACCGTGGAGCTCTGGGGACGAGAATGATAAAACGTCACTCTTAGAAAACTACTACTACAAGAACCTGTTACTATCCATGATGGTAAAGACTATGCATCAAAATGGCTTCTATTATTTTATCAGTTCTGTATAAAGTTGCTTCGATTCTGGCCACAACGCCTCAGGCCATCTCCTGCTCTGCTGAAAGATCTTTTACCAGCTCCATCCACTCGCCGTATCAAGATATTTTCTAAGATCCACAATGTGGAAAGGGCGTATGCAAATTGACATCTTTCTTCATACTTCTTTTAGACCCGCTTTAAAAGAGAGTAAATTTCATCTGTTACTAGATGTTTTTGACTTTTTGACGATTTACCAAAAATATTCTTCCCATTTTAAACGCTCGGCTAAAGGTTATGAAGAATTACCATGAATGAACAGATGGACGAATCATCGATTTCCTTGGATCTGTCGCCAACAAGATTCATTCGGGCAAATTAGACTTGTCTACTTTTCCCGTAAGCCGATGGTTGTTGGAACCGAACAGTGAAATAAATCCGGGTCCATAGTTTTCTTTTTTAGCCGTTGGGAAGCATAAAGTTTCCGATCTATTATGGTCACACAAGACAACCTTCAACCCTATAAACCTAAAACTTCCTACGCAATGTTGTTTGCTTGCACAATAGTTAACTTATCCCTAGGTTCTTCTTGGTAGGTCTGGAGTGCGGTCAAGCCCAAATCAGGCGTCCAGAAGGACGTCGGACACCTTATTGGGACTTATATAACGGAGTAACTGGTTAGCCTTCAGTTGAGGTTAAGGGTAGCAGTTTATATAGTTATTTAGACCTCAACAACCCGAGAAGCTAGGTGGTACAGTGGTACGGTAGGCAATTCAAGCCTAAGCGTAACTAAGGTTACAGGTTTAATCCTGAGTGGGGATTTTAGATTTTCTTTTTTTAACACTTAACAATTTATTGAAAATGAAATTCTAAGTGTCGACATTACGTTATATAAGTCTCAATAAGATATCCGACGTCCTTCTGGACGGTGTGATTTAGGCACAACCCAGTGGAGTGCGTACCAGTTTCCCCGCCGAGAGAGAATAATTTAAAATGACGCCGAAATGTAAATTTACTTCAGCAATCACTATATATTGGATATCAAAGTGAATATATAACATAAACCATCTGACGTGGAATAATTGCATTTGAATTGCATGTAAACGTGGTCTGTTGCCCATCAGAAAACAAGATTTTCAAGATGCCTTTTACGATAAGATCAACGGAAGGAAAGTTTAACTATATTTATATCGGTAATTTCTTGGTAACGGCTGATAGCGGCTTTTTCACTCATTACTAAATAAGAAGAATGCTTTATCGTCGGAGATAGTAATATGGTCCGACAAATTTTAAGCCACTAAGGTTAGACAGACAAATCAAATATGAATGTGTTGTGGTCACTGTTTAATTGAGGCAGTCGGCTATCTTTGATGTTATCCTACCCTACTGGTTGCGTCATTAAGGGGCGGATAAACTGGGTTTGGAACAAATAATTAGCACTGCGTGCACAGTGGTATCAATTCCTCTTAATGAATAAGTTTGAATTATATCTCAGAATTACCTCCTGGCCGATGCAGGGCTTCATAATTTAAACTAAAACTAAGATAAGCAGAATGCGGTTATATTTATATTTACTCTCTTGGTAGAATTGTGGAGTACAGGAGTACTTAGATCTTCCATAACCCGAGCTAGCCATATTTTCGAGGTATGTTCAAGATCAATGTATATAATAGTTAACTACATGTAAACTGACAAGGACTGAGGACAGTTGGAGTTATGGCGCATGTTCAATTATGCCATACAGAAAGATTTTAATTATAACTTGTTTGGGCTGTTGATTCGGAGGGCTTGTTTTAGCACTATGGATCATGCTACTACCTATTTCCAGATCAAGATTTCCCCTTTGATTTCAGATTTCAGCTTTGAACATTGGCCGTTTTCACACTGCAGACGGACAAATCGTCTGGACGGACAAGTCGTCTCAGACGGACAAGTCATCTTAGTGTGAAAACGGGACGAACAAAATTTTGGACGTATAAGTCGTCTGATTTGGTCTGTCGATTTGGCGGTCTATTAAGACGATTTTTCGAGGACGATTTGTTCGTCTAGACGGATTAGTCGTTCAAAGACCGACTTAAATTCACACCAGACGAACAAATGGTTGTATCTTGGTCCCAGTACTCGCTAAGGGGAATGGAACTAGTAAAGGGAGTGATGGTTTATGGGAAAATCAAAATGGCGGATAGAAAGACAAGGTAACCAAGACGTCTGTTTATTCGTTCAGATATGAATTTACGATGACCAACACAAGGTGAGTTGTCCGTCTTGAATTCACATCACACGAACAAATCGTCGGACGACTTGTCTGTCCAGACGATTTGTCCGTCTTCTAGTGTGAAATGGGCCATTCACTGAGACAATAGCTCATACACGTTAATTTAAAACATTATGTATAGCGTATTCACGTAGTTTAATACATTATTTTCTCGGGTTCCTTTTTTTCATTAGGCTGGCATTTCTAATTAGTGTTATATATATATATATATATATATATATATATATATATATATTTATTTATTTAAAATTCAACTTTGCACCTTATTTCGTAAATGACGATGGCAGTTGGAACTTCCGAAACATATGTTTGAAATTAAAAGTGTGTTTCCTTAGAACTTTAATAAATGTCTATTTATGGGTGTTTCTTGGTGTTGCGGAAGCCATTGTTGGTTAGCTTTTGTGTTGTGGTGTGGGTATTGTTCAGTGTCTTTTGAATCTTTTGTTTTACGTCATTTGGTGATCACACCATCCGCAACACCAAGAAACTACCCTATTTATGAGCAAC
Organism: Cladopsammia gracilis; assembly: GCA_022457155.1. NCBI lineage: Eukaryota > Metazoa > Cnidaria > Anthozoa > Scleractinia > Dendrophylliidae > Cladopsammia > Cladopsammia gracilis. The sequence goes on from JAJGOT010000088.1 coordinate 1,582,627, forward strand.
AAATAGGCAAGATTGATTTTTTAGAATCTGCCGTGAAATCCAGATTATCCCGTATATTCTCTCATGCTCATCATTTTGTTCTATCTTTAAGAAAATGCAAAGGGTCAAACTTTAGATACTGAAATTATCCAAGAACCAAATAAACTACCCATAACCCTAAAGCCTGACTGGTTAGCTGTTAATTTGGGTTAAGGTAAGGAGCTTATTTAATATAGTTCAGACGCAAGCAGGTCGATAGTGTTGTGGTCGTGTGGGCTCTCTAACAATGAAACAAAGTAAACAAAGCTGATATTACGTATAGAGCCACGTGCAGTGACGTTGGCCGATTGGCAAACATTTAAATTCGAGCTCATCTGAGGTCATCACCATGTGCAATTTGGAAGAAAATCTTTTTGCTGCTACATCGTGCTGATGAGGCTCAATCAGGTCGAAACAGCTGTCCACGGTTGCATTTTGGCTTTCAGTTTGGGCTCTATCATGTCGTTCAGTTGTCGCGTTAAATGTTCTACGTAGTATCAGCTTTGCTTACTTTGTCTGTATTACTATTTTTGGCTGATCAGATCTTCTATAGATCCTACGTACTCCAGCAGCATTTTCGTTCGCGGTCCTTTGCTCCTTGTTTCTCTAACAGTCTAGATACTGCCTGAGGTCATAGGTTCGAGTCTTGGTGGGAACTTTAGACTTTCTTTTTTACAGTTAAAATTTATTGAAGATAAAATTCCAAGTGTCGACATTACGCCATATAACTCTCAATAAGGTGTCCGACCTCCTTCTGAGCTACAGCAGGTAGACTCTAGCGTATTTATGAGTTAAAAAAATTAAAGTTAATGTTTCCGTATTGTATTCTTTAGTAAAAAAAGGATTATAAAAACACACTTTATTTTAGTTAGTAAGTGTAGTGTGCGCCACCAAAAAAGTCTTGCATTTAGCGTCAAGTATATTTATGCGTTCTTTGTGTATTTTTGAAGAACTTCAAGTAAATATGCTTAGTTTAAGGAATACTAAATTTGGCAGTATACGTCGCATGATGCATAGATTGGACTATGTATTTGATTGGAAATTTGAACTAAAAATAAAGCATATAATCTGCTCCATCTTAAATCTACTTGTTTAATTAGTAAGAGTTCATAACCCCAGGTATACTTTAGGGGAGAGGGTGGGAGTTAAGGGGCTTGGATTATAACATGATCCCTTCTTTAAATTAACGTACATGTTTTTCTTATACCGCTTTTGCTATAAATATGTAAGCAAACATATCATTTTCAGCAACAAACTAAGTACAGAACGACTCCCAGGTCCCAGGATGTTGAGCTGTAGATAATATTATATTTTTTATGTTATTATAAAAAAATGTTATGAAGGAATACAAAAAACGTAACTGTGTTTGCAAGGACCACCGTAACAAAATAGAAGCACCGGATCCTGTAGTGAAGGATCTAATCAGCGTAAAAATGAAGAACAGTATGATGTAAAAGCAAGGCTGATTTAACGGTACGGACATTGTATTTGAATCTAATATTTCGAAAGGCACAGCCTTTCTTCTTCGGGGTCTTACAGGTTTTGACTCTATACGTTTAAAGCTAAAGTGTAACGTTTTTTTACCTATAGAGTCAAAACCTGTAAGACCCTGAAGAAGAAAGGCTGTGCCTTTCGAAATATTGGATTCAAGTACAATTTCCGTACCGTTTTATCAGCCGTGCTTTTATATCATAATGAAGAAATAACCGAGAGTAAATAGAACCGCATCCTGCTTATCTTAGTTTTATTTTTTTTTTGTGACGTATTCTGCCAAATTTAGCATTCCTTGAATTTGGCATAATTACCTGAATTTCTTCAAAACTACGCAAGAAAACAATAGCCCATTTCCGAGTTGCCTTTAGTCTCTTTTTCAAACCGAGGTCAAGTGCAAAATCAGTCATATGGATATAAGGTTTTGTTGCATTTGAAACAAACCTCATGCAAGGCTTTATGGAGCCCAGAACCCTTAGCAATTGCTAATCAACATAACGTTTTAAACGATATTTTTTCTAAAGAACGTACATGTTTTCTTATACCGTTCTTTAGTAAGCAAAATATAGTCTTCAACAACAAACTAAGTATAGAGCGACTTCCAGGATGTTGAGCTATATATAATATAATAATTTTTATGGTATAAAATATGTAATGAAGAAATCACCGATAGTCAATAGAACCGCGTCCTGTTTATCTTAGTTTTAGTTTTCGATTTCAATTAGGAAGCCCTTAGCCAGGAAATAATTCTGAGAAATAATTCAAACTTATTCATTAAGAGGATTTAATAACAATGTGCGTGCAGTGATAATTGTTCCAAACCCAGCTTCGCCTCCCATTAATGACGCAACCAGTGGTGTTTGACAACATCAAAGACCGTGACCGCCTCAAATAAACGGCGACCACACCACAATCAAAGTTAACGCTACCTTCGCGTGTCTTCGAGTGTTCGGTAAGTTTTAATAGTGAAACGTTTGAAACGGTTTATTTTTGGCCATTTTCAACATTCAATGTTTCGTTGCATTCAACCATCGCTCGGTTTTCCAGCCTGCAGTTAAAATTATAGTTACGCTGTTGCCAATTATTTCCGTTTTCTATCAATTTTCTTTCATAAAATGTCCTCACTGAACATATATCACACCATATTACTATTTCCGACGATAAGGCATTTTCTTAGTTTATTCGCCATAAAAGTCACTATCAGCTTACCAAGAAATTACCGATATGACTGATAGTTCCTTCCGTTGATCTTATCGTGTCAAATGCATCCATTATTGCATTTGTAAATCCTGTTTTCTGATTATTTATTGTTTATGGACAACAACTCAACTGAGATGCTTTGTCTTAGCATTAGACCACATTTAAAATGCAATACAAATAGAATTCTTCCATTTAAAATAATTTTACTAAATGGTATATATGTGATACATTTACTATATCCAATAGATAGTGATGGGGTGAATTTGGTGAAAGTTTTCTTCTTTCTTTTTAATACTGTGAAACTTGTATCAAAGTGTCATTCTAAAGGAAGAGTATATTTTTCCATAGGAAACTAGATTACTATTTTTTGGGATCCACTGATTTTAGCTTTTTGTTTTCTTGGGAAAGCTTTATTGTGTTAGTGTAATTGATTTTTCGATCGATGCTTTGTTTTGCGGTAACACTTTACTGCCAGGACGAGGTCGCTCACTGAAGTGAATAACGTTAGACGTTAGACTTCAACCATGTTTAAGTTATGTCACTAGAAGAAAAGAAGGTCTGGGAAAAGAGAGATTGGCGCATTTAGAATTTTTATAATTCCTATTTTAAAAATAAACTTGTTGATTGTAACGCAATCTGATTCAAACATTTTTTTTCTTCACCAATAGTTAGCACATATTGCTAAGATTAAGGGTCTGGTCGCACTACAGTCAAAAACAAAAATTAGCCCGTGCAAAAATTTCCATAAATTTGAAACCGCAAACTGGAGTTTAAAAAAAAATTGAGAACATTTTAGGGTCGCACTGTCCGTCCATGCTGTCGAAAACATACGCGTAATGACATAAAAACAAAAACATTCCACAAAATGCGTGTCCCTCCGGAAGCGGTTTCTTTTGTTTTCCCCGATTTTTTTCAAAATCAGCCTGTTTACCCATATACTACGGAGTCTTTGAAGTTTAGCCGGAAACTTGATGTGATGGATGACAGATTTTTATCTTAAACAAAGACAAATTTGATCAAAATTTCCCTAGTGCGACCAGGCCCTAATACGCCATTTAAAGTCTACGAGATGGTAGATTTCGCTGTAGACGTTAATTTGGAGGTCAAGACACGCTATACAGACCAAAAATTGTTCCGTGTTTTATTCATTTACTACCTGGTTGTAACGCGATCCAAACAATTCAACTCAGTTGTGATTACACAAGCAGTGCCGTATGACTGTCAAATGATTTGTTTTCTCCAACAATTCTCCGTAGATTGTAAGATTAATACGCCATTTAAAAGCTACGAGAATGTAGTTTCCTCTTTATACGCTGATTTAAAAGTCCAGATTTTTTTAAGCTGAACAAAAAATTCCGAAACGTGTTAGCAAAATAAAATTTGAAAATCACGGCTCGATTAAAGAGTCGCGCAGTGCATTCTGGTAAGAAGCCTGCAAAGCTGCTAAAATCGAGATTTTCCCTAGCTTTCTACTGTATTTCGCTTAATTAAAGCGAATGCAATTAATGAGCGCCTTATCCAGATCAAACAATAACTAAATTCGAAAAATGCTGTAACAAACGTCTTTTGGGCTTAATTTATGTTAAGTTGTAAACGTTTATATTCACCGAGGTCGAAAATGCTCATCAATACAGTCTGCTGTGAAACTCTGAGATGTAAACATTGTTTGGCGTTAAACGCTCAGTGAACACATAATCAGGTTCTTGGCTGGCCGTTAACACAGAAGGAACCAATGTAAGACTCAACTAATGTCTGGTGCTTTTGGACAACCGTATTCAGTTTTTGGATTTTTATAGACGTGGTTTTGCTGGCCTTATACTTGACCGACAATCTAGCCAGTTAACGTCTCAACTTTCATGTAACAAGAAAGGCCTTCAAAGCCTGAAATGTGCATTGCAGCGTTTAGCAAGAAGACAGTATTTGTGCTACCGTGGCACTGGAGCACAAATACTGTCTTCTTGCTAAACGCTGGATTACATCGAAAATACCTCACGAGTAGTTTAATAAAATAAAATGTTTCGGCCATGATCGGGCAACTGCAGCGATCCGACAACAAAGCGATGGACGTGTTTACTTCTTGTAGTTTAGTGTAATTTAATTCGATTACCGTGCACTGGTGGTACATACATCGAATTTAACTATACTTTAGAGTTCGTCTGAATCAAATTTTTATTTGATTGTGCAACGACGTCTACCTCTTAAGTTGATATGAAATATGTACCTTTATGACTGATGTGGATAAATTATCAAAGAATAGTAGATAGAAGAATCGAAATATAGCCGCGTTCTTAGCTTCCTTTAATTTTTTTCTTTTGATTTAAATTTTTAAGCATGACGTCAGGAAACAATTCAATCTAATGTATTATGCACAATTATCCATTAAGAAAAACTTGATAACACTAGGTATGCATATTAATTGTTCGGAATCCAGTTTATCCTCCCCTTTATGACGCAGCCAGAAGTCACAAGTCATTGGCATGACATCCACACTGATTCAGATGGTTTAGTTATCGGTTGAACGCTTCTCTTTATAACGTGTCTTTGAGGCCATTAGGTTGCGTTCAAGGCTTAGAGTAAAAGTAGGGTAAGTATTAATAGTGCAACGCTTGAAAGGGTATGTTGTTGGCCTTCATTTAACACATCCTGAGCCAAAATTATATGATGTCAGTTGACAGTTTGTTAACCTATTCAACTATCTCGGTTTTTTAGCCGGTGGTTACAGTCGTGGTCCATTCTTATTTAGTAAATCACGTATTGATTCTGTTCCATGAAATGTCGTGCAAAAAGGAAAAAAAATGGACCATATTGAATTATTAGCGACAAATAGGCAAGCTATCAAGCGATTTAATTCGGCCTCTGAAGATATCTGAATGTCAAAAAAGAGTTGAAATTTCTTCCCGTATGTCTTATGATAAAATAATTTTTTCTCTGTTGATTTCATGTCCATGGACAACAGACTCAATTAATATGCCTTTTTATTAGCGAAGGTTCTTTCTTTTTTAAGAAACAATTTTATTTAAACGGTATGTGTCAATTTTTTTGTTAATTACTTGTCTTATCGTGTTTGTCCAATTTTTTTTTTATTTGACTGAAGAAACTTTATTAAAAGTTAAAATATGAGCGGGGTTAATTTATACGCATCAAACTAGGAACAGATGGTTTGCATGCTGATTTGTAGACTCTTTTGCTGTCGGTGTATTTTAAAAACGCTGTTCACTAAACGAGTCTTGGCTGGACCTCGCTTGGTGCTTTGATCTTTTTAGAGGAGTGCTAAGGTAGATGTATATGAATTACGCCTTTTCCGCACTGAATGATGAGATGAAAATGAGCTAATATTGATAAATAGAACGAATTTTTGATGTCGCCGAAGAATTATTATGCCTTTATATATTCAAACTAATCTTTTTGAAAGCAACCATAAAATGATGATTGTTTGCATAGTTTTTACGGTTTGTTATTGATTTGAACACACGTTACATGTAAATAAACGAATGACAAACACCAATTCCCTAAAATTTACGTTCAAGTTCAGCGAGATAGTCGGCCTGCACAAGTGTGTTTTCTATCAATGTTTTGTTTTTATTTTTATTTGTCCTGTTTAATTAATAAAAAAGAAATATAAACCTGGTGGGAGAAACGTTGTCATAGAAAATACAAATTAATTACGTGAACGCGGATATTCACAGAGGATAAAAGAAGAGAAATTGTTATGAAATATATAATAATATATTTCTAGGATAAAAATGAATTCATTTATTTAATAGAAATTTTTTTGGAAGAAATATCTGTTGAAAGGTCGGGTATGCAAAAAAAATACCTCTAAGAAAATCATAAAGGTAATAAATTCCTATTTAGTATTTGGTATTTTCTGTGACAACGTTTCTGCAATTAGGTGTATTTATAGCTACTTTCTCTTACCATTTTAATAACGCCTGGTTTTATTAGTTTCCCTCTTGAAGTATAAAGAGCGATCAACAGCCTAAATTTAGAAACTTCACGGAAATAGTCTTATGGATCATCTTTTGTAATTGGACCGTTGCTACGGGACGTCTTTTATGAACGGTTTTCAAATGAGTTTCGAAAGTAATTTCGCTATTGCTTTGGTTTTACATTCCTTCGCTTTGCAATTGGTTAAAATTCTCGCGCGATACTGTCAACCAATCAGAACTAAAGCCAAATTACCAATGTTGACTTACTCGCACTTATTTTTCCGCGCTTGGTGCTGACGACATGTATACAGTATATATCTGCTTCGAGTTCTATCTCTGATTGGTTCATTATTTCAGTTCTTTGCCTCTGTTTTGATAAACCATAATAATGACTTTGGTTTGGGTTTTACAACACTAAGTGAAAACCGCTATAAGAGAAGAACGTGTAACTAACAAACAGACCAAAACTAAATGCACTAACTCTAATTTTTTTTTATTCACTTGGACATCGAAACTGATCTATTCTGGATCATTCATAAACGGCTTACCGAGTCACCTGTCGCTAATAACATGTTCCTGTTTACCCGTGGACTGCAAATAAAATACCGTGTGGCAGGAAATTTTCGCGGGAGTTTAATTTCGTGGATTGCCCCTTGGTTTTTGGCGTTTTGCGGGAAGAAATTATGGCAAATTAGGATTTTAGATTTTACAGTTGGAACAAATTGTTGCACATCTCGGGCAGGTTCCTGTCCGTTATTTCACGTATACTTACATCAAGATGGCAGATCGTTGGAAGACCCGCGGAAATTTCATGCCACTCGGTTTAAATCGAAGACCAATAAATATGCTTGTTTTACTGATTTCGACGAAGTGAATTGAAGTTTTTTTTTGTTACCAGTCCCCGGTTACTACTCCACATATAAATTAAAACAATATTTCTAGATGTTCATAAAATGTAATATTCATAACATTCAACAATGTAGTTGAGAAGGTTGTTATACGCAGATTAGCATAAAAAGAAAATCGCTCAAAACTTTCACCCAAGAATAACATCTGGTATCAAATTCATATTCAATGAGCTAAAGTAAGATTATGTTCAAGCGCATTCAAAAAGGTAAGTGTGATCCCTCCCCCCAAAAAAACTACTCAGGAGCCACCTTAAGCTGTTCTATTATTTCATAGACTGAAAAATGGAGGCATTGAACCAAACGGAGAACTCTACCATTTCTGGCCATTTAGATGAAGAAGAAGATCATGACGATCAGAAAGAGGTCCATGGTGCCACTAAGATAACATTTGCCTGTGCTTACGTCATCATTATCCTGTTCTCGTTGGTTGGTAATTCGCTTGTTATACACCTAGTGCGCACGCGTAAGGATATTCGCAAAAACCCGTTTAACTGGCTTTTGGTCAACATGGCTGTTGCTGATGTGGTGGATGTGATAACAGCTTCTGCCTTTTCGGTGCCATACATATTCATTCGCGATAGTTGGATAGCGGGAATAGTAGGAACACTACTATGCAAGATCATTCCATTCTTCTTGGTCGTCTCCATTTGCGTTGCCATCTGGACGCTCACGGTGATTGCCGCTGACCGATATCTGGCCATTGTGTGCATCCGGAGAAGACCCCTGTCATTTAGGTCAGTGGTGCGTTCCATTTTTGCTGTGTGGCTGTGCGCGGGGTTGATATTCAGTGGGCAACTGTACAAATTCAAAACAGAGAAGTTAGAAGATGGAGCAACTGAGTGTTATGAAGATTGGCACGATTCGGATGAGATATCTATGATTCTCTACAATGCGGAAATGATTGTAAGAGTTGTCATAACCTATGTAGTCCCTCTAATAGTCATGGCAGTCTTGTATTCTCTGATCGCCTACTTTTTATGGAGACATAAGCCACCAGGACATGTTAATCAGCAGGCTTATGCAAAACAGGCAAAGAAGCGTCGCGATGTCATCAAGATGTTGATAACCGCAGTCACCGTGTTTGCAATTTGTTGGCTTCCTGTGCATGTCACTCACATTATGACGACGTTTTTCAAAGACGCTTATGTTTCTATTCCCATTTTTTTCCAGTGGCTGTTTGTCTGGCTCGCGCATGCAAATGCTGCAATTCATCCCTGGTTGTTTATAGTCTTCAGCGAAAATCTGAGGGTGGAAACAAAAGCGATATTTCGATTAATCTGGATAAGAAAGCAAGGTCGATTTCAACAACCAAGGTTGAGCACCTCGTCACAGCTAGTTTTGGAACTCTCATCCCTTGAGTTGACGGCATCAAGATATCTCGCACCATCAATGTCATCTATCGACATTAGTACCCTCAGTATTGATACAAAATTTTGAAAAGATCCGTTTCACTGGATCTATGCTATCAAAAAAAAATACATTTCAAGTGAAAACAATTGTAGCACTGTAGACGTTTGGAAGGAAGCGTGTGTAAAATTCAACAAAAGCAACTTTATTTTTAGTCCGTCTTAGGTTTTAACTGAATCAAGAAGATTAAAGTGCCTATCACCTCTAGAAAGTTATTTTCAGAATCAACTCTACGTACATAGTTGAATGGTAAAATATTTCTTGTTTTGAACGTCGTATTAGTGAGTTACAGAGATTTGAATTTACAAAATGCTAATAAGATTACATCAACCCGGGAATCGTTAATTATACAACTACTTGTTTTCACCTCCGAGTAATATTTTTTTACGAATCAATTGACTATCCACAGTTTATTTTTAGTATTTATCAAATTAATTATTCTCAAGCTGTAAACTGCGCATTGTAAATTGGCGTAGAAATAATGGCAAATTCCCGGGTTGACGTCATCTAATTAGCAATTTGTAAATTGAAATCTCTACAACTCACAAACGCGACATTCAAAACAAGAAATATTTTGCCATTCAACTATTCAATGTACATAGACTTGATTCTGACATTAACTTTCTAGGGGTGATAGGCACTTTACGCTACATGTGAGACATCCTAATACATACTTATCATTGTATTACCTTGTATGCATTATTCGGATTCGAATTCATACAAGAGTGACCATTTTCTCTATAAAACAAGCCTGCAAGGCATTTATGCAGTTATATTCAATATCCATAATCGTGGACTTATTTCATTGAATATACAACTACCATGATTCCCTGCAGGCGCGGCTCATAGATGGAACTGGGTATTACACATTCTCCTTCCAAGGCAGCGATCCTTTTGGTCAGCTTCAGAATGGGCACAGCTTATTTCTTTCAGGCTTTGGAGTGCTCTTTTTTTTTTCTTTCAATTTTTAGAATGGAAAACAATATCCGTAATATGATCTACCCAAACCTTAAGCGGGAACGTTTAAGTTTATCTCGGGAGCAATATCCACTCATGACCATTTGTGCGTGTATGTCTGGGACGCACACGAATTGTCAATTCTGGGGTGGTTTCCGTTTAAAAGAGGTTTCCTTAAGTTAAGCATCCACCTTTTCTCCCCGTTTTGGATAGTTGCGTGACGACCGAAATAACGGCTTATTACCTCTTTGTAAATTTTCTTATTCTGTATTTATTTTGGTCTTGTTCTGTGGGTGCCGGCGTTGTCTAAACGTGTTCATTTAAGGGGCTTAAAATATATTGTTGAGATCTGACGGTCTAGCTATTTACAAAAATACATCCCGTTCGAATTCAGTTTATACTTTTTTTCACATAAAATGGTGAAACTTGACCACAAAAAAGATTGAACGAAACAAAGAATAAACGAGACAAAAAAAGGGCGTCGCAGTAACCGAAGGTAACTATGGTTACCATTGCAATTTTCCTTTATTTTTATTTCTTCAAATAATAATCACTGGATAATACACTTGCTATCTGACGTGTGGTTAGAAAATAGTCTGTATGATTTGTTCACGGCTAAGATGTAATAGCAAATCACATAATACTGCTAATGTATAAAAAGTGATGTCTTAGTTGTAATAGCGAGCCTTAAAATGTGAATGATTAAGTATTTAATAGTATTTAACCTATTTTAATTAACAGATTAGCTTGTTAAAGATTTTACGTTTTCATAGCTGATGGAGATTCCCATGACGCCATAGTAATGACATTGCTAATCGACTGTTACGGTGTCAGACTATATTTGTTGAATGGTTTGAACCAATGAGATTTAGATCATCATTATCATATAACATTGTATCATATTGTATGATAATTATTATGTTACATTACGTTACATTACTTAATTATTTTATACATGTATTTAAAGTACTAACATGTTACGGTAAAAAAATGCAAAACTTCTCCGTATTAACCCTCGGACCGATATTTTCAAGACTATTTAAGATAAGCACATGCCCTACCCTAACCCTACCTAACCCTAACGTCCGAGGGTTAACAAAAATAATATAAGAAATATAATAGTTATCGCCTGTGTTCACCTAGTTCCTATTGAAGATTCATTAAATTTCACTTATCGCCTATGTTTACTTCTGGCTTATTTTATTTGCATGTTTGTCTAAAAAAGAGTTTTGTTAGCCTGATTTACGACTTTAAAAAAAAAGGCAGTTCACGTCAAAAGAGATCTTTAGTCGAAGTCAGTTCTCTTGTATTTATCAGCGAGTAATAGAGCGAAGATTTTCGTTGTCTTTAATATTATGTTTCTAGCTGTACTAGCAGAAAAAAGCGCACTCGCAGGACTTCGTGGGTTAAAATACAAACACCCGGCCCGTTTGATATTTGACCTCTAGCGTGGTGTATAGTACTTGTAAAAGTACTGTCATCAAATCAACCATACATCACCAGCTCATACACCATCGCCGTCCAGTTATCAGTTAATCTTTCGGCCATTTGTCAGCTATTAGTTGAAAAGCGGCTATAACTTTTGGATGCGTATTTGGGGGTGGGGTTGGGGGTGCGGTGAACGAGCGCTGCATTATAAAAACCGCAGACTGAGGCGAGTCAAAAGATGCGACCAAGGGTGTGAATGTCAGGCTGGAGGGCGAAGGAGGGGGGGGGGGGGGGGGGGGGTTGGGGAGGGGGGGAGAGGAATGCCAGCACTCATTGTTCGTTTAGGACACTCCGTTCGTTCGTTGGCTACATATCGATTGATGCCTGTCAGTCTATGGCGTGTTTTTCCTGCATGCAGTTTCGAGGATGTCCTGGCTCCAGAGTATCAAGAGTGAAATAAACCGCATAAAACATTTGTCGCGAAAAAAAAAATAGTATGTGAAGTGAAGTCGTTCGTGTTGCTGGCTAGTTTGGCGTATTCTCAAAACTGCCGCCGTTTATCGCGAAGTATGCGTCCTTGGGGATAAAGCGCAGTATGTGATCACGTGAATTCAGAATTATATAAGAAGGGGTATTTCCTGATATCACAGACCTTGCGGGCAGGCGTTTTTTCTTTCTTCTCCCCCTCTCCAACCCCTGGCCTCGCACTCCTCCAAGCGCCCGACGTTGTGCAAAACCAAAATTGCGACCAAACACTAAAATTAGCACTTGCCCACAAAAAAAAAAAAAAAAAAAAAATGATAATAAAAAGGCTTGCACCGCAGGCTACTTTTGGATGGAAAGAAAATAGATAAAAATAGTGTCGTGTCTTGTTGTAGAACAAAACACTGAGAAGACCAAGTTAATGTGTGGCAAAGTTTCATCTTTATATGCTACACACGATGCTACAGCAAGTCGTTGACAGTTTATTTAACTCTTCAATGTTTTTAAGTGACAGTTTGGTGTTAAATTCGTCTTCGTTTCCCTTTACAACATCATTATCATTAGTTTTGAATTCTATCGCCCTGTCCTCGAATGCAAGGTTTTCTTGAACAACATCTTTCTTCATTTTCTTGACTTTCGGGACTTTCCATCCAAGAGCCGTTTTCGAAGACCTCGCCGAAATTCATTATTAAAAACAAAATAAATTATTGGGTTGACAGCTGAATTAACATGACAAAGCCAAAAGAAAAACAATGGAATTGAAGCTGGGAGTTTACAGTATGTGGAAATTTGAAAAACGGACAGTAGGTGATTTATATGAGCAAACATCCAACAAAATGCAAACAAAGCTACCATGGTAACTAAAAGCATGAATATCATTCCATTCCGTTTGTTTATTTTTAACTGTGTCTGCCTACAACCTATTGGCTGCCGCTTTCTTAAATGGGCTATGTCACCATTTCTTGTGTCGCTTTAAAAAAGCCAATTAGTGAAAACCCAAAAATAAGGGTCCAATGTTGTTTAAACTTATTCTACTAGTGCTCTAAGAGTAAACATAAGTGTGTTGGGCTTCAGATGGCCAGGATGGAAATGGATTGCATCTTGAAAAAATTGGGCTAATTTTTTCAAGTTTATCGCTTTTGTCTTGGAAAACTCGCTAAAACTCTGATTATGGTTTATCTTCCCTTCGATAATTCACTTGAATTATCTTCCTCTTAGTGTTCTATAAGCATTTCATGCACGACAAAGGTACTTAGTTTTAATTTGGGGCAGTTTTGACCCAAAATCCTCAAAATCACCATGACATAGTTCCTTTAAGATGTGGCCAACTGTGGCATTTGTCGACGCTATTGCAAGATCAGGGATGGCATAGTATATTGCAAACTTGGTGCATTCATCAATAGTGCTGTAGTATAACTGGTCGTCACGATCATTACTTCATGTCGATTTGCAATCGTTCGCATCGTCATATTTCGCTGTGTCCATTTTACAAAAATAAATATAAGCTGCAATTGCTGAAGTTGAGCGATAATAAAGGCTCAAATATATGGTTTGTATGCGGTTTTTGTGAGTTTACAGCCATTTTTCATCTTTAGTAGCTGCCTGATGAGCATCATTAAGCGTGACGGTAGCTAAGAGTCCACTTTCTCAAAGAAGCGAGTAAGGTGATGTACTTTGCGAATTTGGCTTGTTGCTCGTGGAACTAGAAAAATGGCGGCTCCGAAACGAAGTAGCCTTGGGACTCCACTACTGATGAATTTCTTGACCTACCACGGCATATTTTGGAATTTGCGACCACTGAAGAACACAACAAGCGCGAAATTTAGGTGATAGGTCGGAGTGGCTGTGGACTTAGTATAAATACGAAATATGTCGGGGTAGTAATGAAACCTGTCAAAAATTTTCGCTATTTCCCAGCATGCAGTGCGGTCGTGATGTTGAAAATCGAGGCAAGGCCAGGATGCACTAGAACGAGAGGCTGAAGCTCGGCCCGGGCAACGAATAAGAGCAGAAAGAAATCACTTCTAAGGAAGGATAGGACTGAATTTTGCTGTGAATGTTGACTTTTGGGTTTGCAAAGATAATTTCGATATAAAAAAAAAAAGGATGCAAAAACGTGAGTTTTGTTGTTTTTCTATGACGTTAAAAACAGTCATTTTTGTTCGGTCTTCTCCAAATTCAAACGCTGATATTCTGCGAAAATCGCTGACTTTTTTGTGTTTATTGGGTGTCTCAATTTGGAGGACTTTCTAGTCAATGCTCACAACTGCAATGTCCGCGCGATTGAGAAAGTCCCAATTTTTTAAAGCAGTGGAGTCTTATCGTTCTTCTAAGAACGATTTTGGCCGGGACCGTCCTCAATGAGTTAAAGGTACAACATTTTAAATTCAGCGAAAGTCCTTTTCGAGGGTAGGCGCAAAGGTCTGGAATGCGCTGCCGAACAACTTGAAAACACTTCCAAAAAATGTTTTCAGAAATAATCTAAGAAAATTACTCCTCAAAACACTTGATAATGCTGATTCGTATATTGACGTGCCCACGATAATAGACATGATTTCTTGATATTCTCCTTTGTTTTATTTTATTCTGATATGTGAAACTAATTATCCAACTTGTTAAATGTGTCACTCAAAATCTTGTAAGACTCAGTTTATTTATTTATCTACCAATTTATTTATCTCCGTATTTTATAATTTTGTAATGTGATTTCTTATTTATTTATTTATTTATTTATTTCTAAAAGCACCCGCCTCGATTAGCTTGACACATTCAGGACAGTCAGAGGAGGGATCATCAGGAAATCTGCATATAAAGAGTGGGGGGCTACCTTATTTTTTATTTTTGTTTTACTTTCAAACAAATGCGTTCAGTTATCAGCTCTCAGCACTAATGGTACATGGTTGCGAGCCTCTGAAAGGCTAAGAGTTCATACATCGCAGTTTAAAGCTAATACAGAAAACAGTCACGGTATCGAGAATATGATGTCCCAATGTTACGTCCACAACGAGTTTGGCGAGGTAACTGTACAATTGGTACGAGGTCTTCCTCACTGGTTTCGCTCTCTGAGGACTCCGCCCTACTGTAATATACAACAACAAGGTCATTCTCGCTGTCACGTTCTTTGTCAGAATCACTAGACACGTTGTCTGATATCCTCACTTCTGGGTCTTGCCTAGAGATGTGTGCGTCGATTTCTTCACCTCGTTTGTTAGAAGCGTGAGCGATGATCTTGGACTTTTAGCTGCTGGATTTCACCAGTGCGACATTCATCAGGAGAGCGTGAATCATCACCTTCACCCCTGCAAGACTCAAACACATCTTTGTAGTGATAGTCCAGCAATTTGACCTAGACTCAAAAACCGCTAAAAAGTTAAGTCTACGTTTTTTATGGTTTCAAGTATTTTGAGACCCAATCGCACAACATGCAATTTTTAAAAGATATTGTATTTGGGGAACTTCATCAAAGAAGCAAAATTAGTAGCTATTGTCTTCTGCTATTCTGATTGGTTAAGCACGAACATTTCTTAAAATATATTTAACGCAAATGGATTTTCTGTATTTTTATAATGAAATATAATTATGAACCATCAGCCCCTCCTCTATTTTTAAAATCAAAAATATTCTATGTGGGAAAGAGCCATTGCCGCAGAACAATGGAGTTTAGGAGTTTACTATAGTTCTTATGTGAAGCATTACTTAACCCTATTCAGCCTGAGCTTTTTTGGTCAATGAGTTCCTGATACATTGTTACATTGTGCCTCATAGTGCGTCCAAAACTGTCTCCTTTGCGGTCCGCACAATGGAACGATGATGTCATGTGACGTAGTTATTAGGTAATTAGTTATACGACCTTCATCTTGGATCCGCCATCTTGGATTTCTAAATATTTTTAAAACCTCTTAAAAACCTTCGAAATTGACTCAAAATTAATTAAAACCAATAAATAAACGCTAAATGACGTAAAAATATAAAAGTTATACCAATAAACATTGTTTTTCTTCATTTAAAGGTACAAATATGCAAATTTCAAAAAACATGGTTGTCAAAATCTTGTTGCCATGGAAACATCAAATCACGTGATCAATAAATTGTCATATGAAATTGTTGCCAGATAAATTTTAGGAAAAGTCACAAAGTTTGATGGCGTGTGAATGCATATTAAAGAAGTTATGAATGTTGAAAGTTAGCGCGGGCACTTTGTGCCAACCCCCAGGGCTGAATAGTGTTAAGGTTGAATGTGTATGCCTTTTTTTTTATGGGGGAGGGGATCTATTTTTTAAAAGTACATGTAGAGGGGTCATGTCTTTTTTCTTTTACTTGGAAGGGGTCAAAACGTTTTGTTTTGCTTTCTGATGGATCTTGCCAGGCCACCCCTTCCATAAATAATGAATGATCCCTTAGCTTCTTTTAATTTTTTCTTTTGATTTATTTTTTTAAGCATGATGTCAGGAAACAATTCAAACTGATGTACTATCCACAATCATCCATTAAGAAAAACTTGATAACACTGGGCATGCATATTTTAAATTGTCCGGAATCCACTGAGTTTATCCTCCCCTTGATGACGCAGCCAGAAGTCACTGACAAGTAATTGGCACGACGACATCGACACATTCATGGTTTAATTAGTTATTGGTTGATGTCTTCCCTTTAAAACGTGTCTTTAAGGCCAAGGGTGCCTTTCAAGGCTTAGAGTAAAAGTCGGGTAAGTTTAATTAGTGCAAAGCTTCAAAGGGTATATGGTTGGCCTTCATTGAACACATCCTGAGCCAAAATTATATGATGTCAGCTGTCAGCTGTTAATCCATTTTACTATCTCAGTTTTTCAGCCGGTGTTTACAGTCATGGTCCTTTCCTATGAAGTCTAAATCGCGTATCGATTCTATTCGATGAAATGTCGTCGTAAGAGAAAACAAATTGGACCATATTGAATTATTAGCGACAAATAGGCAAGCTATCACTGCTATCAAGCGATTTAATTCAACCTCTGAATATATCTGAATGTCGTGACCCAGAAAAATTACAATAAGCTTACCAAGAGGTATATCAAAAAAGAGTTGAAATTTCTTCCTATA
Source organism: Cladopsammia gracilis (assembly GCA_022457155.1). Taxonomy (NCBI): domain Eukaryota; kingdom Metazoa; phylum Cnidaria; class Anthozoa; order Scleractinia; family Dendrophylliidae; genus Cladopsammia; species Cladopsammia gracilis. The sequence goes on from JAJGOT010000088.1 coordinate 1,599,523, forward strand.
TGTCTTATGATAAAAGGATTGTTTTATTTTTCTGTTGATTTCATGTCATATTATTAGAGTAAAAGTAGGGTGAGTTTTAATAGTGCAACGCTTCAAAGGGTATATCGGTTGGCCTTCATTTAACACATCCTGAGCCAAAATTATATGATGTCAGCTGTCAGCTGTTAATTAATCTATTTTACTATCTCAGTTTTTCAGCCGGTGGTTAGTCGTTGTCCTTTCCTATGAAGTCTAAATCGCGTATCGATTCTATTCGATGAAATGTCGTCGTAAGAGAAAACAAATTGGACCGTATTGAATTATTAGCGACAAATAGGCAAGCTATCACTGCCATCAAGCGATTTAATTCAACCTCTGAATATATCTGAATGTCGTGACCCAGAAAAATTACAATTAGCTTACCAAGAGGTATATCAAAAAAGAGTTGAAATTTCTTCCTTTGTCTTATGATAAATAGATTGTTTTATTTTTCTGTTGATTTCATATCATATTATTAGCGGTTTTTTTAAAGAAATAATTTTATTAAAACGGTATGTGTCAATATCTTTATTAATGACCTGTCTTATCGTGTTTGTCCGATTTTTTTATTTGACTGAAGAAACAATGTTAAAGTTAAAATATGAACGGTGTTAATTTATACGCATCAAACTATAAACAAATGGTTTGCATGCTGATTTGTAGACTCTTTTGCTGTCGGTGTATTTTAAAAACTTTCACTAAACGAGTCTTGGCTGGACGTCGCTCGGTGCTTAGAAACAACTCTACTGATTTTGATCTTTTTAGTGGAGTGCTAAGGTAGATGAATATGAATTCGGCCTTTTTCGCACTGAATGAATGAAAATGAGCTAATAATGATAAATAGAAAGATTTTTTGATGTCGCCGAAGCCGATTTCCCTTTCGTAAACAAGTGATGCCATTTTTACTAACGGTCGATGCCATCATTAGCATTCATTGGTAACCAGGTCTTTTGTAATGGTCGATGCCAATTCTCTCTTGTTTATGCCTGGATTGGGATGAAAGTAGGCTATCATTATTAGATAAAACTGGGTTTAGGTAAAGCGATTATTAGATCTAAGCTAGATTCTCGGTTAGGTAAGATTTAAGGTTAGGGTGACCCGTTATTGATATATATTGATATATAGAGTGTTTTCACTGACGTCATATCAAAATTCAGAAGCCGTTTGCAATTCTAAAATGTTTATAGAATTGTAGAGAGTTTAAAACTACACATCTGGGCCAAATTGTGAAGCGCAAGAGCATTTCATTCAAGAGTTATAGGCGAATGAGAATAGACAATTTTAGTAAGAAATGTATGGAGCGGCCATCTTGGTGTCCCACATGACGGCCAAAAATTTAATTAAAGACTTGAATGTCTTAATAACACCAAAAATCTCATCACAAAATATTGTATTAACTATAAGAGGCATGAAATCGGCTTATAAGCATCTATAATTCATTAATAACTTTCAACTAGTTCAATTTTGTTTATTTTTACGCCTTTTTTCAAATAACGTGACGAATTGCGTGACACATTTACAACTTTTATAAATCGAAAACGAAACATCGCTAAAACCCGAAACTTTTTGTGAAAGATTATAACACTGGTATCCACATACCATGTTAGAAACAGCTTTGTAGGATGTATACTTAAGATTTTTTAATTTTTATGACGTCATGTGAAAACACTCTATATATTGGGTTTGCTGGATCAGCCCAGTGGTCTAGTGGTAAAGGAGAGATGCTAGCATGTAGAGGTTCCGGGTTCGATTCTACGTAATTTATTGCATTTTTATTTTTCTGATAGAAAAAAAATTCTAAAATTGGTGAAAAATTTTCAAAGTGTCGCTAAAATGGCATCGCGATCGCTTGTTTACGAAAGGGAAAATTGCGTCGCCGAAGAATTATTATGCCTTTATATATTCAAACTATTTTTATTGAAAGCTGAAAACAGTAAAACGTCGCTTAAATCAACCATAAAATGACGATTGTTTGCATAGCTACTGTAAGAACCAATATTAAGCGTCTCGTATTTCACCGTTTGTTATTAAACGAATGGCAAACACCAATTCCCTAAAATTTACGTTCAAGCTCAGCGAGATAGTCGGTCTGCACAAGTGTGTCACGATGGTCAGAAATGGGTGTTTTTCCTCCCACATGACTCATTAGAGACACATAGCTGATAATGAAATATTCCGAATGAGACGAAACTTGGCAGGAACATAGTAAAAGAAAGTCCACTTGTATTGATGGTAGTTTTATACTTTTGATTGACAGCATGACGTCATAAGTGACGTTAAAACATGGCGCTAAAATTTGGAATTAAGTATTTGACTTAAATAACTTTATAAATAAAATCTATAAAAAAAACGGAGTTTTCTGGTGAAAACCCCACTTAAATCCGTTAAATTGTTGCAAAGTTAGAGCTTATTAAAGAAATTCAAATTTCCCGCTAAAAGTGTGGAATTAACCATATATGGTCAAACTTTAGGGGTATTTAAACTCCAGCTTATTAAACGAAACAGTAAGGAAACTAAGCGAACCATGCATAAAAACAAATTTGTAGTTTTTTTAAATTTGGGACATGGGGTGTCAGGTTGCATGTTACGTCATTTTATACCATGTTGACGTCATATTTACGTGTTGATGACGTCACAAGTGAAAATACCTATAGAGTTTCAAATTCACAAAACTGCAAATTTTCTCCAGCGTGTTATCCGCTATTTTTCTTTTAACTTCCATGTATTGTCTTGAACTGTAAACCTCCCTAAAGTTTTACCATATAAGGTATTAAAACAATTAAATTCCTTAAATTCCTTCTTTTACTGTCATTCACAAAATAGCTTGTAACTTTGTCTCATTTTAATGGATTTTAACGGGGTTTTCACTGGAAAGCTTCACTCTGATCACAGAACACCTCTATGTGGTTTTCCCGACGATTTTCTTAATTCTAAATTTTGGCACCAAATTTGGAAACTCTTTGTGACGTCACAATGTCCATCAAGACTGTCAAATTGCCACCAAAAAATGTAGAATCTCTCAATCAACAATCCTGACAAGTTTCATGCCATTTGGAAAATTCTTCACGTGTCTGTGACCTATGTGGGAGGAAAAAACGTAATTCTGACCATCGTGTGTTTTCTATCAATGTTTTGTTTTTATTTTCATTTGTCCTGTTTAATTAATAAAAAAGCAATATAAACCTGGTGGGAGAAACGTTGTCATAGAAAATACAAAATACCAAATAGGAATTAATTACGTGAACGATATTCACAAAGGATAAAAGAAGAGATAAAGATTAGTTCATTTATTTAAGGTAATTAATTCCTATTTAGTATTTGGTATTTTCTATGACAACGTATCTGAAATTAAGTGTATACAGTATATAGCTACTTTCTCTTACCATTTTACACCCCTGGTTTTATTAGTTCCCCTCTTGGTGAACTATAAAGAGCGATCAACAATAGCCTAAATTTAGAAACTTCACGGAAATAGTCTTATGGATCATCTTTTGTACTTGGACCGTTGCTACGTTGCGTCTTAGCACGGTTTTCAAATGAGTGTCGAAAGTAATTTCGCTATTACTTTGGTTTTACATTTGGTGCGGTTACATGGGACACCTTTACCGTGGTAAATGACCCTTTCAACACGGAAAAGTGCATTTAGTGAGAGTGACCGTCATTTCCCGAGGTAAATTTTCCGTGGTAAATATCCATGGATACATAAAAAAAGATAAGTAAACACGAAGCGCCCATGATATTTAACTTGGTAAGTTCCAATGGTGTTTTGATGCCCAAGGTACAAGATCCAATCACGATGCTCCGTTTCGCATCAACATGCAACCGCAAAGGAAAAGGGATTCACTGATTTACGCGACATTTTTTTACCTTGGCAAATCACAAATCGCACGTATAACCGCTGGTTAACACGGTATACTACCAAGTGTGATGCACCGCTGGGTGATCTACCATGGGAAATGCCATTTACCGTGGTGTGTGTAACCGCACCCAGCTTTGCTTTATAATTGGCTAAAAATCGGGCACGATGCTATCAACCGATCAGAACTAAGGCCAAATTACCAATGTTGACTTCCTCGCACTTATTTTTCCGCGCTTATAGCTGGCGACATGTATACAGTATATATCTACTTCGAGCTCCGATTAGTTCATTATATTGTTTGCCTCTGTTTTGATAAACCATATGATGACTTTGGTTTGGGTTTTACGACACTAAGTGAAAATCGCTATAACAGAACAACATGTAACCAAAAAAACAGACCAAAACTAAATGCACCAACTCGATTTTTTTATTGATTCACTTGGACAAACAATACAATACAATACAATACAATACAATACAATACAATACAATACAATACAATACAATACAATTTTACATTGGCATCGACACTGGTTTATTCTGAATCCTTCATGAACGGCTCACTGAGTCACGTGTCGCTAATAACATGTTCCGTATGGCATGAAATTTTCGCGGGAGTTTATTTTCGTGGATTGCCCGTTGTTTTTGGCGTTTTGCGGGAACAAATTTTCGCAATTTAGCATTTTAGACTTTATATGCACCAATATATAAATGGCAAATTACCGAAGATCTTCGATTCATTTTTTTTTTCAGAACTTCTGTTAAGCATAAAGTCAACACTCGCTTTGCGATTAGGTCTACCTTCTATCTTCCAAAAATCCGAACAAACTATGGTAAATTTAATATTCGATATAATGGACCTAAATTGTGGAATGAAATTGATGAAAGATTCAAGATTCTCACCTGCGACTCATTTAAAAGAGATCTAACTTCTCACTTTATATATTTCTACTAATTTATACTATTAATTAATATTTTGTGCTATTTTTTGCTATTTCCATACAGTTTCTTTCTTTTTTTTATTATTTATTTATTATTTATTTATTTTATTTCTTTTTATACGTGTATATTTGTTCTGTAATCCCTACTTCTATTTAAGGTGTGTACGTTAAATTTAGTTCATCTATGTAAAGCCACTTTTCTGACTCGCGTGTATATTATTTTTAATTAATAAATGATGGTTACCCAACTAGTTTAGCTTTTTAGTTATTTTGGGTAACCAGCTACTGTATTTATTTTTAATTTATATATTACGTATACATCCTTGTAACTTTACAGTGGGAATAAACGTTGTTGTTGTTGTTGTTGTTGTTACCGTTGGGAACAAATTTTTGCGCACCTCGGGCAGGTTCCTGTCCGTTATTTCACGTATACTTACATCAAGATGGCTTCTCTTAATTTCAAAACTACATGAACAGTAACTCCTCACTTATACTTTTGAGAATGGTGTCCCTTCGGGCGACCCAAAAAAAATTCAAATGGTGTCCCTTCGGACGACCCATTGATAAATGGAGTAAATTTTCGCGGATATTTTTTCTGCTAGTGTATATTTTTACTTGATCATATTTTCGCAGATCGTTGGAAGACCCGCGAACATTTCATGCCACTCGGTATAATAAATAAATCAACTGATTAAATATACTTATTTTACTGATTTTGACGAAGTGACTTTTTTTGTTACAAGTCCTTTCTACCAGTACTCCACTTACCAAAAACAATATTTAAGTTCATAAAATGTAATGTTCATAACATTCACCGATGTAGTTGAGAAGGTAAAATTGACCTATCTACAAGCTGTATGTCTTGACGAATTTGTGTTGAGGGTTGAAAGTCAAGGCCTGGCCGAACGAGAACCGGAGTTACCGAGAGTTGATATAAGGGGCGTTGAACGAGAGTTTTCTTCAACTCTCACGGCGCGCGCAAGTTTCGTTTTGCACGCGTTAGTTAAATTGTGGAAATTTCTTGTCTTGTGGAAAATTCAGTTTTTAGAAATTTGTTGAACAAAATCATGCGTTGATCCTCTTCTTGATGAAAAATTTCTCCGCTGTGGGCCCACTGGCACAAACACACACATTCATAAGATTATCGAGGATCCGTTACCACGGGAGTCATCATAGTAAAATATAAAATGCGTTCTCTGGTAAAAAAAAAAAACAAAAAATAAAAAATAAAAAAAAAACTATGAGCTTTCGACAGTCAGAAAAACTGTAAATCACCTTGTACCTGAATATCTGTCTGATAAATTCACCAGCGTTAATACCATTCACAGACATAATCTTCGAGGTGCGCAACATAACCTGTTTATTCCGCGACCGAACACTGAGGCCCTTAAGAAACGTTTTCGTTATAGGGGCGCAGTAACATGGAACAGTCTGTCAGCGGAGGCTAAGCAGGCCACTACTTTAAATAGTTTTTATTCCGCTATTGTATATTAGTATTTTCTTAACTTAGTTTAGCATTTATTATAAGAGTTTTGTAATTTTTAAGTCTTAACTTTTTCTACTATAGGTTTAATGTGCACGGCTCTTTAGAAGACCACTTTTTAGTGATAAGGACTCCGTGAATAAATAAAGCTATTATTATTATATAAAGTTATTATAGTCAGTCTACTGTCTTCGCCAGATATAAATGTGTGATGAAATGAGATGTAAACATTTTTTAATGTGGCGGTAATTCGCATTAATGTCTGAATTTACAACAAACGTCTTAACCTCCAACGAACTTCTCATCGACGTATTCTTCGGATTTGCGGTTTTCGGATTTCGCCACATCGAGAACGCAGCGCTAAAAAAGAAAAACGCTCGGTAAAACCCTCGCTGATGGCGTCAGCTTTCCATGCTTTTATCTGTCTCTCGTTATTATATCTGTCTCTTGTTGTTAATAAAGATTATATTTATTATTATTATTATTATTATTATTATAATTATTATTACAAATTTTAATTATTACACAGAATTTTACACAGGATTTTTTCCCTTGGCAATATTTCCAGTCAGGTCTCGTCCCGAGACCTTAGACTTCCATCACTTTCCTTAGGATATGTGCCGATCCAAGGAGAGCCGATTTTTGCATTGTTATAATTATTCTGTTCTTTATTCCTATTTTTTTTAAATTTAATTTTTTTTAATAATAATAATCTTTATTAACAAATTCTCAAACAATCTTGCGTTTACAATTATTGATCTACTAAAATGATAAAAATATTCATAATTACAATCCGTATAAATATTGTAAAAGTATTCCTATTTGCTCTAAATAGCCCGCCAACTTATTATTATTATTATTATTATTATTATTATTATTATTATCATCATTATTATTATTATTTTTTTTTTTTTCCTAATGCGAGGTATTCATAGTCAACCGGTTTAAATCATGGCAAGACTTCTCCAGATTCGCTGATGAGAGCGCATGCTTTTAGGCCAAAATTGAATTAGCCAACGGAAGGAAAAATTCGAGACTAGTACTTGTCTGTTTGTTCTCCAATAACTGAGGTGCTCCTTAAATATTCAGATTCGTTGTTAGTCCGTTGTTTCGCCTAAGCTTCTTGTGTTTGTGTTTCCGTCATAGCGCGCATGTTTTTTTTTTCGTGTTTAAGAGTGATAGATTTGCGAGATCTAGATGTATGTTATAAAGATAGCGGAGTATCTTTGACTAGCCAATGTAGCGGTTTGTGAACAAACATGCGAAGTGGTTGTGAGATTGGCGCAATTTAATGTAGGACAAGTTACCAAATTCGTCTAGTGAAACCAATGGATTGGTTTGGGACGTTTATTAAACACAGGGAATCCCGCACAGATGTGTTCGTTCTTTTGTAGTTCAAAAAATTGTAAATTTTTGGGAATGTCGAATTGTTGTCGAAATGTACGGGCACGGTATTTAGACTTCAATCTGTTTTATACAATGCCGGATTTTGCCGTCGTTGATTTTGAAAACGGTCAGTTGCAACGTCACGTCAGACATGAGGTTATCTGGCCGGACGCGTTGGGTCTCGTATCATAATGAAGCTACAGTGTAGAAGGATTTGTTTGCTTGAGTGTATCCCAAGCGGTGATTTTGTCGTAAATGAAGTATTTTGTTTCGCCTTTTTCAGTGTACTCCTAGTAGTTATGATTTTTTGCTCCCTTTGAAAGAGAAGTGTCGACCGCACAAGCATTTTATCTTTTAGAACATTCCCTTGCGTTTTTGCGGGGCAATGGTGGTCACCTGAGAGACTTTTTTAAAGATCGGACATTTTGGGTTAAATTATTTGTTGTCAGGATATTTCTTTTCCGAAGCTTCCAGGGCCTGTGAAGAACGTAATCGGGTCGGTTTATAACGGATAACTAGGAGGTTTATTTACGTGTGTCTGATAGGAAAGGCGTTCGCACGAGGGAATATTTCATACGTACTTGAAATTAATCAAGGAGGTTCCTTAGTCTTGGTCTGTGATTATCCTTCTCATTCTTGGTGTTCAATAATTATCCCTTTTGGGAGCAGTGAGTATCCCTTTTGTGAGTAACGTTGTTTTGGGCCATCCGTGCTTGTCCCACACAACTAGCCCTATCCGTTATTTAAGTGAGCTTCAGACTCCAAGCTATACGTTTCACCAAGGCAATTGTCTTTGTCTCCTTGGCTGTTGCACTTCGATTATAAGGTTTACCCCTGACTAAATGATTCGAAGTAGTATTTAATATTTATGGTTTGAATGCCGCAAGCCGGTTGGTCGGGTTATTATTTTTTGTGTGTGCATTTTTATGCTTATACAGAAGGAAAATTTTCCAGCATAGAAATTAATTGAACAGATAATGAAAGTTGTATTCAGGGTTGCAAAAAAACAACAAACAAACATTTAACCGACCCCCCAAAAAAATTCTATTTTAGCCTTTGCTGTTACATTTACTTCTGAAAGCAATAGAAACAGCAGTTACGCAATTTTTAAGGGACAAATGTGACCAAATACTTGAAGGAAGTTAAATAAACAAGAGGCTACACGAAGCCCATACTCATTCGCATGAGACTCTAAGACGCGTTGATTGAAGCTACCAATTTTTCTGTACTCGCTTTTAATATTTATCCCTATTCAGCCTGGGCTTTTTTTTTTAGTTTCTGAGCCTGGGAGGGGGAGGGGGGGGCACATTGTCACCCCCTTGTAACTGCAAGAACATTAAGAATAACAATGAAACCTAGAGGGTACATAATACGTCCAAAACGGTCTCCTTTGTGGTCCGCGCAATGGAACGATGACGTCATATCACGTAGTTATTAGGTAATTGTTATGCGACCGCCATCTTGGATTTCTGAATTTTTTTAAAACGACTTAAAAACCGTCCAAATTTACTCAAAATTAATCAAAACAAATAAATAAGCACTAAATGACGTAAAAATATAAAAGTTATACCAATAAACATTGTTTTCTTCATTCAAAAGTATAAATATATAGCTGAATTTTTGAAAAGGTGGTCCGACGAAAATTACAGCAATTTCACTACAACTAGCTCAAACAAGGGTTTTTATGAGCCTGTTCAGCCCGAAAATCACAGAGAAGAGAAAACAGAGGGAAAGGGAGCGAGGGCAAGAGAAAAAAAAAAGCAGCAGTCTTTATAATTAACAAGGCCAAGCATACTCACGAACGGTTACTTAGGGCGACACCCTTTTCAAAAATCCAGATATATATGCAAATTACAAAAAAACATGGCTGTCAAAATCTTGTTGCCATGGAAACGTCAAGCCACGTGATCAAAAAATTGTCATATGAAATTGTTGGCAGATATTTTTTTAGGAAAAGTCACAAAGTTTGATGTCGTTTGAATATATATTAAAGAAGTTATGAATGTTGAAAGTTTCCCCCCAGGCCGAATAGGGTTAATTTATTGATTCTCGATCAAATCCACACTTCCAAGCCGTGAATTTTTTCTGTTACATTTGAAAAGACTACTCAAAGAAGCAATGAAGTCAGTAAAAATCAACATTAATATGACACGCATTACACAGTCTATAATCCACAGAAGTCCAGTCCCGAGATCCAATTTTTTTTTTAATCCAATATAGGCTACAGTAACGACACCGTTTTTACGTGTGTTTCTATTGTTATTTGTTTAAAAAAAAGTCTTGAAATTACTCACCACAGGCAGCGAGGACTACTCCGACGCAGGCATTGTAGAGAATCGGCAGTAAAATATGGAATAAATTGACAATATGTTTACGAGCGCGAGAGATCGAAGTTTGGCAGTTTTGCCTCGGAAGAACTCTGACTAAAAATAGCTCTTATTTTTAGCTACAGAATCACGACAAATTTGGCCTCAAGTTGTATGCTGTGTATAAAAGCAACGTTCACCTCGATGGGAGAAATACAGTACTGACTTATGCACCAATAAGACCAAATTACGGAAAACGTATTTCATGCGCATGCGTAAGAATCATTTGTCACATATTGTAATGTGCCATAAGAAAAGAAGCAATTTATATTTTAATATTTTAAATAAGATACGAAGATCTCCGACGTGGAGAAGAGTTACTCCTTTCATTCAGTCATCGTTCCTGCAAACCACTATTGAATGCTTTATAAATGAAGGCTGTGCCACAATGAAGCCAGTCATTCTTCTGAGTGTTATATATACCTGACGTGAACATTACTAATGTGAGTAGGGTTGTAGGTGTTCTGGCGTTCTCACCTGCTTTTCGGCCGATTATGCTTATGCTTATGCTGGTGCTTATGCGCTAGTGAAAACCAGCCTCAACTGCGATCGCATAAACAGCATAAACATAAACGTATCCTTTCCGAGGAACCGCAGGGACAGATTATCATTTCTTTACACCGTCATTGAAACCTGCCTATTTTGCCATGGACTACTTTACCACTTGGTTCTATATACTTCCTTTCTTACGGCTCAGCTGTATACAGCTATTTCAATAAACGTTGTCGGATGAAAGCTTAAAGCCAAGATCGCAAGGTAGTATGGGTTAAGGTTAAAAGCCATTGAATAAAAATCTATACTACATTGTAGTCTTGGCTTTTCGCCTTTTTTATCCGACAACGTTAATTGAAATAGCTGTATGCTGCAAAATCACTTCTAAATTCAAGAGTGAAATCTTTCAGACAGCAATATGGCCGCTCTCTATCAATAATTTGCATATTCACCAAAATTTGAGATGTTCAAAGAATAGCTTTTAGGTTTTCTATTCAACATTGACCCAGGTATTCGAAGATATTGATAAAAGCCGCATCAAAGTTTTCGCCAACACCATTTCCTGATACAAAATTATTATGCAGATAACACATGGAGAATAGAGCAGAGCGCTATTGATTTTCACATGCAAACGGTAATAGTCTCACGAGCTATTTGTTATTTGAAACATGAATCCCAGACCTTGATTCAGTTAAGTTGTTTTATTGTTTCATAGACTGTAAAATGGATGCATTGAACCATACGGAGAACTCTACCATTTCTGGCCATTTAGATGAAGAAGAAGGTCATGACGATCAGAAAGAAGTCCATGGTGCCACTAAGATAACCTTTGTCTGTGCTTACGTCATCATTATCCTGTTCTCGTTGGCTGGCAATTCGCTTGTTATACATCTTGTGCGCACGCGTAAGAATATTCGCAAAAACCCGTTTAACTGGCTTTTGGTCAACATGGCTGTTGCTGATGTGGTGGATGTGATAACAGCTTCTACCTTTTCTGTGTCATACTTCTTCGTTCGCAATAGTTGGATACCAGGAATAGCAGGAACACTACTATGCAAGATCATTCCATTCTTCTTGCTCGTTTCCATTTGCGTTGCCATCTGGACGCTCACGGTGATTGCCGCTGATCGATATCTGGCTATTGTTTGCATCCGAAGAAGACCCCTGTCATTCAGGTCAGTGGTGCGTTCCATTTTTGCTGTTTGGCTGTGCGCGGGGTTGATATTCAGTGGGCAACTGTACAAATTCAGAACAGAGGAGTTAGAAGATGGAACAACTGAGTGTTACGAAGATTGGCACGATTCGAAAAAGATATCTACCATTCTCTACAATGCAGAAATGGTTGTAAGAGTTCTCATAACCTATGTAGTCCCTCTAATAATCATGGCAGTCTTGTATTCTCTGATCGCCTACTTTTTATGGCAACACAAACCGCCAGGACAAGTTAATCATCAGGCTTATGCAAAACAAGCAAAGAAGCGTCGCGATGTCATCAAAATGTTGATAACTGCTGTCACCTTGTTTTCGATTTGTTGGCTTCCTGTGCACGTCACTCACATTATGATGACGTATTTCAAAGATGCTTATGTTTCAATTCCCATTTTTTTTCAGTGGCTGTTTTTCTGGCTCGCGCATGCAAATGCTGCAATTCATCCCTGGTTGTTTATAGTCTTCAGCGAAAATCTGAGAGTGGAAACAAAAGCGATATTTCGATTAATGTGGATAAGAAAGCAAGGTCGATTTCAACAACCAAGGTTGAGCACCTCGTCACAGCAAGTTTTGGAACTCTCATCCCTTGAGTTGACGGCAACAAGATATCTCGCACCATCAATGTCTTCTATTGACATTAGGACCCTCAGTATTGATACAAAGCTTTGAAAAGATCTGTTTCACTGGTTCTGTGCTAACAAAAAACATTTCAAGTGATAATCAGAAACAATTGTAGCACTGTATTTTAACAGAAGATTAAGCTACATGTGAGACATCCTAATACATATCATTGTATGGCCTTGTATGCATTATTTGGATTCGAATTTTTAATATACAAGAACGACCATTTCCTCTATAAGACACGCCTACAACGCATCATGGCAGTTGTATTCAATGTCCACAATCTTGGACTTGTTTCATTGAATATACGATAGTTGCGTGACGACTCAAATAACAGCTCGTTACCTCTTTGTAATCTCTCTTATTCTTTATTTAAATCTCAACTTGTCTTGTGTGTGCCGGCATTGACTGGTAAGATCTGGTAAGATCTGGTAAGATCTTTATTTGGCCCTATATAACAACTTTATAATTACAATAATACAAATTCAATAAATACATTATTATAATAATAAATAAATTAAGTAAACTAAACGTGTTAGTTTAAGCGGCTTAAAATATGTTGTTGAGATCTGACTTTCTAGCGATTTACAAAAATACGTCCCGTTGGAACTCGAATGGTGAAACTTCCAGAACACTTAAAAGATTGAACGAAACAAAGAATAAACGAGACAAAACAAAGGAGGCCTACTCTGGGGCCTTAAGTCGCCTAAAGTCGCCTTAAGTCGCCTTAAGTCGCCTAAAGTTGCCTTAAGTCGCCTAAAGTCGCCTAAAGTCGCCTTAAGTCGTCCTTTGTCGCTTAAGGTCACCTGAAGTCGTTAGGCTTAAAAAGGCCTGCACACCTTAAAATTGCCCTAAAAGGTTTCACTTTGTGCTATTTCTTGAATATATAATCATTTTATTGCCCCAAATCTCTTTTTTTAGTTCCCATATAAGATTATATACTGCAAGGGTATGGCCCCATGCAGTAAAACACCATGCCTCAATAGTCATGCACCATGCCCTAGTTGCTTCAATTATATTTGCTGAACCCTATAAAGGATGGACCATTTTATTTTTGAGGGGGGGAGGGGGGGCGGGGCAAATACCAAGAAAAAAAAATTCACGCACAGATAAAGTATAGAAAAGTATGGAAAAATCACAAAAAAAATTCTTGTACAGCCTCAAGATGGTAAAAAAAAAATCATGCTTGCTAAAACAAAATGCCCAACCCCCACCCCTAAAAATAAAATGGTCCTTCCCCAAGGAGGGTACACTCATTCATCTTCAAAACATTGACAGCTAATTCTATAGGTTTACTTATATTTCATGGACAGAGTGTTGCTGAAAGGACGAAGTTGTGACTTATATTATAATCAGTATTCAATATGAGCAACATCATAAAAAGAAACACTGCTGATCAGCAGTCAATATACTGTAACGGTGCAGGCATTCCTTCACCTTCAGGGTATTATAACAATAGTGAGAGCTGTTTTGGATCACTAAGATCACAATAATTTGAAAAGTATTTTGGGGTTAAGCCCAATTATTGCTTATCACTTTTACGTTGAGCAAGTAAGCTTAAAAAGATCATAAGCTTAACCAAAGGCAATGTAACTGTATACAAATGTACTTAACTTTTAAGCTTACTTACCCAACGTGAAAGAGTAACCAAAAATGGGCCATTTCTCCCGCATACAACCTCTAAGCTGGGTTCTAGCCATCCAACATTATTCGATTTACAATCAATCGTAACGGAACGTTTGAAAACTTGAAACTTCTTTACAACTTGTAAGCTTATATGTCATCTTCTTGACAGTTTGATGAAGCAAAGAATTTAAATCAACCTATACGCTCAAGATTGCAAAATTTGCGTTGATTATGTTACTATAATGGCTCTCTGTCACAAAGGTCAAAAGGATTTCTTGTTATCAACCATTAAGGAGGAATGTGCAAAGGATTTGCAGCTGCTTCCAGCAGGAAAATTTGCCTCACTCGAGCAAACATGGCCGCCACATGTTTTGACCACGTGACTTCTTTTTGGGACATGGATGCCCACGCGCGCGGGCGCGCGTGCACTCATGTTCAGAAAATTAGCACTCAATTGATTCAGCAAACAAAGCCAAAGCTGAAGTGTTGCTGTTGTTGAAATTGAAACACATTCCCACTTTACAGTACAGCCTGACTAAGGCTTCGTGGCTCCCTCTAGGCTACCACTCGCGTGCTTTACCTTCGTGGCGTAGATTGTCAATCAAGCTGGCCTGGAATTTTTGAAATCGTTCTTGTAGCCATTGACTGGCTTCCTGCTTGTATTGCGAAAAGAAAACTAATTCCGACAACTCAATTCAAGGACTTCAAGGTAAGGTAGATGTAAATTTCTGAAATTTATTGGTTAGGAAAAGAAACGCGCGAAGCATGGAAACCATCTACGATTGGAAAGGAATTCTGGGAGAATCAAAATGGCGGACGCCAATGTAAATATTGTCAACTCTGTCATTTGCTGTGCATTCGTTTGTGATCCATTATTTTCTGGAAATTTTTGAGGTAATAATTAACTTCTACACCGGTAAATCTATCAACAGCCTCATCAGTAACACTATTTAGTTTTGTTTTGACAGGTGAAATAAAAATGTTGCCTGGAAGCAGAACTAATCAACCCTGCTAGAAAGTCTCCTACGAGGGTTTGCATGGTTCCCTGTCAGTGGAACATCCAAGTTTTCAGGAGCCGGACAAATAGATGCGCTATTGAGAAGGACCCTCGCTTACGGTACCAAATTTGATATTGGAATATTCTATTGGACTAAGGCAGGAGAACAACAAATTGGCTGGGTGCCTGACCAAACAGTTTTGGATGTCGTTTGTCAAGCTTTCAAGCCAAAATTGACTGTGCAACTGCCACAACAGTGGCAGATAAATTAACCAAATTTATGTAATATGTGAAATCGAAAAGTGATTTTTAATTAACTAATTCGATGCCTTTGTTCATTGTTGTATAAATAAGTCAAGGAAAATGTATGTTAGTTTGATTCAGATCAGGTATCCATTTTTAAGTGAAAAAGTTGGATTTTTTCCCCAAGATTTTGTTTGGCAGTGTATATGATCTTTATATTTTTGTATGATTATTGTTTTTATTGCAATATCTTAAAAACATTTAAGCAGCTAACTGAATTTTTTCTCATTCTAGATAAGTAATATTGTTCCTGCCTCTTGTTTGGCTAATAAATGTTCATAATACAATTTAGCATTCATATTATTTATATAATGTTGTTGTTGTTATTATAATAATTTGAATCTCAGTACAGCTAAAAGGGGCTTAAAATCTGGAAACTGGAGATTTACGGTCACTTAAGTCTATCTGAGACCAAGTGAACTGATTGTGATAATTTTGTTTATTGAAATATGAGACAAACTATCATGAATGCCAGGATTCATGTCAGGACTCAAGCTGTAGCCCTAACCCTAACTCTATGTCTAACCTGAACTGGAGTCCTTGGTCGCAAACTGACTTAAGTCCTGCCGGACTCAATCGGACCTGGCTTGAATCCTGTCTCATATTTCTCTCCAGAGACCAGTGGCTTGGTATTTAGGTATAGCGATGAAGAGACTGTCAATAACTTTTGTTTCATCATTTTTTAGAAACACTTTTATGTTGCCTGAAGTTGCCTTCAGTCACCTTAAGTCGGCTTAAGTTGCCTTAAGTCGCCTTAAATCGCCTCAAGTCGCCTAAAGTCGCCTTAAGTCGCCTTAAGTCGCCAATATTTTAAACTAATTTTTCCTTAAGTCGCCTTAAATCGCCTTAAATCGCTTAAAGTCGCCTAAAGTAACGGCGACTTAAGGTCCCAGAGTAGGCCTCAAAGGGAATCGCAGTAGGTGAGTTAACTTCCCAA
The DNA here is from genome assembly GCA_022457155.1 of Cladopsammia gracilis. Lineage (NCBI taxonomy): Eukaryota > Metazoa > Cnidaria > Anthozoa > Scleractinia > Dendrophylliidae > Cladopsammia > Cladopsammia gracilis. The sequence goes on from JAJGOT010000088.1 coordinate 1,615,761, forward strand.
ACTAAAAAATGGTGCCCATAGCAATTTTCTTTTTTTTTATTATTATTATTTCTTCAAATAATAATCACTGGGTAACACCCTTGTTTTCTAACGTGTGGTTAGATAATAGTCGGTATGTTTTGTTCAAAGCTAAGAGGTAATAGCAGATTACAAAATACTGCTAATGTTTCAAAAGTGCTGTCTTAGTTGTAATAGCGAGCCTTGAAAAGTGAATAATTAAGTATTTAATAGTATTTAATCTCGTTTAATTAAGAGCTTGTTTATTAACCATTTTACAAAGATTTTACCTTTTCATAAGCTGATAGAGATTCCCGCGATCTTCACGTACGTTACGGGGGTACTAAGATACGAAAGCCTTGCACATAGCGTAGGACAGAGGGAATTATACGCATATTGATACTCCCTGAGAGGCTTGTGAAACTTATTAAACCTTTTGCATCATATCATATCGTATCATACCATATCATCATAATATAATATATTATATACATATAATATTATATTATATTACAAACAGAGAATTTAATACACCATAAATGCATGGTAACATAAACCTTTTAAAACATTAAAGTATACTTATTAATGCATTAGAGTGATTTTACTTAAACCGTGAAATAGTTAGTAGAATAGTACGCACTATTATACTATAATTCCATTGTTTTCTTTTGTTTAATTTGGACTATCACACACTAATTGTTAGATAATGTTTCCCGGGTTTAGTAAAACCACTTTAAATGATATCTTAGACAAAACGTTTTTTTATCAGAGTTTGTATAAAATATAATATGTGTTTGTTTATTTAATTTAAAGTACTAACATGTTACGGTAAAAGGTGCAAAACTTCTCCGTATTAACAAAAAATTACTATAAGAAATTTAATAAAATAGTTATCGCCTGTGTTTACCTACTTCCTATTGAAGATTCATTCACTTGTCGCCTATGTTTACTTATGGCTTATTTTATTTGCATGTTTGTCTTGTTTTAAGTTTTAGTTTTGTTAGCAATGTGACTTTTTAGAATTATGTTCGTTTAACGAAGATTTGCAGCTTATAATACAAAACAGTTCATATTAAAAGAGATCCTTAGGGCCTGTTCACATGGAAGTGGGGTACCCCGGGTGCCTGGGGTACCCCGGCTTGGTGGGGTTCCCAGCGTCTCCATATATTCTTTGTTGTTTATCTCAGTGGTTGCGTTCACATGCGTGGTGGGGTACCCCACTCAGCCGGGCAACCCGTCTCCTCGGGGCGGGTTGCCCGCCTGAGTGGGGTAGATTTTTTCCATGTGAACACTATACCCCGGGGTACCGGGGTGAGGTTCAAACGGGCATTCGACAATTTAGCCCGCCAAAAACAAGCGGGAAAACAAAATGGCGTCCACTCGTTATCAACCTGGTGAGCTTTTCCGCAAGCAACGCCTCCAAAATATACTCGACAGCTCAAATTTTGAGGAAAATAGTCAGGATATTGGTAGTTTAAGCGAGACAGTAGCATCTCAGCCCGATCAGGCCCTGATTCCATTGGAATTGGATGCCCCAAGGCAAAATACGAAGTCGAACCCGAAGGGAAAGCGAAAACCTTCAGATGGTTTGCAACACAAATCTACAAAGGCGAAAGTGGCTAAAAGGAGTCCTGAAAACCAAAGAAAGGTTATGGTTTGGTCCCCAGATCGGATAGACTTCAAACGCACCCTACCCCAGGTCCCCGGGGTCATCAAACGCATATGAAACAAACATTTTATCGACCCGGCTACCTGAGGTACCCCAGGCACCCGGGGTACCCCACTCTCATGTGAACAGGCCCTTAGTAAAGTAAGTTCTCTTGTATTTATCAGCGAATAAAAAAGCGAAGGTATTCGTTGTCTTATCATGTTTCTAGCTGTACTAGCCGTTTCGCACTTTCTGAATATAATTTCGTTTTATAACCACTTGCATATAGAACATAAGTTTTACGAATTTTGTAACTGCATTTCTAGCTGCTTTACTTTCTAAATAGAACGTGGTTTTACAAAAGAATAAGGGTTCTCGTAGTTTGATTAGCTTTTGTGATAATATAAACTCTGGATGTTGTTACATTATTCTCGCTGTTGTAAAGTGTTTTGAATAGTATCGCTGCTTAGAAATAGACCTGGATTGTAATTGTTATTTTGATTTTTGAGTTGAGATTAAACTGTGATTCTCTACTGTCGCGTTAGAAGTCCAGTCGAGGTTAGATCTTGGTGCCGAGAAATAGTGACGAGTTCCTTTTAATTTCCCGCAACAAGCGAGTGGCTCAGCGCTTTCCCCAGATAAGTCAGTGCGTTTTCCCGCCAATTGCCCGTCGTCGTTCTTGTTTTCCAGTCAACGCCAACAGCGAGGTAAAATCTGTCGTCACAAACATGCCAACGGTGATGTAACTTGACGTGAGAATAAATACGTGGTGAAAAAACAATAAAATGTATAACTAGATATTCTGTAAATATTGCAAAAGGCTGAAAGCAAAAATAAAAACTGAACAGCATCAATTCTTAAAATACAAACTGGTGGGAAGCTGACCATTTGGATATTTACATAGCATGGGTTAGGATTTGAATAGCCGGCTACCGTTCTTCCGATCCGTATTGAGTGATGGAATTTTAACCCTGGAGCGGATTAAAAATCCAGTGCCCTATAAACACTCGGACAACACACTAACCTCCCCAAATGAGTTCCTTAAGAGGAAAGATAGGCCCAGAAAATAGACATTTTTTTGTTTGCCACATTTCAGTTCTCGCGAAACATTTTTAAAAACACGAACACTGTTATGATAGACACAAAAAAGGGGTTGGAGTAAAAACGAAGTACAAATGGCACATCGCAGTCAAGGAATACACGAGTGCGACCGAGATGTGGTTTGGATGGTGATGTAGAGCCACCTCTCATTTGGCATCGACGACGAGGGACAACGGTTCAGGCAATCACAGCCAGCCCTCAGGGTTTTCATACTTGAGCCTGTCGGCATTCTGTACCGGCAAGCATGGCGCTGTCAGAGATAATATCCATACTGGACAATATGCTCAAGGAAATGCGCGCGCTATGATTGGTTAAACCGAGTTCAATAACTCAATAAAGCACGCGCATGACGTAAGGTTCATTATAACTGTTTTTATTTTATAAAATAAATAAAAAAAAAACTTGTTCCTCGTGTATTATTGAGTTATATAAGCACTTGAGAATTTTTAAGAACACTCGAGAAGTGCGAGAAGCACTCGCCTTTGGCTCGTGCTTCTCTGCACTTCTCTCGTGTTCTTACAGTCAAAACCGGATATACCATGCGCGATTTAGGGGTAACACTTATTCTATTGTTAAAACAATAGAATATAAGAACACAAAAGAACGACAATACAATAGAATACAATACCATAGAATATATTAGAATACATAATTTTGCCTAATACAACGGAAGTGTACAATGTACAATGGAGCTGACACCCTAAATCGGGCATCATATGAAACCGGATGTTCCTTTGCGGGCAACTTTGCAAACTTCCGCCCCAACATTGGTATTTTGATTGACAGTTTGCTTCGAGCAAGTTGGAAGTTGTGCGAGCAAGTTGCAACTTTCGCGAGCAAGTTCCTATTTCAAACTTGCGGTCAGTTGCCGGATTTCTGAATTGCAGTATTCCACAAATTGCAGTATTCCACAAACTCTACGATGTCAGGAGTAGAAACTGTTCGTTCCTTCCAGCCAAGTTTACCAGGAAAATCCGTCTCGTGTTGTCAAAATCTGTTTACAATATTGGATACAATTTGCCTTGATAATCCAACAATGCGTGCGATTTGTTCTTGTTTTACACCAGACGACCATTATTCGCTCTCTTTTCTCAACCGAGGTGGTATTATTGCGATGTACGTGACCCACCTTTAAGGTGGCTCAACACAGTTTGCGCGCACTCTCAATTTCAGCTGCTTATGTAAGTAAGTAAATAAGTAAGTAAAGTCTTTATTTAAAGAGGGTTGTACTAAATAGCAAAGCTAATAAACTTGTGGCTCTCTATAAAACTACTCTAATTTACAAAACTATAAAAAATTAAAAAAAATAGATATAATTGATAAAAATAGCACTAAAAAGTTCGAACTTGAATAGACAATAAAACTTAAACTAATTACTTTACATTATAAGAATAAGAAATCTAATCAAAGGGCTCTTAGAGTCAGCTCATTCATGTAATGGACAATTTTCATGGTACCCTTGATGGTCATAAAGCAGATTGTAAAAACTTTTTGTACGCGCGATCCTCAAGTCTGGATCGAAACTGGTGGAACTCGAAAAATGTTCTAGTGTGACTATCTTGGCCGCTATTATTGATGTGTGTGTTGTATGTTGAAGAGCTCCAAAGAAAAAGCACAACAATAAAGCAATGCTTTACGTACTTACTAATAAAAACGCAAACAACAGACCTCTGCCTCGTGCCTTTCCATTTCCGGTCATTTTCACTTCCGCCCAATTACGTCACCTTTTTCCGCCCGATCTTCCGTCGACATGTGCTGCCCTCACAATACCTCATTCATTGCGCATGCACATGAATGAGCTAAAAACTAACATTTAAACAAAAAAATAGACCTCTTTCATAATGGCGGCCGATTTATTTATTCTTTTGTATGTATGTTAATTAGCCTCACTAGCCTCATTTTAGAGTAAAAATTCTTTTGAATTTTGCAGATGTTACCGAGGCCAGTGAGGCTAATTAACATACATATAAAAGAATAAATAAATCGGTTGCATTATGAAAAAGGTCTATGATTAAGAAGCTGTGAGTCAGCACGTGCAGAGTTTTGAGAAAAACAAAAGTGGCGCCTATTCAGCGATCATTTTATTTTGCTCAGCGTGGATCGCGAAAGTGTTGTTTTTCGTCTTAAAATCAAACAATTTGTTGTTCGTAAAAATGTTTGTTGAATCAATAGAATGATAATTTATAGAACCATTGAAGTAATACACTACCTTTTTGGTCGTTTTTGTCTTTGGATCGAGAACTCAGTCAAATGCAACGCATGCGCAGTTGACCAAAAAATTGTCACTGGATGTTTTAGCGACTTACCTCGGAAACGTGCTGATTTCTACGGAACTACTCGTTAGAATTTCACGAAATTTTTCACAATAATAGTTCCGAATATGCCGAACTCACCTGTAATCAAAAATTTGAAATCTAACAGAGGAGATTTTTATAAAACGCAAACATATTAAACCACAACTTACGGAAGATCCCTCTGTCAAAAATCACATGAGACCAGTTACGTGTTACGAGTTACGAGTTAGCTGGAGACAAATCATGAACAAAACCTAACGACTAGATTTTCTGAAAATAAACGAAACCAAATATTTCGGGCTGATTTACAATCTACCTTGTTATCATGGCAACACCCTAACAGTTCAACAAAAATATCAAAATATTAAACATGTTGCCTTATGCCTCACCAATTTTGGGCGCCCAGACTTTAGTGGTTTTAAAATGACAATGAATGATGCATAGGTACAGTAAAACTGTGTTCAGCCACCTTAAAGGGATTATATCATGGTGATTTTGTGTTATTTGGGTCAAACTGCCCTAAATTAAAACTAAGTGCCTTTGTCGTACATGAAATGCTTATAGAACTATAGAACACTAAGAGAAAGATATCGAGTGAATTTTCAAAGAGAAATAAACCATAATTAGAGTTTTAACGAGTTTTTCAAGACACAAGGCGATGAACTTGAAAACATTGTGCCAATTTTTTCAAGTTTCAATCCATTTTCATCCTGGCCATCTGCAGCCCAAAACTCTTAGAGCACTAGTACAATACTTTTAAACAAAACTGGACCATAATATTTGGGTTTCCACTGAAATAAATATGTTTTTGGGCTTTTTAAAGAAACACTAAAAATGGTGACATAGCCATGCAACGATGTTTTTAAGTCACAGTTTGGTGTTAACTTCGTCTTCGTTTTCCTTTACAACATCATTATCATTAGTATTATTTTCTATCGCTCTGTCCTCGAATGCAAGGTTTTCTTGAACAACATTTTTCCTCACTTTCCACTTTCCATCCAAGAGCTTTTCGAAGACCTCGCCGAAATTCATTATTAAAAACAAAATAAATTATTGGGTTGAAAGCTCAATCAGCATGACAAAGCCAAAATAATTTAAAAAAAACAATGGAATTAAACGGCTGGGAGTTTACAGTATGTGGAAATTTGAAAAATGGACAGTAGGTGATTTATATGAGCAAACATCCAACAAAATGCAAACAAAGGTACAATGGTAACTAAAAGCATGAATATCATTTCATTTTGTTTGTTTAATTTTAACCGTGTCTGACTACAGCCTATTGGCTGCCACTTTCTTAACCCTATTTTGCCTGGGGAGAGGGAGGCAACAATATTCATAACTTCTTTAATATGCAACTTCTTTAATATGTATTTAAACGCCATCAGACTTTGTGACTTTTCCTCACATTTATCTGGCAACAATTTCATATGACATCATATCGATCACGTGACTTGATGTTTCCATGACAACAAGATTTTGACAGCCATGTTTTTTAAAATTTGCTTATTTTTTACCTTTGAATGAAGAAAAACAATGTTTATTGATATAACTCTTAATTTTACGTCATTTAGCGTTTATTTATTGGTTTTGATTACTTTTGAGTCAATTTGGACGGTTTTTAACCCTATTCGGCTTGGGGAGGGGGGGGGGGGGGGGCACAAAGTGCCCGCGCTAACTTTGAACGTTCATAACTTCTTTAATATGTATTCAAACGCCATCAAACTTTGTGACTTTTCCTAAAATTTATCGGGCAACAATTTTATATGACAATTTTTTGATCACGTGACTTGATGTTTCCATGGCAACAAGATTTTGACAGCCATGTTTTTTGAAATTTGCATATTTGTACCTTTGAATGAAGAAAAACAACGTTTATTGGTATAACTTTTATATTTTTACGTCATTTAGCGTTTATTTATTGGTTTTGATTAATTTTGAGTGAATTTGGATGGTTTTTAAGAGGTTTTAAAAAATTTCAGAAATCCAAGATGGCGGATCCAAGATGGCGGCCGTATAACTAATTACCTAATAACTATGTCATATGACGTCATCGTTCCATTCTGCGGACCGCAAAGGATACAGTTTTGGACGTACTCAGGAACTTAAAAAATAGGGTTAAGATGTGGCCAACTGTGGCATTCGTCGACACTATTGCAAGCACAGGGATGACATTGTATATTTCAAACTTGCTGCATTCATCAATAGTGCTGTAGTATAACTGGTCGTCACGATCATTACTCCTTGCGATTTGCAAACGTTCACATCGTTATATTTCGCTGTGTCCATTTTATAAAGCTGCAATTGCTGCTGAAATAATCCAGATCGCAGCGATACATCGTTTTGTAGTTAATGGGGTCATCGGCCTTCTAACTGCATGGACAATTACCAGGTATCGATCCACAGACATAGCAACGAGCGTAAAAATTGAGATATCAATGGACAAGACAAACAGAAAATGAATAATTTTGCAACACAATTTCCCAAATACCGGGAAAACTTTGCGAACGAACAAAAGCGTACGATAAAGACAACACTACTGCTAAAACCATGCAAATGACATCTGCAACGGCCATGTTGATGATAAGATAGTTTTTACTTGTTCTCACCATATAAATGACAAAGAAATTATGTAGATAGGTAGCGAGAAAGAGAATGATGTAGGCAACAACCAAACTGGTCTTGATGATGTTACTTGGGTTTAATATTCCACATGAAGCAGAGTTTGACTTGAGATTTTTAAGTAGTTCTTTGAATCGCTTAGATGATTTATACTTAGTTTTTAGCACGAACTATTTTGATTCAACTCAGCGTTTCGAGAATTGAGTGAAAAAATTGAGTAAGAGAAGGAAGAGGGGAAACTTACATTTAAATCACTCTATCGATATTTTCAGTTCCTGTTTCCGACACGTATACAATAAAGCGATGGACGTATTTACTTCCTGTAGTTTAGTGTAATTTAATTCGGTTACCATGTGGCACACTCATCGAATTTAACTATACTTTAGAGTTCGTCTAAATGAAATTGTTATTTGATTGTGCAACGACGTATACTCACTAAGCTTATCGGGACGACCTCTTAAGTTAATATAAAATGTGTATCTTTTAATGACTGATGTGGATAAATTATCTTTTGATTTAAATTTTTAAAAATGAATGATGTCAGGAAACAATTTAATTTGGTGTATTATGCACAATTATCCATTAAGAAAAACTTGATAACAGTGGGCATGCATAGTAATTGTCCGGAATCCACTGAGTTTATCCTCCCCTTACTAATGTCGCAGCCAGTAGTCACAAGTAATCGACACGACGACATCGACACATTCATGGTTTAGTTATCATCGAGTCGGTTGAACTCTCCCCTTTGTAACGTGTCTTTGAGGCCAATGGTGGCTTTCAAGGCTTAGAGTAAAAGTCGGGTAAGTTTTAATAGGCCGAGCTATCAAGCAATTTAATTCAACCTCTGAAAATATCTGAATGTTGTGACCCAGAGAAATTACAATTAGCTTACCAAGAGGTACATAGAAAAGAGTTAGCATTTCTTCCAGGTGTGTCTTATGATAAAAGGATTATTTTTCTGTTGATTGCATGTCCATGGACAACAGACTCAATTAATGTGCCTTTTTATTAGCGAAGGTTCTTTCTTTTTTAAGAAACAATTTTATTGAAACGTTATGTGTTAATATCTTTATTAACGACATGTATTATCGTGTTTGTCTGATTTTTTTTTATTTGACTGAAGAAACATTATTAAAAGTTAAAATATGAGCGGGGTTAATTTATACGCATCAAACTATAAACAGATGGTTTGCATGCTGATTTGTAGACTCTTTTGCTGTCGGTGTATTTTAAAAACGTTCACTAAACGAATCTTGGCTGGATCTCGCTTGGTGCTTAGAAACGACTCTACTGCCTTTGATCTTTTTAGAGGAGTGATAAGCCTAAGGTGGATGTATATTAATTCGGCCTTTTTCGCACTGAATGAATGAAAACAACCTAATAATGACAAATAGAACGCATTTTTGCTGTCGCCGAAGAATTATTATCCCTTTATATATAAAAACTATTTTCATTGAAAGCTGATAACAGTAAAAGTTCACTTAAAGCAACCATAAAATGACGATTGTTTGCATAGCCGTACTATAAGAACCAATATTAAGCGTCTCAACAAAAATATCCAAAACTCGGAAAGTAACTAAACTAGCATATAACAAACTCATTAGTCTAAAAAGCAGCTCACCGACACGTAGCCAGCAAAAATTGCTGAACGACTGTACTGATGAAAATGAGGAGAATGTTAACTGGAAACAGGCCTACCAACTAGCCTTCAAATACTCTAAAAGTGTAAGACTAAGAGAGTTTCAATTTAAACTATTACACAGGCGACTACCAACAAATGATTTCTTAACTAAAATAGATAAATATAACTCAATGTGTTCCTTTTGCCGTGAAGAATCAGATAGTCTGTACTTTTTTTTTCTGGACATGTAAAAAGACATCCTCCTTTTGGGCTAACCTTGAAAGATGGATGCTGTACCATAGAATAATTGAGAGAAATGTTTCCTTAAAAAGCGCCGCAGCGCTTGGTCTGAGACCGGACTCCTCAAAGTGTCACCACCAAATTAATGTCTTCCTTCTTCTAGCAAGACATTATATTTGGTTCTGTAAATACAAAGAAACTAGACCTGAGTTGGACGCCTTCTTGTGTCACCTTAAATTTAATTATGAACTAGAATCTAAAGCTGAAAACTCCTTAATGCGAAAATGGAAACTTCCTGATATTCACACCGTGTGATACTTTAATTCAACAAGTCTCTTTTTCTCCTCTTTCTCCATATACATATATACATACGCCTTGGTGGCACTAATTGTCATACCTTTCAGCTGCGGCCACATAAGTCTTAGTATATGGTAATAGTTACCATATTATAATCAGTTAATTGATTGTCGCACTTGTTAATTCTTTTTCCTTCTTTTCCTTTCTTTTTTATTTTATTGTAATTTTTGTTATTGGTGTTCATTATAATACTAATAATAAACGAATGGCAAACACCAATTCCCTAAAATTTACGTTCAAGCTCAGCGAGATAGTCGGCATGCACAAGTGTGTTTTCTATCATGTTTTGTTTTTATTTTCCTGTGTCCTGTTTAATTAATAAAAAAGCTATATAATCCTGGTGGGAGAAACGTCATATAAAATACAAAATATCAAATAGGAATTAATTACTTTAATGGTATTCACAGGGGATAAAAGAAGAGAAATTATTAAGAAGTTACTTTCTTTTCCCATTTTAATGACGCCTGGTTTTATTAGTTCTCCTCTTGGCAAAGTATAAAGAGCGATCAAATGGCCCAGATTTACAATTAAACTTCTCGGAAATAGTCTTATGGATCATCTTTTGTAACTGGACCATTGCTACGGGGCGTCTTAGAGCGGTTTTCAATCGAGTTTCGAAAGTAATTTCGCTGTTACTTTGGTTTTACATTGCTTCACTTTGTAATTGCCAAAAATCTGGCACGAGGCTAACAACCAATCAGAACTAAAGCCAAATTACCAATGTTGACTTACTCCTCCGTATTTTCCCGCGTTTGACGCTGGCGATATGCATCTGCTTCGAGCTCTGTTACTTTGGTTTTACATTCCTTCGCTTTGTAATTGGCAAAAATCTGGCACGGGGCTTTCAATCAATCAGAACTAAAGTCAAATTACCAATATTGACTTACTCGCCCGTATTTTCCCGCGTTTGGCGCTGGCGATATACATCTGCTTCGAGCTCTGTTACTTTGGTTTTACATTCCTTCGCTTTGTAATTGGCAAAAATCTGGCACGGGGCTTTCAATCAATCAGAACTAAAGCCAAATTACCAATGTTGACTTACTCGCCCGTATTTTCCCGCGTTTGGCGCTGGCGATATAGATTCTGCTTCGAGCTCTGATTGGTTCATTATATTGTTTGCCTCTGTTTTGATGAACCATAATACCATAATGGTTTGGATTTTACGACACTCAAGTGAAAACGGCTATAAGGGAAGAACATGCAACCAACAAACAGACCAAAATTAAATGCACCAACTCGAATTTTTTTATTGATTCACTTGGACATCGACACTGATTTATTCTGAATTATTCATAAACGGCTTACTGAGTCACCTGTCGCAAATAACATGTTCCTGTTTACCCGTGGACTGCAAATAAAATACCGTGTGGCATGAAATTTTCGCGGGAGTTTAATTTCGTGGATTGCCTCTTGTTTTTGCCGTTTTGCGGGAACAAATTTTTTCTCAAATTAGGATTTTAGACTTTACCGTTGGGAACAAATTTTTGCGCATCTCGGGCAGGTTCCTGTCCGGTGTTTCACGTATACTTACATCAAGATGGCTACTTAATTTCTAAAACTACATGAACAGTAACTCCTCTCTTATACTTTTGAGAATGGTGTCCCTTCGGGCGACCCAAAGAAATACAACTGGTATCCCTTCGGACGACCCATTTGTAAATGAAGTAAATTTTCGCGCGGATTCAAACGAGAATCGGAGTTACTAAGAATTAATATAAGGGGCGTTGAACGAGAGTTTTCTTCAACTCTCACGGCGCGCGCAAGTTTCGTTTTGCTCCCGTTGGTTAAATTGTGGGCATTTCTTGACTTGTGGAAAATTCAGTTTTTAGAAATTTGTTTAACAAATTTATGCGTTGATCCTCTTCTTGATGATAAATTTCTCTGCTGTGGGTCCACACAAACACACACATTCATAAGAATATCGAAGATCCGTTACCAAGATTCATAATAGTAAAATATAAAATGCGTTCCCTGAAAATGAAAAATGAAAATGTGAGGGTCAAGAGTCCAACTCCAATGTAGCTTTGCTGGTTTATTCGCTTGACGTTTCGACCATAACGGTCTTCATCAGGAGACAGTAAAGCTACTCTTGACCCTCACATTTTCGTTTTTATTTACGTTATTTCAAGTGTCCACGATTGCTTTAGTGGTCAGTCTACTGTCTTCAACAGATAAAAATGTTGTGATGAAATGAGACGTAAAATTTTTTGAATTAGCGGATAATTCGCATGAATAAATAACGTATGTAAAAACAAATGTTCGGAAGAATGCTGAGAAGTGCTAAAATTAATGTTTGTTTAAAAGAATGTTGTATTGACTCGGGAGCGGGAAAGATCTACTAAGAGTTGTTGTCAGCATCAACAGTTTTGGCCGTGTGCCATGATTCCAGTGTCTTTCTAGTACGATTGTTTCCTTTGTCAATGATCGTAGGATCTCGTAGAGTTGTTAAAGTCAAAAACATATATATTTTACACACATTCACGTCTGGATTTACAACAAACGTCTTCGACTGGAACGAACTTCTTATTTCGGATTTCGCCACATTGAGAACGCAGCGCTAAAAAAGAAAAACGTTCGGCAAAACCTCTGATGGCGTCAGCTATCCGTGCTTTTATCTGTCTCTTATCTGTCTATTATTATGCAGTAAAACTATCTGTATGCACAGTGTTATAAAGCAACACAGGGCGCAAAGCGTAACCTGTGCGCAAGAGCGAAACTTCAAAAAATAAAAATAAATAAATAAATAAATAAATAAATAAGTTACTGAAACCTTATATCTACAGATCTAAAAACTATAATCTAAGCATATAAATGTCTCTAATATCTCTCATTCTACGTGTAAATAACTTACTAAATAAATATTATTATTATTATTATTATTATTAATAATAATGTGAATACAAACGTCTTATATAAATTTTATTTTTATTGAAATTTTTTTAGTAACACTTTTACGATATTTTATGGATTGTAATTATGAATATTTTTAGCATTTTAGTAGGTTAATAATTGTAAACGTGAAATTATTTGAGAATTTTTTTAATTAATTGTAAACGTAAGATTGTTGGAAATTTTTAATAAAGGTTTTAAAAAGAACAAGATGTTTATTAACAATTAAAATAACTATTTACAATGCATTAAAATTCTAACACGATAAGATATATGCACATTTGAAATGGTAAAATAAAAAAACTCCTCAACATTACAGTTTTAATTATTATATATATTATTATTATTATCAATATTATTATTATTATTATTGTTATCAATACAAGATTTGGAAATTATTATTATTATTATTATTATTATTATTATTATTTTCTTTATTTTTTTTTTCGAATGAGGCATTTATGGTTAAACGGTTTAAAATTGGAAAGAGTGCTCCATAAATCGCCATACATACGAATTAAATTAAAACGAATGAAACGCTCACGAATGAAACGCCAACGGAAAAATAATAAAACGAGACTAGTACTTGTCTGTTAATTCTCCAATAATATGACATTTTCTAATCTGGTTATATTTGCAAATTAAATTGCCGTTGCCAGTAAATTAAACGATCGCGTGTCAGTTTATTTGATCATCCGGCGAGTGAGCCGGAGTTTTAGTTAATTATAGTGTCATGTGTCACTTTTGCCTAGTGCACAAACTGGGAACAAGTGTTACTTGCAGCTGCCTTCGTCTGCTGCATGAGCATGGATTATCCAGGAATTATTCTGAATTGAGAGTTGTGTGAGAGGAGGAGGAGGAGGAGGAGGAGGAGGAGGAACATACATTTAAAAAAATCTATCGATATTTTCAGTTTCTGTGTCCAATACTACACGTATACAATAAAGCGATGGACGTGTTTCCTTCCTGTAGTTTGGTGTAATTTAATTCGATTACCATGTGGCACACTCATCGAATTTAACTATACTTTAGAGTTAGTCTAAATCAAATTGTTATTTGATTGTGCAACGACATCTACTCACTAGGCCTATTGGGACGACCTCTTAAGTTAATATAAAATGTGTACCTTTTAATGACTGATGAGGAGAAATTATCAATGGATAGATAGAAGAATCGAGATAAAATATAGCCGCGTCCTTAGCTTCCTTTAATTTTTTTTCTTTCGATTTAAATGTTTAAACATGATGTCAGGAAACAATTCAATGTGGTGTATTTTGCACAATTATCCATTAAGAAAAACTTGATAACAGTGGGCATGCATATTAAATGTCCGGAATCCACTGAGTTTATCCTCCCCTTAATGACGCAGCCAGTAGTACAAGTAATTGTCACGACGACATCGACACATTCGTGGTTTAGTTATCGGTTGAACTCTACCCTGTATAACGTGTCTTTGAGGCCAATGGTGCCATTCAACGCTTAGAGTAAAAGTCGGGTAAGTTTTAATAGGTAAGCTATCAAGCGATTTAATTCAACCTCTGAAAATATCTGAATGTTGTGACCCAGAAAAATTACAATTAGTTTACCAAGAGGTATATAAAAAAGAGTTAAAATTTCTTCCCGGTATGTCTTCTGATAATAGGATTGTTTTTCTGTTGATTGCATGTCCATGGACAACAGATCAATTAATACGCCTTTTTATTAGCGAAGGTTCGCATAAGAACTACGGTAAACTTGATTGTTCTGCGGCATTGGCTCTTTCCCACATAGAATATATTTGGTTTTTAGAATAGAGGAAGGGCTGATGGTTCATAGTTATATTTCAGTGTAAAAATAAAGAAAACCCATTTGCGTTAAATAAATTTTTGGAAATGTTCGTGCTTAACCAATCAGAAAAGCATAAGGCAATAGCTAATAATTTTGCTTCTTTGATGAAGTTCCCCGAATACAATATCTTTTAAAAATTGCATGTTGTGTGATTGGGTCTCACATTACTTGAAACCTTAAAAAATAGACAAAATGCACCATGAACCGTAACTTTTGAGCGATTTTTCAGTCTAGGCCAATGAGATCACTAATTGTAACAATGAAAAAAGTTGACATTCCATCGTGCATTGCCGTTCAGTACTTTCCTTCTAATGCGGATCGTTATTTAAAAGTTAAAATATGAGCAGGGTTAATTTATATACGCATCAAACTATAAACAAATGATTTGCATGCTGATTTCTAGACTATTTTGCTGTCGGTGTATTTTAAAAATGTTCACTAAACGAGTCTTGGCTGGAACTCGCTTGATGCTTTGGAACAACTCTACTGGTTTTGATCTTTTTAGAGGAGTGCTTAGGTTGATGTATATGAATTCGGCCTTTTTCGCACTGAACGAATGAAAAGAACTAAAGCTAATAATGACAAATAAAACGCGTTTTTGATGTCGCCGAAGAATTATTAACCTTTATATATTCAAACTAATCTTATTCTGAAAGCTGAAAACAGTAAAAGATCACTTAAAGCAACCATAAAATGACGATTGTTTGCATAGTTACTACAAGAACCAAATTAAGCGTCTCGTATTTCAGGGTTTGTTATTGATTTGATTTAAAACTCATTATCATATATTATCATACATTACCACCAAGGATAAAATTGCCCCACAACATAAATAAATGAATGGCAATCACCAATTCCCTAAAATTTGCGTTCAAGTTCTGCGAGATAGTCGGCCTACACAAGTGTGTTTTCTATCAGTTTTGTTTTTAGTTTCATGTGTCCCGTTCAATTAATAAAAAAGCAATATAAACCTGGTGGGAGAAACGTTGTCATAGAAAATACAAAATACCAAATAGGTATTAATAGGCCATTTGCACGATGACGTCATTTGACTACTACTACCAGAATTCATTTCGTTTTTCCTTTCTTATTTAAATTTTGTTATCCCAGTGCGGTTTAAATAACAATAGCCCTAATTTGCACTACAAAACAAAAAACTGAAGGATTCTGGTAGTAGTAGTCAAATGACGTCATCGTGCAAATGGCCTATTACGTGAATGATATTCACAAAGGAAAAAAGAAGAGAAATTATTAAGAAATGAAAATAATGTTCATTTCTGAAATAAGAAATTAGTTCATTTTAATATCAATTTTTTGGAAAGAAATATCTGTTGAAAGATCGTGTATGCGAAAAAATACCTCTAAGAATATTATTAACCCTCGGATGTACACGCAAACTTATACCCCACCGTGGTACAAGGGAGGGGGGGGGGGGGGGAGGCGGGTTGTTGCAAGCCCCATTGGATTTTTGCGATTTTTCAATATTTCGGAAATATTTGACATCTAATGGATAGTCCGCGATGTGCTCTACAAGATAAGGTAAATATTATGGGTTGTGATGCTGCTGGGGTCCGTGACGTCATGCAAAATGGCGGCGAAGACGGCCGCCATCTTGGATTTTACTAAAAATTCAATTTTATCGGAAAAAAGCGGGAATTGCAACTATCGTTTGCTAGTGTTGCAAAATAACTTACAATTAAACATTTTGATGCTTTTGGTAGCATTTTGTATGTTTTTTTTTTCTAAAATGGTTTGACAACATGTTGCTTATGCCGTCATATCTCGTTACTATAGCAACCGGTTGTCGCCAAACTTTACAAACATGCGTCTTAAGGATAAATGAACAGCTACTGTAAACGGCATGTGCTAATCATAAATGGTCTTGAAAATATCGGAGAAAAACCTTAGGGGGGGGGGGGGGGGGGGGTTAGGGTTAAGGTAATTATTTTCTATTTGGTATTTTCCATGTCAACGTTTCTGTAATTAGGTGTATATATAGCTACTTTCTCTTACCATTTTAATGACGCCTGGTTTTATTAGTTCTCCTCTTGGCAAAGTATAAAGAGCGATCAATAGCCCAAATTTACAAACTACTCGGAAATAGTCTTATGGATCATCTTTTGTAACTGGACCGTTGCTACGGGGCGTCTTTGAGCGGTTTTCAATCGAGTTTCGAAAGTAATTTGTTTAACAAATTTATGCCTTGATCCTCTTCTTGATATGAATTTCTCTGCTGTGGGTCCACTCAAACACACACATTCATAAGAATATCGAGGATCCGTTACCAGGATTCATCATAGTAAAATACAAAATGCGTTCTCTGGTATATATTAAAAACAATGAGCTTTCGACAATCAGTCTACTGTCTTCAACAAATACAAATGTGTGATGAAATGAGACGTAAAAATTTTTGAATTAGCGAATAATTCGCATGAATAAATAATGTATGTAAAAACAAATGTTCGGAAGAATGCCGAGAAGTGCTAAAATTAATAATGTTGTTTAAAAGAATGTTGTATTGTTTCGGGAGCGGGCAAGAGTTGTTGTCAGCCTCAACAGTTTTGGCCGTGTGCCATGATTCCAGTGTCTCTTCTATTTTTTTTTTCGAATGAGGCATTTATGGTTAAACGGTTTAAATTTGGCAAGAGTGCTCCATAAATCCCCATACATACGAATTAAATTAAAACGAACGAAACGCTCACATTAATTAGCCAACGGAAAAAATAAAACGAGACAAGAACTTGTCTGTTTGTTCTCCAATAATATAAACTTTTCTAATCTGGTTATATTTGCAAATAAAATTGCCGTTGCCAGTAAATTAAACGATCGCGCGTCAGTTTATTTGATCATCCGGCGAGTGAGCCGGGGTTTTAGTTAATTATAGTGTCATGTGTCACTTTCTACTTGCAGCTGCCTTTCAGGACAATCATTTCACTCAGTTAAAAATAAGCGTCTGAGAAAAGAAAAAGAGCTTCGTCCGCTGCATGAGCATGGATTATCCAGGAATTCTGAATTGAGAATGCCGATGTAGTTTAAAAATTTTTTTTAGAAAGGGTTGGAATTTCTGCATGGCCCGATAGGTTCGACGAAAACGTTTTTTTTTCTTGGCGTCTGCCGCCGCTTCTGGTGCTCCAGGTTCGTTGTTATTCCGTTGTTTCACCTAAGCTTCTTGTGATTGTGTTTCGGTCATGGCACGCACGTTTTTTCATCTATTTGAGTGTTACGTGAGACCTAGATGTATGTTATAAAGATGTGAACAAACCAGCGAAGTGGTTTGAGAGATTGGCCCAATTTATAGTAGGTCAAATTATCGAATTATCGAATTATTCGTCTGAGACGGATAACTCGTATGTATATATATTCAGTGTTTGGACGAGTTATGGGAAAAAGAATCGTCGTCCCCAGTCGTCTTTGAGTTACGCGCCATCATTGACCATCATTTGTCTTCAAATTTATGCCATGACGAATATTACTCGTCTCAGGGATAATTCGTCTAACGAAACCAATGGATTGGTTTGGGGCGTTTATATTAAACACAGGGAATCTCGCACAAATGTGTTCGTTCGTTTGTAGTTAAAAAAAAATGTAAATTTTTGGGAATGTCGAAGGGTTGTCGAAATGTATTGCGCACGATATTTACATTTCCGTTTAAATGCCGGATTTTGCCGTCATTGATTCTGAAAACCTCGAGTTACAACGTCAGACATGAGGTTATCTGGCCGGACGCGCTGGTCCTCGTATCATAATGAAGCTACAATGTAGAAGGAGCAGTTTGCTTGAGTGTATCCCAAGCGGTGATTTTGTCGTAAATGAAGTATTTTGTTTCGCCTTTTTCAGTGTACTCCTAGTTGTTCGATAATTTTAGCTCCTTTTGGAAGAGAAATGACCCCACAAGCGTTTGTTTTTCCTTTATAACATAATCCCTTGCGCTTAAGCGGGGCAATAGTGGTCACCTGATAGACTTTCTTTTGGCTCGGGCATTTTGGGTTAAATTAATTGTTGTCAGGATAGTTCTTTTCCGAAGCTTTCAGGGCCTGTGAAGTACGTAATCGGGTCCGTTTATAACGGATAATTATATAGGAGGTTTATTTACGGGTGTCTAATAGGATGGGCGTTCACACGAGGGAATATTTTATAACTACTTGAAATTACTGAAAGAGGTTCATTAGTCTTGTTCAATAATCATCCCTTTTGTGAGCAGTGAGTATCCCTCTCGTGAGTGACGTTGTTTCGATCATCCGTGCTTGTCCCACACAAATAACCCTACCTCTCATTAATGAGCTTTCAGACTCCAGGGCACCAGGGCAATTGTCTTTGTCTCCTTGGCTGTTGCACTGCTTCATTATGAGCCTAATTAAAAGGCACATCATGTGATTTTACCAGTTTGAAAAAATATAATAGGGAAACTATAGACTGCAATGAGCACAGCACAATCTGCCTGGTATTGCCATTAAGTTACGCATGCGCAATAATAAATAAAACAGACCAACCGGCTTGCGGCATTCAATACTACTTCGAATCTTGCCTAGTTCTTAGGCCTCTATATTAAGCTTTAATGGAGAAAAACGAGAGCTTTAAGCGACTAAATCTTGCTTTGAGGAATTTCATACGCTTTTATCAGTGAGGGGCCGGTGCGATCAAAACCGAAGAAGCGGAGTTTTAAAGAATTTTCAAACAGACGAAGGACTTTACTGTAAAATAAATTACAATTGTCGGTGAGAATTTATGTTGATATCAAATGTATATATCAATGATTCAGTCGTAATGACATCTGATATTATGGAAACAAAACAAGACTTAATCGTTCGAAGAACGCAATCCTAATTTCGTGTTGGTTTCCCTGTGCCTCACATACAGTAAAATTTGAGATTTTTTGGTGTCCAGTCTTCCAAATGGCCGCCCCTATTGCTTTTTTCAGGGGCTCATTTCCGCCGGAAGTTCCTTCGAACGCGTCTCCATAATCTCCGATTACTGCCAGTTTTATAGTTCTAACTTCGCACGCGTCGCCTGATACGCAAGGATGTATGTTTTGCAATTTTCATTTCCAAATCAGTTTCTAGGGCAATTTTAGATACACAACTGGTGTATTTTATTCGAAAATTAGTCATACTAGTAATTCTAGACCGAGTAAAAGTTTTTGTGCACGTCTGCGTAATTTTGTTTTTGAGATTTGCTAAAATTTAAAAAAAAAAATGTATAGCCCGGTCGTTTGCTGATTTCATTGCTTTTAAAAGTTGTCTTTTCAAATGTAACGAAAATAAGTTACGGTTTTGGAAATAAAAGACGAATGTGTATTTGATCGGGAATCAATAAATTAATTATTCAAAACGAGTCCAGAAAACGTGTTTGAGCGCGCTCTTTAGTGTGTCACGCAAAATTCGTTGAGGGGGAAGGGGAGCGTGACCCGTTTAAAATAAACTATAAATTAAACTTTCTTACGCAAGCGCATGAGTGTAGGCTACAATTGTAGCCTCTTGTTTGAAACATGTATCCCAGACCTTGATTCAAATCAGCTGTTTTATTGTTTCATAGACTGTAAAATGGAGTCATTGAACCATACGGAGAACTTTACCATTTCTGATCATTTAGATGAAGAAGAAGATCATGACGATCATAAAGAAGTCCATGGTGCCACTAAGATAACCTTTGCCTGTGCTTACGTCATCATTATCCTGTTCTCGTTGGCTGGTAATTCGCTTGTTATACACCTTGTGCGCACGCGTAAGAATATTCGCAAAAACCCGTTTAACTGGCTTTTGGTCAACATGGCTGTTGCTGATGTGGTGGATGTGATAACAGCTTCTACCTTTTCGGTGTCATACTTCTTCGTTCGCAATAGTTGGATACCAGGAATAGTAGGGACACTACTATGCAAGATCATTCCATTCTTCTTGCTCGTTTCCATTTGCGTTGCCATCTGGACGCTCACAGTGATTGCCGCTGACCGATATCTGGCTATCGTGTGCATCCGAAGAAGGCCCCTATCATTTAGGTCAGTGGTGCGTTCCATTTTTGCTGTGTGGCTGTGCGCGGGGTTGATATTCAGTTGTAAACTGTACAAATTCAAAGCAGAGAAGTTAGAAGATGGAACAACTGAGTGTAACGAAGATTGGCACGATTCGAAAGAGATATCTACCGTTCTCTACAATGCGGAAATGGTTGTAAGAGTTGTCATAACCTACGTAGTCCCTCTTATAATCATGACAGTATTATATTCTCTGATCGCCTACTTTTTATGGAAACATAAACCACCAGGACAAGTTAATCAGCAGGCTTATGCAAAACAAGCAAAGAAGCGTCGCGACGTCATCAAAATGTTGATAATCGTTGTCACCTTGTTTGCGATTTGTTGGCTTCCTGTGCACGTCACTCACATTATGATGCCGTTTTTCAAAGATGCTTATGTTTCTATTCCCAAGTTTTTTCAGTGGCTGTTTTTCTGGCTCGCACATGCAAATGCTGCAATTCATCCCTGGTTGTTTATAGTCTTCAGCGAAAATCTGAGGGTGGAAACGAAAGCGATATTTCGATTAATGTGGATAAGAGAGCAAGGTCGATTTCAACAACCACGGTTGAGCACCTCGGCACAGCAAGTTTTGGGATTCTCATCTCTTGAATTGACGGCAACAAGATATCTCGCACCATCAATGTCTTCTATTGACATTAGTACCCTCAGTATTGATACAAAGTTTTGAAAATATCTGTTTCACTGCATCTATTATGCTATCCTGTGGGCGGCACGGTGGTCTAGTGGTTAGCGCGTCGGACTTTCAACCTGAAGGTCGGTGGTTCGAGCCTGGTCTCTGCCGTCGTGTTGTTTCCTTAGACAAGAAACTTTACTCCACACTGTCTCTCTCCACCCAGGTGTATAAATGGGTACCGGCGACAAAATGCTGGGGGTAACCCTGCGATGGACTAGCATCCCATCCTGGGGGGAGTAGCAATATTCCTAGTTGCTTCATGCTACGGAAACCGGGTTAAGCTCTGGCCGTGTGGGCCATCTTGGCCCGAGTGCGACTTTACCTACCATTATGCTATCCAAAAATATTTTAAGTGATAATCAGAAACAATTGTAGCACTGAATTTTAGCAGACGTTTGGAAAGAAGCGTGTGTAAATTTAACAAAATCAACTATATTTTTAGTCCGTTGTGGTTTTAACTGAATCAAGAAGATTTAGCTACATGTGAAACATCCTACTGCATGCATATCCTTGTATGACCTTGTATGCATTATTCGGATTAAAAAAATTTTAATATAGAAGAATTACTATTTCCTCTATAAGACACGCCTGCAAGGCATTGTGGCAGTTGTATTCAATTCCACAATCTTTGACTTGTTTCGTTGAATATTCAAGTACCATGAATCCCTGCAGGCGCGGCTCATAGATATAACTGGATATTGTACATTCTCCTTCCAAGAGCCTCAATCCTTTTGGCCAGCTTCAGAATGGACACGGCTTATCTCTTTCAGGCATTGGAGTGGAAAACAATATCTGTAATATGATTTACCACTGTTCAAACCTTAAGCGGACACCGTCAAGTTTATCTCGGGAACAATTATCCACGAATGACCATTTGTGCGTGTCTGGGACGCCCACAAATTGTCAATTCTGGGTGGTTTCTGTTTAAAAGAGGTTTCCTTAAGTTAAGCTTCCAACTTGTCTCCGTTTTGGATCGTTGCGTTAAGACCCAAATAGCGGATGTGTAGAAAAATATTATTTCTTTGTAACCCCTCTTGTTCGGTATTTAAATTTGGACTTGTCCTGTGTTTGCGTTGCCAAAACGTATTCATTTAAGGGGGTTAAAATATATTGCTGAGATCTGACGTTCTTACCATTTACAAAAATACATCCCGTTGGAACTCAGTTTATAAATTTTTCACATCAAATGGTGAAACTTTACCACATAAAAGATTGAACCAAACAAAGAATAAATAAAACAAAACAAAGGGCGTTGCAGTAACCGTTGGTAACTTCCCAAACGGAAAAAAAAAGTTTGCCATTGGAATTTTATGTTTCTTTATTTCTTCTAATAATAATCACCGGAGAACACTCTTGTTATCTAACGTGTTGTTAGGAAATAGTCGGTATCGTTTGTTCAAAGCTTAGCAGATCACATAATATTGAGGCTCAGTAATGTGTAAAAAGTGCTGTCTTAGTTGTAATAGCGAGCCTTAAAAACTGAATAATCAAGTATCTAATAGTATTCATTTATAATCTCGTTTAATTAACATATTAGCTTGTTTATTAACCATTTTACAGAGATTTTACCTTTTCATAAGCTGATAGAGATTCCCGCGATCTTTAAGGCCTTGCACATAGCGTAGGACAGATGGAATTATACGCATATTGAGACTCCCAGAGAGACTTACCGACGAAACTTAGAGGCCCATTATCACCCAAACTGCATTGCGAATTTAACGCAGTCGAAAATTCCCGAAAGAGGCAAAAACAAAAACAAACGACCGCAAAGCCGAATGGGTGATAGTGGGCCTTTAATAAACCTTTTGCATGTAATCCGTAGTGAAAAGCATGACGCCATAGTAAGACATCGCTAACCGACTGTTACGTTATAACTATATTGGTTGAATGGTTTGAACACATGGGGCTTAGATCATAATTGTCCTATCACATTGTATCATATGGTATTATATGTATAGTTTAAAAAACGAGCAGTAGTGTATTATCAGGTTTAAAAACTCGAGGCGAAGCCGAGAGTTTTTACACCTGATAATACACGTGCTGCGAGTTTTTTGAACGGCTTCAAAAACATTCTTTCCAAAGCGTGTCCCTTCGGAATTAAAACAATTGCGCTTTTGTGCAAAGAGGAAATTAGCATACGAGAAAAACAAGTAGACTAGACTGATTAGCATACAACACATGTGCCATGTCTTCGACGAAAGTGACCATTGCTTCCCGGCTCCTGTCGAAAGTTTTGGGATTTTATAGTTCTGAGGGAAGACATCTACTGAATAATGATATACTAAAGTTGTCAGGTACGGTAGATAAAACGGCAGACAATTTGGTAGAGAACGAGTAGAAATAAGCAGCTTCCATCTGCGAACCAGTCGCTTACCTGGCAATTTACACGAGGGCGCTGGTGTCATTCAAATAACGGCTCACTTGTTAAACTGTTGGTTGTTTATTTTGTTGGGAAGATTCCAAATAGAATAGCGAAAGACCAGATTTCGTAAAACAGTACTGTACAAAAATATTAAAGTCACTACCCATATCAGTAATCTTTATATAAAGATTACGTGTGATCTTAATATAAATACCACGGTCATTTTAAAATCATTCTCATTAAAACTTTAGCGATAATTGCATTGTTTGCCCATTCAGCCCCGAACTCCACTGTGACTGAAATCAAAGCCGCCACCAGGCTTTTCATAATGACCGTAGATTACCAGGTATAAAGGCTCATGCACGTGATCGATTTGCATCGTGTGATTGGCTGATATGCTCATGAATTATTAATGAGTTTTTGAATATACCATATCATATCATATCATATCATATCATATCATATCATATCATATATCATATCATATCATATCATATCATATCATATCATATCATATCATATCATATCATATCATATCTCATATTATATTACATAATATTACAAACAGAGAAGTTAATACACCATAACTGGTAACATAAACCTTCTAACTGCACTTTTAGTGTTTAAAAACATTAATATATACTTATTAATGTAATCAGTGATATCTTAGACAAAACGTTTCTTTATCAAAGTTTGTAGTACATAAATAAAATATATATATTTTTTTTAATTTTAAAGTACTAATTAAACATGTTACAGTAAAGAATGCAATACTTCTCCGTAGATTTGCAATTTATAATGCAGATCTTTAGTAAAGTCAGTTCTCCCGTATTTATCTGCAAATAATAGAGCGAGGATTTTCTTTGTCTTATTATGTTTCTAGCTGTACTAGTCGTTTCGCACTTTCTGAATATAATTTCGTTTTATACTGAACCACTTGCATAAAGAAGATACGTTTTACGAATTTTGTAATTTCTTATTGCTTTAATTTCTAAATAGAACGTACTTTTACAATAGAATAAGAGTTCTCGTAGTTTGATTAGCTTTTGTGACAATATAAACTCTGGATGTAGTTACATCATTCTTGTTGTTGTAAAGTATTTAATTTTGAATAGTCTCGCTGCTTACAAATATACCTGGATTGTAATTGTTATTTTGATTTTTGAGCCGAGATTAAACTGTGTGAATCTAGTTTATGTGTGATTTTTCTCTGCTACCCGTTAGAAGTCCAGTTGAGGTTAAATCTTCGTACCACGGAATAGTGACGAGTTCTTTATCTTCCAACAAGCGAGTGGCTCAGAACTTTCCCCAGATAAGTCAGTGCGTTTTCGTGCCGTCGTCGTTCTAGTTTTCCAGTCAACGGCAACAGCGAGGCAAAATATTTTGTTACAAACATGTCAACCGGGTGATGTAACTTGACGTGAGAATAAATACGTCGTGAAAAAAAAAATTAATAAAATGTATAACTAGAGATTCTGTAAATATTATAAATACTGAAAGCAAAAATAAAAACTGAACAGCATGAATTCTTAAAATATCAACTGGTGGGAAGCTGACCAATTGGATATTTGCATAGCGTGGGTTAGGATTTTAACACCCGTTTAGTTGTCATTGAATTTTAACCCTGGAGCGGATTGAAAATTCAGTGCCCTATAAACACTCGGACATCACACTAACCTCCCCAAATGAGTTCCTTAAAAGGAAAGAAGGCAAAGAAAAGAATAATAAAAAAATATATCACATTGCAATGCTCGCGTAATGTTTTTAAAAACACGAATACTGTTATGATAGACAAAAAAAATTGGGGTTGTAGTTAAAACGGAGTACAAATAGTACATTGCAGTCATGAAATACACGAGTACGACCAAGATGCGCACAGGATGAGTCACATATCATTTGTCATCGACGACGAGGGACAACGGTTCAGACAATGGGCCAGCTCTCGGCAGCTGGGTTTTCATACTTGAGCCTGTCGGCATTCTGTAACGGCAAGCAAGGCGCTGTCAGAGATAACATCAATACTGGCCTTTTCTTCTTGGAGCCACCACTCGAACGTCCATTGGTAATGTACTCTAGTGTAAATTCGCACGACACCTAGGAAGACCATGTAATTATGATACGATTTCGTGTATAAATAAAGATTGATGATGATGATGATGATGATGATGTTGGAAGTGTACACTGTCAGGAAAGGGGTTGGAGAGTTGGGGGGGGGGGGGGGGGGGGGCGGGAGTGGAGGAGCGGAAAAAGAGCACTCGCGGACTTCGTGGCGTTAAAACAAAAACACCCGTTTTATAGCTTTGACCTCAGATTTCTGATGTGAACGTATTTCACAGACTAAAAAAGTCCACCAACTCATACACCGTCCCCCGTCCAGTTATCAGTTCATCTTTCATTTGTCAGCTATTTGTTGAAAAGGGGCTATAACTTTTGGATGGAAAGAAATCGATAAAAAACAGTGTCTTGTCGTAGAACGAAAACACTGGGAAGACCAAGTTAATGTGCGGCTAACAACGCAATATTGCCGTCAGCTTACGTTTAACACTGATATATTACGTTTAACACTGATATATATATATATATATATATATATATATATATATATATATATATATATATATATATATAAACTAGTTAAAAAGACCGAAAATGGACAACTTTTGGTATAAAAAATATAAAAATTTAGTTTAAAAACGTTTCGGTCTCTCGACCTTCATCAGTTATACAGACAAGTTACACATGAGACTTACATACGGTTACAATAATGACTTAACGTTAAACTACTGATAAATTACGTAACAAAAATAAAAGCAAAAATTACAACAATAATACAATAATAGAAGTGATAACGAGACTAAACCAAAGAAAAACCACAATTGCCACAAATATACTGAGCTACAATAACCTAACAAAAGGTATAATAACTAAGAAAAAGAATAAAAAATAAATAGAAAAAGTTATGCTTTTAAATTAAACGTAAGGATTTTTGACGAACGAAAGAAAACAGTACATCACTTTCATAATGTCCAGTTCGAAAAAAGAAAAAGAAAGAATAAAACGAACTTTAGGGAGACTCTAACTCGGGCCTTCGGGGGCTAAGCCACAACCTCAATTTATTATTTTAACCCTATCCAGACCGGGGGGAGGGGGGGGGGGGGGGGTTTGGAGCCCGCTCGAAGTTGTGTCGTTTGAAAACGGTCGATGCAATGACCACCACATTTGGTGGCTTTTCCTAAAATTTATCTGGAAACATTTTTCCGTTAGCGTCCTTTGTCCACCGACATTGACGTTTCCATAGCAACCGCTTTTCGACACCTATGTTTTACAAAATTAGCATTTTTCGCTTTAATCCAGATTATTTCAGAGTTTTCTTATTGAATGAATATTTTCCACTTAATTTAGCGATAATTGATCAAATTATAGATATATGTTTATTAAGTAAGGTTAATTAACGGTAATTTTAGGAAAATTTGGAATATGAAATGTCAAAATCCAAGATGGCGGATCGAAGTTTTACTATAGGTCTTTTCTCTCTATAATTTTATTATTGGCTCTTATTTTGGATTGTAAAACATTTACCCACAATAAACTAAGCTTTAGCAGTCCATTTGGTTTATTTTTCGGTGTTTTTACCGAAAAAAACACGTTTGGGCTAATTCCAGAAGGCGGATCCAAGATGGCGGTTCCAAGATACCTGTCTGTGTAATTCCATTATCTCTAAACATTTATTGTCAAGATATAAAAATGTCCTTTTCACTTGAGAAAGCTTTTTTGAATTCATTAGGTACATGAAAAGCCATAATTTGCAAAGTTATCTGTTCAAGTTTTTAAGGAAATGGACACATCACTTCTATGACGTCACAAGTTGTTACCATGGCAACAAAGTGTACAAATTCATTAACTTTTACTCCTGCATCAATATGTGAAAGTTTGGTATGAACACTACCGTTTGTTTCAGAGATATGCCTTATAGAACGTTTCAATTCGTTATTTCACTGTATATGACATCATAATGACGTCACTGTTATTGTTAACAATAAAAACAGTGTTAGTAAACGTAAGACTTTTATCAAATAGGTACCTGTTAAAGTATCGTTGTTATATGTTCAAAATTGAGAAAATATTTATTAAAGACCGTTTTAGCCAATAAAATCGACTAAATGACGTCATAATGACGTCACGTTACGTCATTATGACACCAAAGTATCTGTAGTTACTAGAATTCATGACAACATTATTCTGTGTAAATTTGGTGGCCATAGCATAAGTGGTTTCAAAGTTACATGGGGGGGGGTGCTTTTGGAGCCCCCAACCCCCCCCCCCCCCCCCCCGTCCCAGACGGTCAAAAAAAGAAAACGGCAAACTGATCCTTACGGCAAGGCGATGAAGGAGTAAATAAAAGAATAAAACAAAATTTATATATATATATATATATATTAAAACGAATTTGCCCAATATTTTGGTTTGAAAACAAACCTTCAGGGGCTAACAGAAAAATGAAAAATGAAGTTAAAACTAAAAGTTCGTTACAAATAAGAGTTTGAAATTATGAAAATAAAAACAATAGATTATTATTGGTGCAGAAGATTAGGTGTCGTATGTCAACGAGTTTCGTCACGTCTATTTATTCCTAGAGGAGATAACGTCTTCCCTTTGTGTATCAAATGAGCCTTTCTCGCCTTTCTCACTGCGTCACGATTGCTGCGTATGAGTTTAAGTGGGATTAGAAGAACATCATTGATTGAATGTCCAGCTTGATTGAAATGTAGGGAGACAGGAGTGGAATCGTTGAGTTGATGATGGTTTATGATGGAACGGCGGTGTTCTCCAAATCTCATTAGAATGATTTTTCCTTCAACAATGAGCATTTCTTACAAATTCACGGAACTGCAATGGGAACTCGTATGACACCCTCATACGCAAACTTATTCATGGGCAAATTTGAACAACACGTAATTGACAACGCCCCCTTCAAACACCTCGTCTGGCGTAGATTCATAGACATCTTCATGGTTTGGACAGAAGGAGAGGAGAATTTTAAAAACTTCATCGGATACTTAAATTCCAACCACTCTAACATTAAGTTTACCCATGAATATTCAGTTTCTTTGCATCAGTCCCTACCCTTCCTAGATGTACTGGTACACCTCAGCAACAACCAAATCCACACAGATCTACATACAAAACCCACTGACAAACATCAGTACCTTCTCAAGTCTTCCTGTCACCCTAACCACACCAAGAAAACTATCTCATTCAGCCTCCTTCTCCGAATATGCCGCATATGTTCCATCGACACCTTCTTTGATCAACGTAGCAAAGAACTTGTTAATTATTTTATAAAACGAGGGTACAGCCGACCTTCCCTACAAAGAGCCGTAACCAGAGTCCGCTCCATCCCACGGCACGAAACACTCAAACAACAGGAACACACAAATTCCACAACAGATCGCACGCCATTTGTTATAACCTTCAACCCTGCTCTTCGTAAAATATCTTCAGTCCTAAAAAAAACACCTCCCCTAACTGCAAAGACGCCTTCCCTGTGCCTCCAGTTACTGCTTACAGACGTCATGCAAGCCTTCGTGACCTTTTGGTGCATTCCACGCTCCACAATGATACACCTCACGCGCAACAACCTGCCCATCGCCAGAAATAGCGGACATGTTCACCGCGCGTGCGCGAGTTTCAGTGGCAATATGGCTGCCAAACACTAGAAGGCTTTGTATGGCAGAAATAAAACAAAATCAAATTGGCTGGCTTTTAGCTTACCTGGAATATTTGCCGCATTCCGGGTAAATTTATGAACATCTTTTCAAGTGTTTTTGTAAGCCTGATTTTCCCCACAATTGTTACTGGCCCTGCTTTTCAACAAAACATATTTCCGAAGCTTCGCTCATACAATGCTCTCTATTTTAGAAGCCATTAATGCCGATTTTCACTCAAAACGGGATTTCGAGGCACCATAGTTCGTGAAGTGATGGGGGTAGCCAACTTGCCGCAATCGTCTGAGAAGAAGCACCGACTGAACTGATGATCCTCGCATTCTCACTTTCTACGATGGTTCCTTCGCCCTGCTTTTTGCTTTCAAAAATCGTTCAGAGCTGTAAAAATCATTTCCACCAACAGTCCACGCTAAAGTCTTGAAGTTCGCTGTCTTCGAACTGCGATATTTGGGCACAAAATGCTCCAAATTTTGCTGCAAATCTCTCATTCAAAAGCTAAAGTCTTGTTGTTTTCAACTGCGAGCGAAATATTTCGGTCAGTGGTTTCTATATGGGCTGAATACGCTTTATTTAACACAACCATTTTTGTCGCACCGAAGCTGCACCAAACGAATTTGAGCCCGTAGGGTGGAACAGCGGTGTATACCAATGAAGCGACATCGCAGTGTAAGACGCACGAAAATTCGCTGCTCCAATGTCCCTGATTTCTGGCGATGGGAGTTTATAGATGCAACCATCCACGTTGCCTCACCTGTCCTTTTCTCCAAGAAGGCCAAACAAATTACATTTTTACCGCAACCAATGAACAAAGAAAAATCACCGACAACTTATCCTGCAAATCCAAAAATCTTATTTACTTGATTGAATGTAAGAAATGTAATTGCCAATACATCGGAGAGACCAAACGGCAACTTAATGAACGATTTGGAGAACACCGCCGTTCCATCATAAACCATCATCAACTCAACGATCCCACTCCTGTCTCCCTACATTTCAATCAAGCTGGACATTCAATCAATGATGTTCTTCTAATCCCACTTGAACTCATACGCAGCAATCGTGACGCAGTGAAAAAGGCGAGAGAGGCTCATTTGATACACAAAGGGAAGACGTTATCTCCTCTAGGAATAACAAGGAGCCCGATGGGCTTCGAAACTGGCTCGTTTGGTCCCAGTTTTCACCCGGTTTTCATTTTACAGTTTTATATTGGCAATCCACAATATACAATCTAGTATCTATCAATATGCACAGTCCAGTCCACATTTACATTTACATTCCACAGCCCGCTTCAAGCACTCCTTATGGACGGACTATTTTATTGTTAGGGGGGGGGGGGGGGGGGGGTTGGGCAATTACTAAAAAAAAAAATTCCTGCACAGCAAAAGTAAAGAAAAACAAAATAATGCACAGCGAGCGAAAGGAAAAAAAGGTATGGAACAATCCCGAAAAAAAATTATTGCACAACATCCGAGACGGAAAAAAAATTCATGATCAGAAAAATTGCCCGTCGAAGCGACGAGCCAGTTAAATAGACGTGACGAAACTCATTGACATACGACACCTAGTCTTCTGCACCAATAATAATCTATTGTTTTTATTTTCATAATTTCAAACTCTTATTTGTAACGAACTTTTAGTTTTAACTTCTTTTTTCATTTTTCTGTTAGCCCCTGAAGAAGGTTTGTTTTCAAACCGAAATATTGGGCAAATTCGTTTTAACATATATATAAATTTTGTTTTATTCTTTTATTTACTCCTTCATCGCCTTGCCGTAAGGATCAGTTTGCCGTTTTCTGATTTTATACAAGTAATTATTGTACTGATCCAGGTCTACAACTAGGAGATCCGGCACCACTCAACAGTTTGTCGCTGTGGTCTTGCTGATATTTTATATTTAATTTTGGTCAAAAAAAGCCCGGTCTGGATAGGGTTAAGGTAGATACTCATCAAAACGCGTGTTTCGGTTGCAAAATCCTTTTAGATCGATTTTAATGTTGTACTAAAAACTCCAAATGCGAAGCATCTGTAAAGGCCCGTTCACACGGTCAAGCCCAAATCATAACGTCGGACACCTTATTGAGACTTACATAACTGAGTAACTGGTTAGCTTTCAGTTGAGGTTAGGGATAACAGTTTATATAGTTAAATTTAGGACTAAGCAACCCGAGAAGCTAGGCACCACTGCATAGGTCGGGGGTACACGGTCCCTAGTTTTTCCAACAGTTGTTTTTTTGGGGTTCACGTGTCCGGCTCTGGTGCGCTTAGAGTTATTGTAATATTATGGTATAGTATATTATAGTAGTATTGTAATATGATAGTCCTTTGTCGATAATAAAATGTATCGTGGGCCTGGCTGACCAACGCGCCCATGCCTCAACCTTTGAGTGTGTTCGGTTGTGTAGAGAAGGCAAAATAATTACGCAAATTTTCACTCCCGCAATCACTGGGATGTAATGTTTTCGTAATTCCCCAGTGTATTACGTTATCCAAATGTCTCATTTCAGACAATGCATATTTATCAAATGGCACGTTAACATTTAAAGTTTTACTGTCCATACCAAAAAATTGCCCCTTGAAATGAATCATTTGCTTCGGGCGTGCGCGTTACTACAATGAACTATTGCCCATGCGCAGTTGAGCTCGAACGGCCTGAGCGCTAGTCCGCGTAAGTCACCAACAGAAGCCAAAATGGTCTCAGTCGAAGCATATCGCACTACAAAAATGGCAAAATGACAGGTTTTTTTCGCTCCAACTAAATCATATTTCCCACCAAAATTTTAACTAGATCCCAGCCTCTTCAAAATCGAGTGTGGATGTTGACATTACGCCTATTAAAATGAGTTATACCGCTAAAAGCGATGACCGCGCGGTTGAACTCCATACAAGCCTTTAAGTGACATTGGTCACTTCCAGGTCAAAATAACGGGGCTTTTTTAAGTTATTAAAATATTTTTAAGGTTTCCAGATAGAATGATAATCAAATTACTGGAATCCGAGTGTGGATTTTCGAAAAGTAATTCATAAGTGGGCGAAATTTTGATTTTCCCTTAAAAAATGGCGTTTACGCTGTAATTTTAAGGGTCAAATTGGAGGTCTGCGGACGAGTTAAAAAATTAGAGGCAAATGTCGTCCAATTCTTTGCCATGTGTTTCGCTCTTTGTTTTAGGCTTATTCGCACATATTGCTGTCCGCTGCTCGCAAAGGCAGGAAGCACCGAAAGCGTGGATTCTCGCGCGTGTCTGCTAGCGAATTTAATACCGTAAAATAATCCCTGCCCCCTCCAGCTCCTAGCCTCCATACTTGTTAACTTTTGATATGCTCACTGTCAATTAAATTATTATTATTATTAATATTATTATTATTATTATTATGATTGTTATGAACCATTTATTGTCAGTCTTTAATCCGCATTCAAATATTGTGGGCCACCAGTGAATTTCCTGTCACTGTAGGCTCCAGGAGTGTAACGTCATAAGCATAGTACAGGTTGGCATGATTGTTCGATCCCTTGACCATTTTCAGACTGGGCTTTTATTTAGGCAATCTGTGACTGGGGGGGGGGGGGGGGCTCCTCGGACCCCCCCCCCTATATCTCTGGAACCAGTAAGGCTAGGACCATGAAATTTTCACACAATGTCCACCTCCATACAAGGAAAGATCACACAGTTTTGACCTGCCACACCCAATTACGACGTCACAATGACGTATTATTTTTTCCGACGTTTCTTTGATATTTTTCTATCCAGATACTTAAAATATCAAATTTAACTGTAAAATCATCTCTTTAATAGTAAAACATAATAAATGCAAACAAGCATATGAAAGTCACGTTTAACATCAGGTCACTAAATTTGATCCGCAATTTGCGCAATTTAGACCCCTTTTAAAATCATTCAATTTTGAACATTTTGGCTTCGTTCGTAGAAACAACGCAAAATGTCGAAAAATCCACAACGGAAAAGGTAAATTTAACATATAGAGCACCATTAAAATCGTGTTTCGGGTCAATCGAGAAACAGTAGGGTCGGCTTTTCGAGTTCGAACATTACGCATTCGAGTTTGTTTACAAGTAAAATCCGAGTGATTTTCTGACTACGTGGAAGACTAAGCCGGATATCACGTAACGTCAGGATGTAACGCAAAAGTCCCCGCCGTTTTCGAAATGTTCGTTAAATTTGGCGCGTTTTGATACCAAATTCGTTGGGGTTTGCAAAAATTTACTGTCGGCCTTATGGCAGGGAAGATTATGAAGTTTGTTTATCCTGCGCTTTTATCATCCTCGTCGCTGAAGCTACTCCTCGCGTTGAGAACACGAATAATGAAGGCTTTCAAGGAGGTCCTCGTGGCGATACACCAATGTTCATAAAGGAAATTAACAAGTAAGCCACAACGAGTTAATATCTGAGTATTTTTGCCTAATTTTGGGATATTACTGCAAGGTCTCTATATTTATTTTGTATGTTTTTCTTAGCTATCTGACCTACACTATATCAATTAAGAAAGAGTTAAAGACGAAGACGAGATTTGCAGAGGTCGAAGACAGACCTGCCCTTATGAGAATTGTAGAGGATATTTTGGAAAGGTCCAACATCACAGGAGTACTTTTGAATAACCGGATACTACACCGCTTCAACAAGCAAATTCAGAAATTGTTTCAGTATTATAAAAGTTCAACACACGACCTCCACTCGTTGAATTCAAAAAGTATATCGTTTGTAGTGAATCTTAACCTTATCTTGGGCTTTGTCAATGTCAATTATTTCAATTTCGTGCAGAGTTTTGTCTTGTTTAGTCATCTTTCTTTTGGCTCCAACTTGAGATCGCTGAAAGTTAAATTCTTCCACGAATCTCTTCGGAGGCTTCACTTCTCTCTTCACCCGCGAGTCCGCCATGTTGCGTGATTGCTGAATCACTGAAACTACGCATGCGTAAAACAGTTAAAATTGGAAGAGAGACACTGGTATCCAGTTTGAGCTGATGTTCATCGCAAAGGGGAAAGACTTTGATATGGACACACTTGTAAAGCGAGGAAAAGCAATAAAAAGCGATAAAACTATAATTTTGAAATTATTGTCCGCCATCTTGGATCCGCCGTCTTGGATTTTCTTCTTTTTTTTTTTTGCTTAAATTAAAATTTAAAAAATATCTAAAAGAGAAAAGGATCAGAATGTATAAAACACGTATCAAACTAATGTCTATTATCCAAACAATGAACTTAGAAGCGTTATTTAATAAATAGTACAAAATGTTTGTCTGTAAGTAAAAGAGAGCAAATATTTACCTACCCCTCCCCCCAAATATTTGATGTTAAATATTTTTATGTCTTTCAAGAACTAGTCCCAAGAAAAAACTATTCTAACAAGAAAATGCACTATAAGTCAAAGAACAAGATCTTAAAATAAAAAAAATTCACCATATTTTAATATTTTGAAAACCTGTGTCAAAAACCGGTTGCCATGGCAACATGGTTAATCACACTGACATATTATGGATACCAAAATGTCCCTAGATAAATTTTAGGAAAAGTCAGAAAATTTCAGCCTCATAGCTATTTCGGTGTAAGAGTGATCACAATTTTATTGGAGGGGGGGGGGGGGGGGGGGGGTGTTCGAAAAGCTCCCCCCGCCCCAGTCTGAATAAGGTTAAGGTGACTGGTTTTCGGCTCCTTAACTGTATAAACTTTGAACAATTATAACAAAACACTCAGGTCAAGGTCATAATTAAATTATGGTAAAATTATAATGTACATTTAGTTGTCGACCAAAGTGACAGTTATTTCGTCATCGGTGTTTAGCTTTTGAGGTTTATAACTCAAATATTAACCCGGTGACCCCCCTTTTTGTAACGTTAAACTTTTGGCACTTAAAGAGTAAAGTATATAATTTATTTTAAAAAATCAATTGTAGCAGAAAAATTTCCTCCGTAGATTTTTTTTTAAAATGTTATCTTAAGTTTCATCTCAATACGAAACAATGTTAAAACAACAAAAATGGGGGCTTGTTCACTTGCGAAAGCCTTCTTGAGTTTCACAATTTCCATCTGTGAACTCGTGCAATTCAAAATCTGGATTTTAAAAGATCGACATTTACTCATGCTCAGTCAAGATAACCGCTTACCTTTGCATGCACACGCGTGGACACCTACAGACCACATTGTGCTTGGCCATTGTGCTTCATTGCCGTGGATTTATTAAGCTTTTACCCCTTTTACTATTTTATGAAACTTCAGAACTTGCAATTTTAGATTTCCTCATAATGTTTTGTTTGATTTAACAAGTTTTTTTTTTTTATCAAAAACACGTGAAAGAGTGAAATCCCTTGCAAAACGCGTGCGGGCGCAGCGACGTGGGTACAA
This sequence comes from Cladopsammia gracilis, assembly GCA_022457155.1. Lineage (NCBI taxonomy): Eukaryota > Metazoa > Cnidaria > Anthozoa > Scleractinia > Dendrophylliidae > Cladopsammia > Cladopsammia gracilis. The sequence goes on from JAJGOT010000088.1 coordinate 1,651,497, forward strand.
ATGTGGCTCGCGACAAGCAACGCAGGAGATTGTCAGACCTATAAATTAAAAGGAGGGAGGGTGAACTTTATTATGTGGAATTTTTGTATCACATTCGCTCTTATTATTCACCGTTGTTTTCATCTTAGTACCGAAAGATGTCGAGAAGCATTCTCTTTGTTCATGTGACTCGCGATGTATGTTCAGGATGCTAAAATTGACGGTAGATTCAAAACAAAAAAAAATTGACTAAGTTTTACAAAGATCATCGTAATTGTCGTAATTGAAACCACTGCCAGCGACGTACTGATCAGAGGGTTTTTTTTTATTGGGCCATGTTCGTCATTTGAATTGAACGACTTGTTGCTAAATACGAGTAAAAAACACATGGCGGATATAATAAGCTCGCCTGCTCGCGATCGACATCTTGATGTTTTGTTGGCAGTTCTACAATTCACTTTGAAGTCCACTTGGAAACTTGTTACTGACATTTTCCCAGGTTTGAGTTGTGACAGAAATTAAGTGTTTAAAATTTTAAGATTAAGTGTTTTGGTCCAGAATCACGAATGTTTCGTTCTTTGTGGCGTCTGAATTGAGCACGCTTAGGTGGCTCCAGACTTGCGGCATGGGAATAGCAGTAAGTACTCTCAAATCGTTTCCCGACTATGGAAAATATGATTCTAGATCTACAAACCTTGGTTCATCGTGGCAAAAGTTTGAGTTTACATTTTGTCCTGATGGCTGCATTTCTTAGTTGTAGCTTCATTATACCCGATATTTATTCCGTTTAATTTTTCCTTTTATTACACTTAACGTTGCTTTGTATTCACTCATTTCTGCTTCGTGCTTGTTTATATTTTAATAGCCTTATTGTTAATTTTTGTAAAGACTTAGTCTGACCCGTACGAACTCTTATAAATCTAACTAGTCCTACATGTAAGTAAAGTCTCACACGAGCCAGATGGCCCACACGGCCGGATGGCCCACACGGCCGGAGCTTAACCCGGTTTCTGTAGCATGAAGCGACTGGGAATATTGCTACTCCCCCCTGGATGGAATGCTAATCCATCGCAGGGTTACCCCCAGCATTTTGTCGCCGGTACCCATTTATACACCTGGGTGGAGAGAGACAGTGTGGAGTAAAGTTTCTTGTCTAAGGAAACAACACGACGACAGAGACCAGGCTTCGAACCAACGACCTTCAGGTTGAAAGTCCGACGCGCTAACCACTAGACCACCGTGTCTCCACAGTCCTCCTACATGTATGTATGATATATTCGTTTAACTGGTTCAAAATAAATAAATATTTTTTTAATTTTTAATAATAATTTTAATAACAATTTTAAAATAAATAATTCAAAATAAGTAATTTTTGTAGCTAGCTTCATAATGATATTTCGGTTGTTTATTGTACATGCATGGCGTCGCGTTAATGTCGGTCGTGTTTATCGCTGTTGGTTCGCTAAGATCTTTGGTTTTGCGCTATGACCAGCCAAACCAGAAGCCGGCTCGAAGATCACAGAAAATGCAGCTTTTGTTTTCGAGCTCGGCAAAACAGACTTCCTGCCAGGTGAACGAAACTTGGGGAGAATAAAATATTATTTGGTCGACAATTTTTTTTTTTATTGCCGTCAATATATTGCCGTGGGTTCAGCGCGCGTTTAGAACCCAGTCAGCACGCGCCAAAAAACCGGTTCCAGCCACCTTAAATTGTATAAACTGCAAGCACTTAATGTGGAAAGTGGACCGTAGACTGAAGACTGGGGATCATGGCAAGGGAATTAAGAACTCTAGAATGTTCCATATTCTTTGTCTCGCTAAAATAAGAGTCAAGTTTGAAGCAACCGATTAGGGACAAAGAACAGGTCTGGGTGTTTATTAAATCTCCCTTCGTCTTAGCGCTTGTAGCACATTTTGTCGACTTTTCTGCTGCTTATATCATTAGGTAAATTTCTCGCACTGTTGTTATGGTTAAGTGCCTGATAGTTGTCGTCATAATTGCTGTTGATTTTGGTTGTTGTTTATTTTTGGGTTTGATTTTGTTTATTTTTAAATTGTCGGTGATATCATTCATTTGTGTTAACAAATGAACTGAAAGGCATGTGGCTACCGATCACTTGTGATTGGCAAATATATGGATTTGAATCAGTATTTGTCTCAAAGTTTTCTTAAGCTCGCACTTCTATAATGTGCAACAATTTTCTTTATTTAAGTACAAGTCATTCAAAGTAGAGAAGTCGGCTGTTTACGGCCGCAATGTTTGCTCATCTCCCCAGTCTGTCTCTCCTTAGCTGGATGTTTTGTAGTCTAGCCTAGTCTTCAACTGCAAAATCGCTATTAAAAATAGGTACGTTATACTCGATCCATTAAAACTTTCCCGTTCTCATACTAAAATAAGCAAATTTTTCTCTAAAAAAAATAAAATATATACAAAGATCTAAAATATATACAAAGATAACAAAGGGTCTCATACTCGAGTTAATTGACGGCAATGCAGCACTCCTAGTGATATACTGTGTAATGACTATTCATAGCTGTCCGGAGTCAAATAGTCGATCATTATGTTCCATTTGTATCATTTTGGCACAACTGAAATAACTGAAGACAAAGAAGGGTCAATATCGATTAATATATTTACTTCTTGAGATGGAAGCAATTTAGGCCCCTTCCACACGTATCCGGATATTTTTTAATCCGCAACTTTTTTGCTGCGGATTGGCCTTCCGTCCACACGTATCCGGCGAATTCGGGCGGATACGATTCGAATACGCTGCGTGTGAACGCGAATATTTTCTTATCCGTAACAAAAACGTTGCGGATTCAAAAATATCCGGATACGTGTGGACGGGGCCTTAGTTTGAGTGAATAAAAATAAATAAGAGAAATGCTTGCTATACCTCGACGTTGCTTCAAATACATGGAACAGTATTCTAAATTGTATCACCTGAAATACCAGTTGTTAAATGGAGTATTATGCAATTTTTAGAAGGACATAAATTGATGAGTCATGATGCTAATGATTTTAACTTGTGACGTAAGTACTTATGCAGTGTTTGTTTTCGTCAACAATGTTTTTATTTTGTTCGCACGCAATCTCAGTTGTCACAGCTGCTTCGTGATACTGTTAAATATATACTAACTATAACACACACTGGATTTTCCATTCCTTTTATAATCTTCTTTCACTTTACAAATCTTTTACACTGAGCTTGTAGTTTTCTTTTTGCGAATTGTTCGTGATATTCTCACTGTTTGTCGCGGCTAAAGTAGACAAAACAACAAGAAACATCCAAGGAAGTTTAAGCGGAGCATGATAGTGCAATATGGTTATAAGATTCAAAAGCGACTCTTTTGTTTTGCGCTCCCATGACAATAAGAGCTACGTAATTGAAGTGCATACAAAGTACTTGGAGGCTGGTAACAGAACTTCACTTTGTTTCGTCCTCACGCACACTACTTCGTAAGATACTGGCCGTTGCACTTTCAGTGCTCTACATGTACTTTCATAGTTATACAAGTCAGCGCTTATTGTTTAAACTTACAGACGAGCAGTTTTATTATCATGCTGACTCTAACAAAGGTGAGACGATATTTTTAAATTCCTTGTAGCTTAACTAATGTTTTACTCTTATATTCATATATTTATACTGATTTGATGCGGAGTATGTTACTGTATGGGCAATCAATAAAGTTGGAGTAGATGTAGATCGTATTCCGTTTTATTAAAGGACTGTATTCTTTGACGAACCAACAACACTGAGCTAAAAGATCGACTGATTTTTCGATAGATGAGGGAAATTAATGCACTACACTTATTTTAAAACATGATATACTGCAAGAGTTATTTTTCGGCTGTAAAATATCCTCCCTTATTATATGTCAAACGCTGGAATAACGTGCATAGCGGTTCCATCAAACGATGTAAATATTTAAATTAGAAAAATATGCAAATCTAAATATTGATGGTCGCTGTTAAAACCGATGAGTCTGTCATAAATGCTGTAACAAAAGATAGAACGAGCTCAAAATCAATAGGTTTTTATCTTTTTTATCCTCATTTTTTTGTTGGTGAGGCAGTCCTTCAAACATTAAGCATACGCATACATATTGATATAATGGCTCGTTTGCTACGACACGCAAAGTCTATTTGAATTGAATATAAACAAGCCGATATTTGCATGCTGATTGTATAGAACCATTCGTGAAAACCGATTTCCGCTTGGCCATGTAGTCGTACTGTCAGTCTTTCATCTAAATTTAGATGGTGCAGTTATATTTTTCTTGTTAACTCACAGGTTTTGAGTTCGGTTTAAGTTAAATTAGTCACTACTCAACTAAGTCGTTAATAAACTTGGTGTTCTTTACTTTTTTAATGGTAAGCGTGTCTGAGACTCTATTTTTATAATTCTAATAAGAGATAAAATATATTGAAAATTATTTAATGCTATAAATAGTAGAGAAAATGGAGCATGACTGTCAATGGCTTCCATCAGGCAGATTTTATGCACACTGAACAATTAATATTGATCAAAAATGAATGAAAACGTACTTAAATATACGTATAATACAAAAAGTTACGTTATACCTGTAAACGAAACCTATCATTCATTCCTGTAGTTATATGCAATCAATTTGCTACCCATTCATAAGCTTTTTTCGTAACCATAGATCCGCCATTTATATTAAGCACCTAATAATTATATCCCTTTGCATGATCAAACATTTACTAGACTGCAAATTCGTTCTTTTATTTTTCATTAGTGTCTCTCCACAGTCTTACGTTATTTGCTGATTTATTTAACCTCCATTCATTTTCATAGCACTTGGTATCTACTTTGCTGCTGCTCTCGTTGGCGAGCAAGCTTCTCGCACTCACGGTTGGTTTAATAATGTAATTTTTATGTTGTGTGGCTAAATGCCTGATGATTGTGACATTGTCGGTAAAGCATGACATGTTTTTTGATAGATGGACTGGTGGGCGCGTGTAGTCACGGATCACTTGCGACTGACATACATATCTGACTTTGAATCTGTATTTTTTTTTTTCTTAAGCTCGAATTTCATATACATGTATATTTTCTTCATTTAAGTCAGTAGTAATAGTAGGGACTCTGGGGCACTATGTCATTTTAACGACAAAACACTATAATGTCAGCGACACCGTTAACATTATGGTGTTTTGTCGTTAATTTTTTGATTGTAATATACGCTGGGGCACTTTTCCATTTTCAGTGTGTTTTATCGTTAATTTATCGTTCATCGTATAATTATAGATGAATCACCTATAATTATTCACTCTTGGTACTTTTCAAGATTTAATGTGTTTTATCGAATCAATATCCGTATGGAAAGGTTTCAGACTGAATCACGAAAATAGTCAATATATTAATCATACAACGATGAAACAGATCATCGAAGGGGAAAAGAAACGTATAACAACCGTAAACGAACAAGCGATAACTCGAAATTCCTTAACAAGACTTTATATTATTTTACGAAAAAAACAATGTGACATAATATAACAATACATTTACATTTAAAGAGGATGATGTTATTTCACATTTTTTGAGGAAGTAAAGAAGCACACACTTAATGAACAGAGACTATCCCGAAGAGATACCACTCAAGCAACACTGACGAGTTCCATGGAAGAAAAAAAAATCGCCACTACCTAAAGAGACTACCTCAAAGAGATACCACTCAAGCAATGTTAGTGAGTTGGAGTGAGGAATTTTTATATGTAAAAAAAATGGAATTAAAGAAATAAAAAAGTGTGTAATAAAAAGCAATGGGAAGAGGAAGGACTGGTACTGTCACTCAAAGCAAATCGAAGATTGATTATGCCAGACGTATCACACGATTTATTACATATAATGATGGAAAAAAGAAAAATAATGAGATGATGGAAATTGATATAGAACAGGTGAAACGTTTGAATCCAAAGGATTTGGTCAAGTTTCTTGTACTGAAAGATGCTAAATGAACATATATAATTTCATCTCTAAAAAACTAGAGATGAAAATGGAATTAAAGAAATAAAATATACTAAATAAAAGCAAATGGAAAAGCGCTCGAAAAGCACACTCAAAGAATTGCAATTTTTAGCAAAAGAGATGAAAATCAAGGGATATTATCTAATGCGGAAAGCTGAATTAATTGACGCATTAGAAGCTGTTGAAAGACAAGAGCCTGTGAAACCACCAAAGCGTAAAGTTTTACAATGTTATCATGGGAGAAATAAATACAGTTGTAAAGAGTGTTCAGGAGCAAGGATTTGTGAACACGGTAGACAAGAGTATACTTGTAAAGAATGTGGAGGAAATGGTATCTGTATCCATTGGAACATCAAATACTATTGTAAGGAATGTGGAGGAAATGGTATCTGTTTACATGGTAATAACAAATATTACTGCAAAGAATGTGGAGGAAAGGGAATCTGTAAACATGACAAAAACAAACGATATTGTGTTGAATGTGGTGGAAAAGCCCTCTGTAATCATGGTAAAATAAAAACCAAATGTAAGGAATGTATAGAAGAGATACGAAAGCGGTTAGAGAAATTTGATGATATTGAAGAAATTGAAATAAGCGGAAGTGAAGATTAAAACTGTAATTATAATTTCAACTCGCGTTTCACGAGTTGAAAAAATTGTCTTAAAGAAATAAATATACTATATAACAAACATGCAACTGACAAGTCTTTCAAATCTCTGCAAAGAAAATATTACTTTCCACGAAGCTGTAACATACACGGTGAAAAACACCGATTCAGAATATCAAAGGATTAAGATTGAAACCAATTATCCTAATAACAAGAAAGGACCGCTAGTGATCGAATCACCATTTCTCTTCAGTTTTGGAGTGAATGAAAGAAAGGATAAAGTAACTAACGAGGTAGTCGGTTACTCTATTCCGGTTTGTTTATGGAGTAAAGAGAATAAGCCGACGGCAGAAGAAAAAGAGTTTTATAAGTGTTTGTCATTTCTCGAGGATATCTGTCTTGAACAATTAGAAGACACATATGGTCCAGAAATAGCGAATAAATTAAGTCAGCTTTTATATTTCAAGAAAGGTAAGAAACATGAAGCAAGTGCACCAGTATTATATGCTAAACTGATATATTCAGAAAAGACAGATAAGATTTTATCGCTATTCAAAGCGAAAGGAAACGAGAAAACTGATCCACTCGACTATCTTAACCAATATTGTAAAGTCAAATTAGCTTTGTTAATCGAAAGCATTTACATCAGTGACAGCGTCGTTTCAATACAGATGAAAGTTCACGAAGCATATGTTAAACCGCTAAAACAGAGACAAGCGTTGTTAGCAATAGAAGAAAGCGAAGATGAAGATTAAACTTTAATAAATTTTCAAGTCGCGAAACACGACTTGAAATACCACAGCATATGTGTTCATTGAGCTGAAACGCCGTCACGTTCAGTGAAAAAATATCCGGTGACGTCATCAAATAACTGGTTGAAAGCGGTTTTACACGTGAAACACTGCACGTTCACTGTACAGAAAGTCCAATTTTTTGATGTTATAACCTAATTAACATACATGCAAATTAGCTACATATTTCTTCGACGTAGTTACCAAAAAAATTTTTATTTACTTTTTCGGTTGGTGGTAACTACGTCGAAGAAATATGTATGGAATTTCCGGTTATTCATTTTACACGAAGACTTCATAGTGTTCAGACGTTAGAAATTTCAAGCTATCACGTTATGAAAATTCTCTCATATTTCTCTTCAATCCTGTCATTAGAAAGCGTACAAAGATCACTAATCATGTCATCGATTAATCTCATCTCGTCCACAAAAGAATCGTGATCGAAATGTTTTCCTCGCATACAAGAACGTAAGTCAATCAATACTTTCTGATACGTTGTATATGCGTGTTTACTCATTTCAATCCTTCGATTATAATTCTTGTAATCGGCGTATGTTTTCAATAACAATCCAGCACCAGCAATAACTCCTAACGTAACCGGGTTCAGCGTAACTCCACCTGCTATTGTACCGCTCGCAATAAGAAATGAACTACTCAGTTTACAGAATAGATTCATCCGCTTGAACCGTCTATAAGTCTTTTTGTAACACCACCACTTCTTATGATAAAATCTGTAAAGAGCCTTGATCTCCAACAGTTTCTCCTCATCAATCGAAGTATCGATATGATTGAATGTGAAAATATCTCGCTTATGTTTCATATTTTAAAATTATAATAATAAAATTTTAAACATAAAATGATTGCAAGCGTTTTCTTTCTTGTCTCTTTTATAAATGAACATATCTTTCAAGATTTATCTCCACAATGGTTAAAAGAAACTCGAGAGATTGCAAGAGAGGTTGTAGAAGCGCTTGATCAGATCTAGTGTGTGAAAGATCGTCTAATTTATTATACGCTACGTATAATAAATTTTTTATGAGAAACTTAGGAGATCGGTTCAAGTAGAAGGCTTACCAAACATTTATTGATTGCAGGAGTAGTATCCTGATCACTTCGTATTCTCACTCGAAATGTATTACACTCAATCAAAACGACATTCATGTCATAAGATTGTTTCTTTCCACCGTTTCCTCGTCCTAATCCGTTGTTTATCATCACAAAAATAGGAGGGTATGTTTCAAGCGTATCGAGGATGTTAATACAACATTTTACAATTTTATAATTTTTTGTAACCATAACATATTCCTCTCCTGAAAATAGAGCAAATGTTTGGTTTACAGTTCTCTTATAAACACCGTTAATTTCGAATGTACCACCGCTCATCGCAAGCGATGGTGAATTGATAATTGCATGATTATTCATATCGAGTGTGGTCTGCATTAGCATTTTCCCACCTTCCAAAATATAAGGAGAATCGTAAACACTGGCCGGTACATCTGAATGGTTTCCTTTTATTCCGTAAATTATAAGGTAAGCTTGAGCTTGTGAAGCTGATGTTGGTGAGCCGCTACATTTTAAATCAACCCTAATATATTCCGGCGGTGAAATTTTCCACTTATGCATGTTTACAATGCTTCGACTGTAATTAGTAAAGTTTTTTGTCGATTGTTTATTTATGTTGAGAGAAGCCGATCGAACGTCGATGCTAACACCGCTCATCGTAGGTGGAATAAATTCGATACAAACGGTATATTCACCCTCTGGTAATTTATACATATTAAAACCGATTCTTGAGGCGTAGCTATTTAGCGGGTGCTTGTGTAATAGCAACGCATAAACTTTTCTGTTTAGCGTATGCGGCGACTCCACCAGATCGACTATTCCGGTGACGGTAATATCATGCTCGGATGAGCTTTCATCAACATTTTCCATTATGTACCGGAACTCATCTTTCAAATTTGATGAGTCGCTGATATGTGATTCGTCAACATATTTTTTGAGCTTTTCTTCTACCTCGTTCGTATGAACTACCACATCCCCTATCATGAGATTGAGTTTTCTATCACTACCGTCCACATAAGATTTATTACATGCATCGGAACTGTTTTGCGGATCACTGAGATTGGTAATCTTATGGTTTGACATATCTAAATCTTCACCGGACGGATTACTCAATTTACCGGAAATTATATGATCCACGTATCTTTTATTTGCTCCTTGGTCAGCGACCGTCGGGTCCTTTACATTGTAAACCGTATTGTTTCCCATATCTAAACTAGTCTCCATCGGAAACGTCTCTTTGCGAGATAAAAAAATATTTTTGACATCGTTGTAAGAGACAAGATTGTTATAATTTACTCCTAAATCGTGATATGATTGTTGTTTCGAATGGATAACATTGAAACGTTGCTTTAGATCGATATTTTTCACAACCTCATGTGTAGGTTCGGGAGCGTTAGGATGAAATTTTTTCAGAGTCACCATATTGACAGCGCATAAATCGTTATCTTCATCCGTGTCCATGTTTACGATAAGTTTTCTGTTCATATCAATCTCTCCAGGAAGAATCAATCTATTTCCTCGAAGATCTAAATCACCAGTCATATGAGTCGATCCATCAACAAGAATAACATCTGTCCGATCTGGTTTCCTACGTAGTTGTACGTCCATCTGATGTTTTGTTATCGCATCATCATTTCCCACTCCTTCACCAACATTTACAAGACGTTTTTGTTGAATATCGTAATTGTTATTCACATCTAATTTCAAACCGGTATTCGCTTGTACTTGTTGATTAAAATTTTTTATATATTCTGATATATCGAAATTACTGTATCTTCTGATATTATTAAAAATACCCATACTCTGTTATTCTTATTACATATAATTTTTAAAAAGTCTCATCAAAGTTCTTAGCAACACTTTTCTTTTCTTTGTCTAAAAATAAGAATTCATATGGACCGAGTTTATCAAAAAGAACCGGATCTATTAGATTTTCTTGCGCAATCAGATTTAAATGTTTTTTAGTCGTTGGTGGATACAAAATCATGTGGGAACAGTTCTGCCGAAGTTTCTGAGGAACATCGTAGTAGGATTGAGATAGATAGATTGGGGAAATTTTATGATGTCGACCATCTGTATAATGATTGGCGATTTTGTTTTGAACTGCTTGAGGAGCGTTAATTAGATCGTCAAAAACCACTACTTTTCTATTATCGTTCGGATAGTCTGTCGTATCCATAATATCATCTTCTCCGTAAAGTTCTAAAATATCGTATCCAACTCTTTGACTGGCTTTTTCCATTAATTTCTGCAAGTCTTGAATTTTATCCTGATGTTGATTTGGTGAGTATAGATAAATCTTATCATAATAAATGAGCGGCTTTCTAAGAATATGCATTAAGGTGTTTGTTTTTCCACATCGAGTTTGACCAGTTATCAACATACGAAAATCTTCATTAAGAAAATCATTCAGCGAACGATTATTATCGTTACTTTTTACGACATCGTAATTCGGAATTTTCATTTTATTTAATAAGGTAGATAAACTTAAAATGTTTATTTTACAGATATTTAAAAATAACTTAAATGTTTATTTTACAGATAAATTAAATAACTTATATGTAAAATAAATTATGGATCTTGATAAGATTAAAAAATATGCAGATTTAGAATTTGAAGGTTTTAAAATTGCTAAGGCAGTTACCAAAGTAAAGAATGAGGTTAAAAATAAAGAACAGGTTCGCGATGTTGTGATGAGTGATTATTTTAAAACTCTGAGAGAACCGCTAATTGAACAGCAACGCAAAACAGATGAAAAACAGGACAAAGTCATTCAGCAATTGAAAGAAAATCAATTGGCTCTAACCAGCGGTTTCAAAGATTTGGTTGAAACCAATAAGGATATTTTAACATTGAATAGAGAGCTACCCTTCGGTGGTGACCAACCACCAACGGAAATACCCGCAATACCACCACCATCGGCTAAAGTAATAACCGCCGAACCGAATAAGATGTTCACAGAAAGCGAATTAGAATTTTTAAAAGAAACTTTTCATGAACCTAATGATCTACTTAAAATGAGCGATCAACAGTTAACTGAAACTTATAATGAAGCCAAAGATGAAAACAGAAGTGTTGGAATAAAGATAGGTGGTTTGAAAAGGCGAAAACCAAAGACAGAAGAAGAAAAACAACAACTCGATTATGATCTGAAAACATATGAAAGAACAAGGAATATAATAGAGAGATATTTAACAACGATTAAGAATGTAAAAATTTTACCGCAATATACAAAACAAAAACAAGGTGAAGGGGTACGCAGGTACAAACAACCAAGACGAAACGCTTACAAAATTCAAAACAATCAATATGGCGATCTATCAATCGACATGCCTAAATTAATGAAAGAACTGAAATTGAACGTCTATAATCAATATGGAAAATTAATTTATCAAGCTGATGTTGATAAATCTCTGATTAATTTACTAATGAAAAGATACAATCCTAAAACAAGATATAGCATGAACGCTGTAAAAGTTTTTAATGATCTAAATATGTTGAGTAATCTACCTCCTCATAAATCATCTGGTAAATCGAAAATGATCGGTTCAAGTATAGTTTATTATGATGATCCAAACAAATTGGTAGACAGAATGAAGATAATAATCGGTTCGATGGCCGCTGGTAATAATTCACCTGTTTTGAAAAATGATTTATCACAGATAATCGATGAGCTGTTAAGAATAGGGGTAATAGATAAGACAATTCATGAGAAATTGTTTAAAAAATATTTAGCATAATTAAAAATTTTAAAGATTTATTATACGATACGTATAATAAAATGGATCGTATAAAGAGATGGATGCGAAAAAAAAACAAAATTCCTGATGACCCAGAAAGGTATTCGGAGGATACTCCCGATCTCAGCTCGGATGATAATAGATATAGTTTTTTAGAAGTGGATAATATTAACATGACCGCAACTTGGCATAACATTCGATCGGAATATAATATCGATTCACCTGTTTTGACAAATCGATTATCAAAACTCATCGATGCATTGAAAAGAGAAGGATATCTCAGTAAGAAAACTCATGAGAAAATGTATAAGAGATATATAGTATAATTTTAAAAAAATAAAAAGTATTTTATTATACGATACGTATAATAAAATGGATGTTAACAGAACGCTAGTTTTCAAATCTATAGATGCAAGAAAACAAAATCCTAATAATAAACCTGGAAATTTTACTGTAAGGTTTACTCCTGAGCTGTTATTGGATGATAATAAACAATGTTTTTTAGCATTGGATCATCTTAGTATGACTGCGAGTTGGCATAACATTCGTCCTGAATATGCTAACAACAAACTAAAAATATCAAAAGATAAAGGTAAAACATATGAAACGATTACTTTTCCATCAGGGGTTTATGATTACGAAGATATAAATGATTTTATCCACAAAACGATTGGAAAAATACCCAACACAGAAGAATATGGAATTAACGTATTGTTTGATCTTACAACTTACAAGGTATTTATTCAATTATCTACCGATTATCGCATCGATTTCCAATCGAGTGGAAATTTTAATATTTTACTCGGATTCGAATCGAAAGTTTTAACGAGCACTGCCTACGGAAAAAATTTCCCTAATATCAGTAACAGCATCGATAATCTTTACCTAAAATGTAGTTTGTTGAGTGATTCGATCGTTTCAGGAAAGCAAAGCAATACGCTATTCACATTCTCAACAAATACAAAAACAAGGTCTTTACCTTTTGAAATCTACCCGAGAGTGAATTATTTATGGCATAAGATGAATAGAAAAGACATATCCGAAGTAACCTTTTACTTGGTCGATGATGAAGATAGAAATGTTGATCTGAACGATATCGATATTTCCATAACCGTAGTGTTAAAAGAAGTATAATTTTATTTATATAAATTAAAACAACTTGGACGGTTTACACATGGAAGAACAAAGAAGGATTAGAAATTTTGATACAGGAGAAATTTCTTATATTAACTCTATAGATCACTCTGTAGAGTATGGTTCTGGTTTCTCTGATATTTTTGCAAAAATCGGTAAAACTATAACAGGAAAAACAGCGAGTAAATTAGCCAGTAAAGCAGCAGAAAAACTTATTGAAAAAGGTGCTGAAAAGGTTGGAGAAGAGAGTGGTAAACTTCTTGGTGAAAAGATCTATGACAAGTTTTCATCGAGAGGTAAAAAAGAACCTGCTGCAGCTGCACCAGCACCGCCACCACCTCCACAAATCTCAGGCGAAACAAAAGGAGTCGATATTATTAAATTTTTAAACGAAGAAAACGCAAAGAAAGAGAAGAAAGAAGATAAATATCAACATCTTAGAGATATCATAAATGAACTGATTTAATTTTAAAAATAATTTCTTATTATACTAACGTATAATAAGAATGAGTTTCAGAAATCCAGAATTGGTCAAACGATATGAATACGTTGCCTACGATTTGGCAACACCACTAATCGATAATGTCGCAAATAATAATAGACAGGTTAAGAATAATTATCGATTCACAGTTGATAACTCTTCAGAAGCAAATCCAATCGATTGGTATAACGCATATCTGGAGGTAGATTTCAAACTTGTTACGCTTGCTGATAGTACAACCGGTATAACAGCAGGACCGAATAACGGTAATCAAGATTGTACCACAACTAACGGTCATACATTTATAAAAAAGATTGAGGTTGAATGTGGTGGGATAACGGTTTACAATAACTCAAAAGCCAATGAAACATCGAACGTACTTTCCCTCTTAAAATATACAAAAAGTTATGCGGATACGATCGGTAAAGATCAGTTTTTATATCTAGATTCATCCACAGGAACAACAGAAGCACGACCGGCTCAAGCACTATATAACGAAGGTTTTGCTAGAAGAAAGATCCTGACGGACGCTGCAGCTGTTAACAAAATGTCGATTCCGTTAAATCTATACAGCTATTTTACAGCTTTCAAAAATAAACTTCACCCGAACATCAAGACAAATCTTCTCATAGAACTTGAAAACGACAACAATATAATTTTCAGAAAAGGAGCTGCTCCAGACAGTAAAGTGATCTTGACAAATTTGCGATTGTGGTGTCCAAAAATTATTTTCAACGGTTTAGGTATGAAACAGTATCTTAACGATTATTTGAAACCCAAAAAATGGACCTATTTGAGGGAACATACCGAAATAAAACAAACAACCTCTATAAATAGCTCATTTCAAATAAGTACAGGTATTAGGAGACCGAGGCATGTATTTTTATGGGTTGTTCCCGAAGCAAACTATAATAATCAGGAGCGAAATATATTTACTTTCGATACATTTAGAATTGGGGCTAACAATCGATATTTTGCTAAAGCAAAGTTGTTAATAAACGGTAGTATCATATATCCTCAATTAGATATCTCTTCAATCCAAGAGTCAAGACTTTACAGAGCTTTGTTATCCTACAGTTCCGCTTACAACGACTTTTTAAGCGGAGCAATAATTGACCGGTCAAATTTCAGAAATCTTTTTGGAATTCTATACTTTGATCTTAGATACCAAGAAGAAGATGTAAAAGATGGTACAGTTGCACTTACTTTTGAATATGAATTAAACGGAGACAATCCAACAAATTATAGATTGAATGCTTTAGTCTTACATGAAAAAGAGATAGAGATATACACCGAATCTGAAAAAATATTAATAAAAGCGTAAATCTAATTAAAATTATATTTTGTAAAAATAAAAATGGCTACACCGTATTTTGCATATGGAGTAAATTTGTCTCAAGGACAGTTGCAAAAACTCAAAAAAGCATATGAAGATAATTCAGAAATTACGATAAGGTTGAGTAACAGTAATCTGAAAGGGTCGCATGAGTTGATGTTGACAAAAACCCAGATTAATAAGATTATGAGAAATCTAAAAAACGGTACTGGTGCCGATATCAAAATATCAAAAACACAGATTCGTAAAGCGGTAATACAAGGTGGAAGTTTGTGGAGTTCGCTGTTATCACTCGGTGCAAAGTTACTACCTTTTGCAACAAAAGCGGCTACAAAGGTGGTTCCTTTAGCGACAAAAGCAGCTACAAAGGTATTACCTCATTTAGCTACAGGAGCGTTAGGTGCTTTGGGAAGTTTAGGTATCGATAAGATTTTTGGTAACGGAATTACGGTCCCGTTTGATTTTCTTCCACAGCTTCTACATATCAAAGGATTGACGCAAGGGCAAAAGAATATTATACGTAGTGGTTTACAGACCGGTAGTGGAATAACATTCAAAGCAACGAAAAGACAACAGAACGGTGGATTTTTAGGAACACTTGCTGCAATCGGAATTCCTATGGCTATCGAATTAGCTTCAAAACTTTTTGGAAAAGGGCTATCTGTAGGTGTAAGTCCGAGTGAAGGTTACGGATTACAAGTACCGAAATCATCGAGAGGTAGAGGATTACAGGTCACTCCAAGGTTTCCATACTTTCCACCGCCTTTTGAGGGATCGTGGGGTGAAAAAAACCCAAATTTAGGGATGTACCGCTAAGTAATTTTGACCTAGAATTATGGGTAAAATATTTAAAAATACCCGATTTCAAGGGTATTTTTTCGAGAGATCAAACGAAAAGTCATATACATAAAACAGGATGTTGTATAATTAATCTTGATGATAAGATAGGGAACGGAACACATTGGGTATGTAGTTATGTCAAAAATAAAAATCTCATCTATTATTTTGATTCGTTTTGTTTACCACCACCACAAGATTTCATTGATTATGCTGATAGCTTGCGCATGGAATACCAATACAATATCGGTTACCCATTTCAAGCTATAAATTCGGTAAGATGCGGTTATTATTGTTTATATTTTCTTGATAATATTTACAAAAAATCATTTTATGATTGCTTAAGTAGATTCAAAATCGATAATCAAAACTACAATGAAAAGTTTATTAAAAAATATTTCAATTAATTCAATTAATTTTAAAATTAAAAAGTTTATTATACAGTTCGTATAATAAAATGGAACCACCAGCAAATATATATTGCGTCAAGGAACAGAAACATACAGGTAACGCTGAACCGTCCGGTTATGAGTTATCCAGCAACGGTAGACCTTATTTTTGGTGTAAGTGTGCTAATTGCGATATAAAGAAAACCCGTTTCGTTAAGAAATCCCATTTCGATAAGATTTCGGGAAACTAGTTCAGCCCTCACATGGTGGGGGCTTTCTTGATGTGGAAGGTAGCCATAGTCTTGGAGAGATAGCTATGAAATCAGGTATGAAAGGTCTTTACAATTTAGCAAAAATAGGAGCGTCAAAAGCCGTCAAATCAGACTTTGTAAAGAAAAAGATTAAATCAGGCATTAATAAGTATATAGATGAGGGTTTGGATAGTTTCACAGGAGACTTATCGAAAAAACTCGATCCACTTCACCGCGGTGGTGAGGTTGATATACAAAAACATTTATCAAAATTTGGAGAATTACATATGCGAACACCAACTTTAAAAAAATATAATTACTGTGGTCCTGGAACAAAATTAGAAAAGCGTTTGAAATCAGATGATCCAAAGATTAGAGACCCAATAAATAACCTTGATGCTATTTGTCAAAAGCATGATATCGCATATAGTAAAGCACAAAGTTTGAAAGACAAACATAAAGCAGATGATATAATGCTTGATGAAATTTCAAAAATTCCATATAAAGATCGCCCCTGGGGTACTGCAGCTGTTCAAGGGATTATGAAAGGTAAAAGAATACTGGGTCTTGGTGCTTCAAAAAACGGGTAAAGCCGCCGAGTAAAAACGTAAAGACGTGGCAAGAAAAGTTAGCTGATGAGTTGCATAAGCCTATAAGACGAAAGTTTACTCGGCGGCGTGTTATTGTTAACGGTATCGATGAGATATGGTGTTCTGACCTTGTTGAGATGCAGCAATATAGTAAGTGGAATAAGGGTTATCGGTATCTTCTCATGGTGTTAGATGTTTTCAGTAAATACGGTTGGATTGTACCGCTGAAGAATAAAAAGGGAGAGACCGTTGCAGAAGCGTTCAAAACAATACTCAAGAAAGGAAGAAAACCAAGAATGTTGTGGACTGATAAGGGTAAAGAGTATTATAATAAGAATATGAAAGAACTGTTGGATAAAAATAAGATAACAATATATTCGACAGAGAATGAAGAAAAATCTACTGTTTGTGAAAGATGGAACCGTACGATAAAACAGAAAATTTCTAAGCAAAAAACCATCCAAAACAATACTGTGTATTATGATGTGTTACCGAAGATATTGAAAGAATACAATAATACAAAACACCGAAGCATCGGAATGACGCCTGTGGAAGCGTCGAAGAAAAAGAACGAAAGTGCTGTTTTCTTAAATCTGTATGGAAAGATGAAACGGATGAATACGCATAAGCCGAAATTTAAAGTTGGTGATAAAGTTCGAATATCAAAATATAAACGTCCTGTTTTCGATAAAGGTTACACACCGAATTGGACTGAAGAGATTTTTATTATCTATAAGATTCAATACACTAATCCGATAACTTATAAAATAAAGGATGAGATGGATGAGGAGATAACGGGTACTTTTTATGAGCAAGAGTTACAGAAGGCTGTTCAAGATGTTTACCGTATTGAGAAGGTGATTCGACGAGATGCTCGAAAAGGTAAAGCGTTAGTAAAGTGGAGCGGTTACCCAGAAAAATTCAACTCTTGGATAGATCTGAAAGAACTGAAAGACCTGTAATGATGTAAGCTTTTTTTCATTTCATATGAAATACATGAAATGAAAAATTAAAAAATGGTAATAAAGAAATCTTGAACATGATTCAAATACTTACATATGGATTCACAAACTGTTCAACAGCTTAGGGCAATTGCACGTGAAAACGGTTTGAAAGGTTATTCACGTTTGAGAAAGGCGGAGCTGATTGAATTCATTGAAAGTAGATTAAATACTCCACCACGAGGGGTTGTGGAATTTATAGATGAACCTTCACCTCTCCCACAACGCGGAATCGTTACTTTTATAGATGAACCTTCACCTCTCCCATCCGCTACACATAGACCATCAAAAGCAGGACCAAAACCTTATCAGATGAAACCCAAACAAACCCGAAGACAGAAAAGAGAAGAGAAAAACTTTGAAGCGCCTTCGGGGGTTGTTCCGGCAGATAATAAGACAAAAGAGAAACAGATCAAGCGGCTCAAGAAAAAACTCCAAAAGGTTAATAAAAAGTTGAAAAATAACAAAAAGCAGAGAAAACAGCTGTTTTCAAAAAGAGAGCTACTCAACAACGAGCTTGACACGCTTCGTGTGAAAGGAACAACCTTGTTGGAACATGAAGCTTCGTATGAGATAATCAAGATATCTTCAAAGGAAAGTAGAAAGTTCAAATCGTTTTTCGATAAATTCAATGTAAAAATACTAAACCCACGTGTAGCGATGCACGATATCGATATTGCAATATTACTATTGGAAATAGCGAACAAAGTAATAAAAGAGAGAGGGTTACAAAATGGTGATAAGATTCGGTGGATACTTAGCCATCCGAGTTGGCAAAAACCGGTCAGTACAAAAATAATCACAATCACAGATAACCTTGGGACGGATCTGGTTGAACAGATAGCTAGATTCGTTGAATACAAGGATGTACCGATTAGTGAGGTTGAGATAGAGATTCAGACAATAAAGATTCCAAGGGGGTCAGGTCGATTGCGTGTAACAAAATTAAATGCATGTGATAAAAAGAGTATAATCACAATCAAAAATAATGATACGATCTGTCTTGCAAGAGCGATAGTGACGGCTCGCGCAAACATAAATAAAGAAAAATGGACAAAAACTCAGCTAAAGGACGGATTTAATAAGTCGAGAAAACTTCAGAAAGAAGAAGCTCTAAAACTTCATAGGGAAGCTGGAGTTGATATAAATCCCCGAGGTGGTTCGACCCTTGAAGATGTAGAGAAATTTGCGAAACACTTGAAAATTCAGATAAACATTGTTGATGGTGATCAATTTAATGAGTTGATTTACACTTCTTCTGAAAGAGAGGAAAACCCTAATGCGCATTATGACCAGATGATTTACCTTTACAAAAACAATAACCACTTTGACGTAATTACTAGTATGCCTGCATTCCTATGTCAAGATTATTATTGTCACACTTGTAAAATGTCTTATGCTCATCGCGATCGTCATAAGTGCCCCGCAAAGTGTATAGCCTGTTTTAAATACTATCCTGATGGGAAAAAATGTTCTGGTGAAGAGATTATATGTGGTGATTGTAATAGGTCTTTCTTTGGAGTAGAGTGTTTTGAGGAGCATAAGCGGGACCGATCCTCTTGGGGATCAAGTGACATTGTGTGTGAAAATGTAGGTAAATGTCTGAAATGCGAGCGTATAATTATAACTTCACAAGATAGAGATGGAACGATTCATAACCTAAGGACCCATATATGTGGATATTCGAAGTGTAAGAATTGTAAGGAGTACTGCAATATGAATGAACATAAATGTTACGTGAAACAAACGAGATGTAAGGGTGGAAACTGTACAAATAATATTTTCAAATGTGATGAAAATTCAGAAACGGACCCGTGTTATTCTTGTCAGACAAGAACTGAGGATTACATGTTCTATGATTGTGAGGCAACTCAGGAGACCGGAGTGCATAAGGTCAATTGGGTCGATTGTCAAGATTTTCATGGAAATATAAATACATTTGAAACCATCGATGAATTTTGTAGATTTATTTTTGAGGAAGATAAGCATAAAGGGTATACCTTTATTGCACACAATTCAAAGGGTTATGATGCTCAGTTTATTCGAAATTGGTGCATAGAGAACGGTGTGAAACCTTATGTTATCTACAACGGAACAAAGATTATGTATATGAAAGCTTGTGGTGTTAGATTTATTGATTCTATCAATCATAATCCAGGCCCGTTATCAGCATTCCCAAAGACATTTGGTTTGAAAGAGTTGAAAAAAGGGTATTTTCCACATTATTTCAATAAAGAGTGTCACCGAAACTATGTGGGACCGATTCCAAGTAAGAAACACTATGGTTATGATCAGATGAGCTCTTCGGCGAGAAAGGATTTTTTAAAATGGTATCAAGCAAGAGTTGATGAAAACTATGTGTTTGACATGAAGAAGGAGTTGAGAGAGTACTGTAGAAGTGATGTCGATATACTCCGAAGAAGTATGTTAATGTTTCGAGAATACTTTATCGAATTAGAAAACATCGATCCCTTTCTATATATAACCATCGCATCTGTATGTATGACTGTGTACAGAAGTAACTATATGCCTAAAAATGTGATCGGTGTTGCAAAGGAAACTACTCATGGAGAGACATATAGCCGATCCAGTATCGCATGGTTAGATTGGATTTCTCAGAGAGATGGTGTTAATATAAAACACGCTCTAAATGGTGGTGAAGAGACTTTACCAGGAATCGGTAAAGTCGATGGGTTCTGTGGGAATACTGTCTATGAATATCAAGGTTGTTTTTGGCACGGATGTAAGAAGTGTTATTCTAGTGAGACAATAAACACAAGAAATCAGTTGGATATGTTAACTCTAAGAAAGAAGACTGAAGAGAAAAACAATAAAATTAGAGCTGCCGGGTATGATTTGATTGAGGTTTATGAATGTGAATTGGAAAAAGATAAAAAGTTTAGTAAATTTCGTTTGTTTCGAAAAAAGGAATGGAATCGAGAATTTGTTGGTCCTCTTAATCCTAGGGACGCATTTTTCGGAGGGCGAACAAATGTAACAAAACCAACTTACACCTTCAAAAGAGGCGAAAAAGGAAGATACATCGACTTTGTTAGTTTATACCCAACAGTTCAGTTCTATAAAAAATATCCGATTGGTCATCCAACAAAGATATTTGACCCACCTCAGAAGTACGATGATAAATGGTTTGGTTTTGTGAAATGTAAAGTTTTACCACCAAGAGGTCTTTATCATCCTGTGTTACCGGTAAAAATAAAATGCGATAAGGCTGAAAAGTTGCTATTTCCACTCTGTAGAACATGCGCTGAAAATAAGATTCAGGAATGTACACATACAGATGATGAACGATCATTCATCGGAACATGGTGTACAAATGAGTTGAATAGGTCGATTCAGAAAGGGTATAAGGTACTAAACATATATGAGGTGTGGCATTTCTCTGATAGAGTAGATTTTCTTTTCGAAGATTACGTAAGAAAATTCTTAAAAATCAAGATGGAGAGTAGTGAGTTGAAGGTTGGGAAAGGCTGTACATATAAGAGTGTTGATGAGTACAAGGCTATTGTAAAATCAAAGTTAGGAATTGAGCTTGGAGAGATTAAGTACAATCCTGGGATGAGAGCAATCGCAAAACTATGCTTAAATAGTTTATGGGGAAAGTTTGGTCAACGAAATAACTTCAATCAGACAGAGTACGTCACTGAACTAGATGAATTTTACCAGATTTTGTTAAATGATTCAGTAGAAAATCTGAACATTCAGTTCATAAACGAAGAGATGGTTGAAATGACCTACAACTTGAAAGACCATTTTGTTGATAATAGTTATATCACAAACATATATATTGCTGCCTTCACAACCAGTCACGCTAGATTGATGTTGTATCGTCGTGTGTTAGACAAACTCGGTGATCAGGTTCTTGGTTTTGATACCGATAGTTGCTGGTATATCGATCGTGAGGGGGGTCAGCGAATTGAAACAGGTGATAGTCTTGGTGATCTAACCGATGAGTTAAACGGTCATTATATTACGAATTGGTGTGGTTCTGGTCCAAAATCATACGGTTACACAACAAGTGATGGGAAAATGGTATGTAAGGTAAAAGGTTTCAGACTGAATCACGAAAATAGTCAATATATTAATCATACAACGATGAAACAGATCATCGAAGGGGAAAAGAAACGTATAACAACCGTAAACGAACAAGCGATAACTCGAAATTCCTTAACAAGACAGATTGAAAATAAGTATCAAGAAAAAGACTTTAGAATGTGTTACGATAAACGATGTATGGTAATGACTGAATCAGGAATCGAAACCTTTCCATACGGATATTGATTCGATAAAACACATTAAATCTTGAAAAGTACCAAGAGTGAATAATTATAGGTGATTCATCTATAATTATACGATGAACGATAAATTAACGATAAAACACACTGAAAATGGAAAAGTGCCCCAGCGTATATTACAATCAAAAAATTAACGACAAAACACCATAATGTTAACGGTGTCGCTGACATTATAGTGTTTTGTCGTTAAAATGACATAGTGCCCCAGAGTCCCTACTATTACTACTTAAGTCATTCAAATTAGATGAATTTGCTACATTGTTTGCCTAGAATCATTGTCTTTGATTTGTAACAATAGAAGTGGTATATTTCATCAACAACCATATCAGGGGGAAGCAAGGTTGATGAAGTGACTAATCATGTTTACTCTTATGGTAAACCAGTCGTTTGCAGGAGGAGCTTCAAAATTAATCCTAGTATCAATTCGCTAAAACATTCATCAAAATCCATCGCCGTTTACTTTCGTTTATACTTTGTGCAGCATTGTGTCATTCCACGCTTAGTATTGTTTATTAGGTTTGCTAGAACTTAATTTATTTTATTAGCGTTGTGCTTTGTTCTTTTTTCTTAGTTTAACACAGTGGGCTGTGGAGAAGTTAAAGGCTGCTTTGCGTCGCCAGCCTCTTGTTCTACTAGTGAAAACTGTGATTTTCTGATCACATACAATGCAACAAATTCCAGTAACATTGAATTCGAGCTGAGTGGGAAAGGGGACTGGATAGCAGTGGGATTCAGCAATGACCAATTCATGGTAGGTCAATCAAGTAATACATAGATTACACGAACCTTGCTGTGTTTGGGTCAAAATACACCGAATAGTTGATAAAATGCCTTTGTTCAAACATAAAATTGCTTTTAACCCTCGAACGTACACGCAAACGTATACCGCCCACGGTGGTACATGGGAAGTTGTTGCCCCCCCCCCCCGGTTTTTTTACGATGTTGCAATATTTCGGAAATATTTTACAACTAATAGATAGCCCGCGATGTGCTGTACAAGATAAGGTAAATATTATGGGTTCTGACGCTGCTGGGGTCCGTGACGTGATCCAAAATGGCCGCCAAGACGGCTGCCATCGTCGATTTTAAGTAATAGGCGCGTCGAAATAGGCGCGTCGTATTTAAGAAGCGGCAGACAAGATAATATTTGAAACGTACAACTGGCAACCGTCTTCGCTCTGATTCAAATCGCTTCCAAAACGACTCAAAAAGACACAGGAAAACAGGTAAATAACAATATTTTTATTAAATGATTATGTTATAGCTAATAAAGCGTTTGGGTTCCCTGTGCCAAAATGTGTCTTAAGGACAAATGAACAACTGCTGAAAAGGGCATATGCTAATTTTAAATGGTCTTGAAAATATCGGAGAATAACCTTAAGGGGGGTTGGGCTAATGGTTTTCACTGGCGACGCAGTCGGAGTCGGAGTCGTAATCAAAAGCGCAGAGCGATACGATCTAGGGAAAATCAAACCGACGTAATCGGAAGAGGATTACGGAGTCATAAGCGGAATCGGAAGAAAATGGAATCGTTCTAATTCTTCCGACTCCGATTCCGTCGAATTATGACTCCGCTTACGACTCCGATTTTCGATTTTTACTAGGTCGGAAGCTCTTACGACTTCGACTAGCTACGACTACGACTTCGACTCCGTCGTCAGTGAAAACCAGCCATTAGACGGCACCAAGAAGATAACATATCAAGTGATTTCTTTAAGGAAGAACAAACCCTAATCAGTTTTTCTGTGATTTTTCCACGACACTTGGGAGGAACTTGAAACATGAAATAATTGGCCATTTTTTCAAGTTGCAATCCATTTCCATCCTAGTCATCCGCAGCCAAAGATAATAAATACTAGTTTCTGTGGACTAGTGGAGTATTTGTTAACAAAACTGGACCATTATTTTTAGGTTTCCAATGAAACAAATATGTTTCTTGGCTTTTCAAAGTAAAACTAAACTGAATAGGCGACATAGCCCCTTTAACTTGAGTCGTCAGATAAGACCGCAGCCATGAAGCCATTTAATTATGTAATTGACTGATTTCATAAGCATATAGTAACACTGATCATGCAATCACGACAATTCACGATACATCATTTAAAAAACCGTGCTCTTTCTACTCACTATAGGCGAATACTGACATTCTTATGTGCGTCAGCAATTCAGCACAAAATGGCCATTATTACGCCACAGGACAGATAACACCACTTAGGACAGATCCAGTGAGTATTCTTGACAATTTTTTTCTGTCTTATTTAATGTCGTTTTTGGCCAAAAACTGGAAAAAAAAAAATACATGGATCCAGCAGGAAAAGCAACTTTTCAGTTTCTGGCGCTTTTGTTTCTCCGAGTGGAACTGGGTTTAATGCAAACCTTTGAATAGGCTTGAAATAAAAAGTGCAAGCGAACAAATTAACAGAAAGAAACTAGACGTAATTAATCTAGTAAAAGTTGGATACTTTTTGGTTTTTCATGGCAAATGGTAACAACGTCTTTTATTGTTGGTGTGGCAACAAATTGTTTTTTTCCTCTAATGAAAACGTGTTGGAACTGAAAACCCTCAAAGATTCCAAACTAGTATATTAAAGATAAAGTCGGCTCTCCAACCATCCCCACCCCAAGTTGCTGTGTTTTTTAAATGGTATCCCGTGTTGGGTAATATCTGATGGCAATGGCAATTGGTTTTCATAATTATCAGCTATAAATAATCCAGGAACGTAGTAATGCACGATTTAAAGAGAGCTCAACTGAAAATGATTTTGTGGACCGAGGCCGGATTCTAAATCAAGAGGTATTCTAAGTTTATGTTCTCGATCGTAGATGACTTTAACCTAATGTTTAGTTTGACATTGCATCAAATTAGGCATTTTTGCACATATGTTTGTTTGTTTATTTCTTTGGTTTGTTTATTTTATGTTTTAGACTCCATCAGCGATTACAATTAGCGATCATACAGACGAGAATGGAGTGATAAAATGCAGGTATAGGTTATTGGTATGTTGAAGAGCATTCAATAGATGACTGGAAAAAAAAAAACTCATGCTGTCTCTATATTGCTATTTTTAATAAGGAATTTATACTATTTGCGTACGGCGGTCGGTGCTCTAGATTTCCGCAATAATAATCTATAAAATGTTTGCGCAATACAATTATTATTATTCAATTACAACCTGTAAACTATCTATTTTCTTTAATTCCTGTTGCTTTTAGGATTTCAAGGGATATTAACCCAAACCCAGCAATAACAAATTTTTTTGACTTGAATCAAGAAGTGTTCCTTTTGGCTGCTGTCGGAGCCATACAAGGTACTGATAGGCTATGTTTTTCCTTCTTTCGTTCTACTTTGCAAAGCCATTCAAAGATCTATTGATCCATTGATTGACTAACTGATTTATTGACTCACTAATTAGCTAATAATAATAATAATAATAACAATATTTATACAGGATAACCCCGTCAGTGTATAAACACTGGTATCAAAGGGGGTCCTGTTAATTACTAAAATACAATAATGCTAGAATAAAGTCCCTGAAAGGTATAAAAATATTTAAAACTACTACAATAAAAAGTCTCTTAAAGTCCTTAAAAAGTATAAAAATATTAAAAGACTATTTACATCGTGACATAATTACAGATAATGTTAACATTCAGCTTGACTGACTGATTTGACGGATTGATTGACTGACTGAATGACTTCCAGATTGACGACTGACTGACTGACTGAGTGAATGACTGATTGATGACTGACTGACTGACTGATTGATTGACTGACTGAATAACTGACTGTCAACTGAATGACTGACTGAATGATTAATTAACTGATTGATGACTGATTGATGACTGATTGACTGACTGACCGACGGACGGATTGTTTGAAATGAGCAATGAATAATATTATGACCGTAATATCCTTAAACTCTAATTGTAATTCATAATTCCTTATTTAAAAAGAATCAAGTATATTCCAAAATTAATCAATAAAAAGACTCTCTGTCTACCAAGATACATTGCGTGCATCGATAGAAGTTTCGTATGATACAAAACCTCAAATTTTGACGGCTTTTTCGTCTCCAAGCAGCCTCCTTCTCAATCCCCGACATCCATCAATTCGATCGTTTCTTTATGCTTTGTTGCAGGCAAGTGAGCGAAGATGTACTGATATGTAAATAAAGCAATATTTCACGACACGAGAGGTTTATTTGAAAATATAATTGTGTGAAAGCGCGGTTGAAATCTTTAAGCAAAGCACAAAATCCGGTTGTATCTGTTATATTTCATGGCAGCCAAGGTTGCGTTTTCATCCGCTTTTTACAACGTGTTACTTTTCAGAATATTCAAAACATGCACATACATGTACGACCACACAGCATTATGGTAGACAGAGAGTCTTTAAGGAATTATTTTAATTACAGTCTTGCTCCCCAGTCCACTCTTACTACAGTCTGAACCTGTATATTAAGCGACCACCGTAGGGACTTTGGAAATTGGCTGCTTAATAGAGGTTGGCCGCTTCATTCAGGTTGATTGAAAATACTATGTGGGCGTGGACAATTGACAATTTTATTAACATACAGTATTATAACACAATCAAACGATCTCTGCATTTTAACTGCATGCGGTGGCAACTGTTCGCCACAAGCTTAAGTTATATAACTCTAGCTGAGTTTCAGGAGTTGGAAGTTGCAAAACTGTCTCTAAACCATATTTCCACCCTAATTAAATGACAAACGAGTACAGTATGTCCGCTTAACCCTATTCAGACTGGGCTTTTTTAAGGCAATCTGTGACTGGGGGGGGGGGGGGGGGCTCCTCGGACCCCCTTGTATATCTCTGGAACCGGTACGGCTAGGACCATGAAATTTTCACACAATGTTCACCTCCATACAAGGAAACCTCACACACAGTTTTGACCTGCCACACCCAATTATGACGTCATAATGACGTCATTTTTGTTTTTCCGACGTTTCTTTGATATTTTTCCATCCAGATACTTAAAATATCAAATATAACTGTAAAATCATCTATATAATATTAAAACATAATAAATACAAACAATGACACACTTGTAAAGCGAGAAAAAGCAATAAAAGCGATAAAACTATAATTTTGAAATTATTGTCTGCCATCTTGGATCCGCCATCTTGGATTTTGTCTTTGTTTTTCTTTTTTCTCTTCTAAAAGAGAAAAGGATCAGAATGTATATAACACGTATCAAACTAATGTCTATTATCCATACAATGAACTGAGAAGCGTTATTTAATAAATAGTACAAAATCTTTGTCTATAAGTAAACGAGAGCAAAAATTTGCCTACCCCTCCCCCCAAAATATTTGATGTTAAATATTTTTGATGTCTTTCAAGAACTAGTCCCAAGAAAAAACTATTCTAACAAGAAAATGCACTATAAGTCAAAGAACAAGATCTTAAAATAAAAAAAATCACCATATTTTAATATTTTGAAAAACTGTGTAAAAAGCGGTTGCCATGGCAACATGGTTAATGAGACTGACATGTTATGGATACCAAAATGTCTCTAGATAAATTCTAGGAAAAGTCAGAAAATTTCAGCCTCATAGCTATTTCGGTGTAAGAGTTATCACAATTTTACTGGAGGGGTGTTCGAAAAGCCCCCCCCCCCCCAGTCTCAATAGGGTTAAAACAGGTAAGCAAGGCCGTTTAAAACAGGGACTGCTAAAAGGTGGCCGCGACCACTTAAGAGACTGAGGTGACCGTTTAATACAGATAGCAAATAAAAAGTTTGTATGGGAGAAAATTCGTGACTGTGAAAACTGGCCGATTACTAGAGGGTGGCCGCTTAATACAGGGCCGTTATATGCAGGACTGGTACGATTGCATTTATTGCTCTTTCTCTGTCGAAGTTAAATCGCTAAATAATACCAGTGCTTTGGGTGAACATAAACACAAGTTTCATCTGAAATTTTACGTGTGAAACTAACGGCTTGATCCAACTTGACTTGCAATCAAAATGTTGGGATTTAGCCCGCTAAACACTTTCTCCGTGTTTCTGAAAACAGGTTCAACTCTTCAACAGCACAGTAAGAGGGATGCCTCTCCTAATAAAGTCACTCTCACGCAAGCTAATTCCACCGTCACGATGGAGGTATTAATCCTTAATGTTTCATATTGCATGAACATTATAGCGGAGCTCTCGCGGGCCCGCTACGGAGCCCCATTCTCATAGAACCTATGCTCGTCATTTTTCATGGTCATGGCTAGCGGAATGTTTCGCGGGCACGCGTTCGTAACATATGTGTCTGAGCGAGCGTCCGTCGCGCAAGGCTAGCTCGCGGGCGCGTATGACTTCGCAAAACATGCGCGTATGATACCACACAACATCTGGGATCTCAGCAATTTTGAAACCAAAGCGAGGCTTTGTTTTTCGCGCGGCTACACGGCCGAATGTCACATCAGCTGGGAAAACACTTTTGATGTTTTTTCTGTGCTTAATTTTTAATAGCGGAGAAAACCGTTTCTTATTTCCTGCATTTTTTTCGACGTTTGCTACTCAAGACAGAGATACTAATTAAGGGATACTCAGAAGCCGCTATAGTGGAAAAAGAAGAGCTTTCAGGGATAAAATCTTGCTTCGAGGAACTTCATACATTTTTATCAATGCGGGAGCAATGCGGGGAGATGTTTCTCACCTTGGTCGGATTTCAGAACTGAAGAAGCGGAGATGTAATGAATTTCCAGCAGTCGAGGGACTTAAAGGTAAATTTTCGATTGGAATTTATGCTGATATCAATCTGTGATTGACTTTTTCTTTATGTCCTCGTTAGTTTTGGAGAATTGTTTATAAAACGTGCTCAAATTCAGTCGTTTTGATTTCTTTCGTCGAAGACAGCTCGGCCTCGATGCGCTATAAGTGGTTCGCGTTTTGCTTTTAAACATAAACTTATGGATATTTGAATAAATTTTTTCGAAGAAGATTGTGTTGTTCATTCATTACATAGGTTGAAAAGCGATTTTATGCAAACAAAACAAGACTTGGATTTCATAGTTCTAACCTCACTCGCGTCGCCTTTATATTCAAATATGTTTGTGTATTTTTTTGCAATTTTGATTTCCAAATCAGTTTCTCGGGCAATTTTTGATAAGCAACCGGTCTATTTTATTCGGAAATTTTGTTTTTGTTTTTAGTGAACTTTTGTACGGTCTAAACGTACTGTGCAGACGATCGCGTAATTCTGTTTTTGAGAATTGCTAAAATTGAAATATAGCCCGATCGTCAATCTTAATTCTTGTGCTTCCGACCTTTCGCCTCAGTTAAGTTTATCATCGGCTTTCTGTTCAGAGAGCGACGCTGTTAGGCTCAGCCTATCTATATATATTAAAAAATAATTTCTAACAGTGTATTTCCGATCCATGGTTGTATAACATATTTCAACACAGTAGGCAATGACTTAGAAATGCTCTGTGTACTCAATAATAGCAAGCTAGCCTTTCAGTTCAGGCCAAAACATTTAATTACTCATTTCTTGATACCTGACATTCAACATTGTTGGATTAAAATAGGGCATTGGTTTCTTACAAACTAAATGCAACTAAGACTAAGGTTACAAAACACAAAAACTAAAATATATGATACCAACATACAACAAATAATAGTAATATTAACAATAATATTAATAACTCAATTTATGGTGCACACATTACATGTTATTTTGCCCATTACAGAGGTATTACAAAAACGTGTAGAGAAATCAGGAATTATTCAAAATAACATTTGAATTTCATGATTGTTGACGCAAGGAAATGATTTGAAGCAGGGAAAAGGCACAGGCCACTTTCTTTGTATATTTTCTGTTTCATTTCATACTCACTAACTGTCGTGCCTTGAACTTTAAATCAAACGGTGACGCACGGACACCTTTTATCGAGACTGAAAAACGTGCTGACGATCTAATCCACTTCACCTCCCAACACGTTGTATTCTACTTATTTTTCAGGCTCCTACAACAAGCAGTGCACCCTCACAGCAGGGCAGTTATAGATTCCCAGACTCTTGCCAAACAAGCGCAGACTGCAATTTTCTTGTAACTTACCAGCCTTCTGGCAACGCTAGGCTAAGCGTGGTTTTCGAAATAAGCGGCAAAGGCAACTGGGCAGGAGTGGGATTTAGCAATGACAAACTAATGGTAATTAT
Organism: Cladopsammia gracilis; assembly: GCA_022457155.1. Lineage (NCBI taxonomy): Eukaryota > Metazoa > Cnidaria > Anthozoa > Scleractinia > Dendrophylliidae > Cladopsammia > Cladopsammia gracilis. The sequence goes on from JAJGOT010000088.1 coordinate 1,682,172, forward strand.
TAAAAACTAGATCTCGGTTATTCGACTAGAGTGAATCAAGGAATGGTTTTCTCTAGATTTGGGATGGGAGGGGATGGTCTGGTTCAAAATTCATTTAACGTAGTGGATTAAAAAACCTTTTTAAGCGGCAAAATTTGTTGCTTTGAAGTATTTCTTTTTCGATCCCATAAATAGTGCTGTTACGTCACGTGACTAACCATGGCCGATATTTGGCAATTTATTTCGTTTCAAATTTAAGAGACATTGGAAGAATATTTTTCATTAAATATTTTTTTGATCAATGACCATCAGCAACAGGCTTATGGAACGAAACGGTGTTTTCCAATACTATATATTTTCTGTAAACTATAACGATTTCATTTTAGAGAGGGCCTGGCACTGGAAAAAAATATCGAATAATAATGCAGCAAAAAATATTTAAAAATTCCCCGTTTCATCTAACGTATTACTCTGTTTAATTAAACGCCATGGAAGGAAAAACGGGAGGTTCTGAGTGATTTCTTATGCCGATATCTAAAAATTCCAACTTTTGCATAATTTATGAAGTGGTAAATCATGTGACTTTAACAGGCACGATGTACCATCCCAAACCTTATTTTTCGCTTCTTGTTACACAGATATAACCCAAAATTTTAGGGGCTAAGCTAGAAAAAACATGCCGAAATCCTCAAATTGCACAAGGATCCATGCTTCACTTCACGCGAGGATTTCTATCATGCTGATTTGCTAAACGGAAACAGGTTGTCAGCTCATATCCTAGCTGTGGCCACGGCGCCTTCGTCGAGTAATACTTCTTTACTATTCTTTACCTAACGGTGATGCTATATTTCCTCGCGAAGCGAGGGCCGAAGGCCCGAGCGTAGCGAGGTTAATAAATTTGTCGTCCCTCGGGAGCTGAGCCGCGTGAATTCGAGCGAAAAATATATTTATATATATATTTATATACTTGATGGTGTCCGGCAGTTGCCTGGCAACAAAAATCGCGACCGCTGACAATGGCGTAATTATGTTCATGGCCGTGCCGGCGGCCGTTTAACCTTATTCATAGTCTGTGAAAAAATGTTTACCCTCGGTTAAACACAACCAATTTCTGATGCAAATGAGAAAGAACAGCAAAGACAACAACGCTGGATTCCACAAGTGGCTGGAAATCCTTGTCCGTGAAAATTAACCACCGAAACTCCGCTGAACACTGACTTGAAATTCAGTGCGATCGCGATCGAACAACGAAGAGACAACGAGACCGTAGATTACAAAGACTTCGAACAGCCTAGGCACACCGTTTGACTAGGTTCAAACGCCTTGACAAAATGCCGCCATTAGAATTCTGAACGAAACCGATCAGGAGAGGCAACACCGACTGCAAGTGTTGGACAAAATTATTCTGTTTGTAGACGCAACGAGATAAGAGGCGGCAAGAATTACACGATCAGCTAAATACTCGCGACGAATATCTTTCATACCTGATACGGTAGGGAAAAGCAAACACTGATTACAGGAAAGGCTCAGAGAAGAAGAGCGATTAAGAAATGTAGCTCAAATCACCAGCTAAACTACTGAGAGATAATCAAACACTGAAAAAATAATTCTCTTACTACACACTGTAATTTGATGTTTATTGATTTCTCACACTAACGTCACTAACGAACTTTTTAAATGATCAAAACTACAGATAAATGATCAAAACTACGGACCACACAGGTGGAAATTATTTCCCAAATATACAACATTTACATGATGTAGCATTATTTGTGAATGAAACAGTGAGTTGTATACGTATTCAGTATCTTTAGTTTACAGCATTCTTCATAAAATACATGTAGTTCAATAAGAATAACATTCGAATGGTTTAGTAAGGAAAATTTCTGTTTACAATTTTGATAAAAACATTTTGTTAGGAAAAAACAATTTTCTGTTAGCAATCATGACCAGCTAATGTCAATGTGTAGCAACTGTATACATGTAGCTAAACACATGACACATCAACATTACTGCTTCACATTTATTATTGGAACGGTGATCAGTATCTTAAATCTCCTCACAATATCAGTGTACGAGCAGGTACATAGATTATACAAATTGAGAACCTGATCACCTTCAACATAAGTTGTCTGTGGAAATTGAATACAAATTCACTGTAGTTATATGGCTATGTGAACTGCATTGACACCAGTAAGGAGAATGTACATCAACAAATTGATTTTGATTTCAAGATTTTTAAAGGCGCTAACTTGTCATGAAGGCCTAAATCCTGGTCTTAACCTACGAATTCTCCATCCAGATCTCTATACATTGCTTATGGTATTTGCAGAGTATCTGTTGCTTCATCTTGAATATTCATGTTTTGTAATCAATTTTGTAATTCCCATGACCTGTATCCAAAATATAGTATTGTTACTGCTGGGAGAATCTCATGCCACTTTGACCATCGAGTTGTTATTTTTTGGACAACATAACTTTTCAGCAGCAGTAACCTCCTGTGATCTCAACCATTCAAACGAATAGAGAATTTCATTACCGATTGTTTGATTCCCAGTATATAGAACAAAAACTGTAGCAGTATGTAAAGGGAACAGGAGATAGCACTCACAAGTTTCAAAAATGGAATTTAGTTGAGACAATCAAAATAAACAGAACACCACTGCATATTGTCCTGGACCCATGTCCCACAACAGTACTTAATACATCCACTTTCAGACCAATTTTCCTTCTGACAAAAATTATTGAAGATAGATTAGTGGGGGGGGGGGGAGGGGGGGGAGGGGGGGGGGGAGGACAGTCCCCTGGCAGTTACAGCGACCCACAGCTCAAAACCCAACACTGACCAACACCAGCTCCCATTTATTTTATTTTAGGAAGACAGAGCACAAAGTACAAGTTAAAGAAAAATGCCTCAACTTTAAATGAGGTCATTGCCAGCAAGCAACCCAACCTCTCCATTTAAATCAGAAATTCCATCTCTCCCTCCCACATCGCTAAAATTTTGCAGTGCATCCTCCCCCGAGCTTCGCGAGGTTCTGCGAGACGTATTTCTAGTAGTACGGTTAATTATACCCATAACTCAGCTCTTTTCAAGCATTAAATTTAAAGTAGGATAAAGCTATCTCAGAAGTGATTGCTCGTCAAACATTGCATTAACCATTGAGGTCCAACGTCTCTCCATTTTCTGAAAAAAATTTCCATCCATTTAATTCCTTTAATTTTTCTTTGCACAGTCTGATACGGACATGCTTATTTGCGTCAGCGATCGATCACAAAGTGGCCATTATTTCGCAACAGGACGGTTAGCACCAGCTATGACAACTCCAGTAAGTATACCAAATTCAGCTGTTGTTTTTTTTTTTGTTGATGTTCTTTGATATAAAAATTCTCCTATTTGATCAACCGATTGCTTTTCCTGGGCTCGTAATTAAACTCGTCTCAGTATTCGAGATGGGAACGTGAATGGTTTGGCATCCCTCGTGCTGTCACCTTACACAAAGCGTTGTACATTCTATTTTATAGGGAATCGGTTTTAATCCAATATCAATAGCAAACATTTTCAGTGATTTTAAGACATCAATATAAATACTCTAGATGACGTTCCAAGAAGATTAAAAAAAGCATGATATAATTCACAAGATTGACAAGATTCATTGTCATTGTTACACGCTAAGAATACAGGGCAGTTCAGCTTTGTGTTAGCATGAAATATCATGGATACCACTGTTGCCATCAATCTAAATTTCAAACGTATTATGAGAAATTCTGTTCAATTGTGTCATGATTCTGTATTGTTTTCTTATATTTCATTTCTTTCATAGACACCATCTGCGGTGGAGATTATGGAGCATTCGTTTGACGGTGGTGTGGTAAAGTGCAAGTACATATTAAGTTTATTTGTTCCCATTTACTCTGTTACCCTTTCCTTAGCCCGGTCGTCAATCTTAATTCTAATTTTTCTTGTGCTTCCGACCTTTCACCTATAAGTTAAGCTTATCATCATCGTTTCTGTTCAGAGAGCTACGCTGTTAGGCTAAGCCTACCTATTAGAGCTTTTCCTACCAGTTGGCTTTAAAAGAGCCTTTAAATAGTCGGTTGGAGGCCTGTGTAATCTTGCGGTTAACTATCATCAAATCTAGTGAGGCGTAGGAAAACGCCTTGGTGCTTTTATTCTGCGCGCAACGAAGTTTGCGGAGCCCGAGCCTCAGATCTAGATGGGCCATTGGGTTACTAATAAAAACAAGTTTTTACGTCTACGTAGGATAATTGTTTCACGTTTTGATTATATTGATGAAATAATCAACTGAAGTACATTTCTCATTCTTGTCGTGTTTACAGAATTTTAAGGGAGAAAAACCCAGGGATAGATAACTTTAGAGATCTGAATCAACAATGGTTCCTTTTGGGAGCGATTGGACCTTTGAACGGTAGGCTTGTACTAATTCATATTGTGCTCTACTTTAAAACCCTCGGACGTACAAGAGGGGGTGGGGGATGCTACCCACCCTTTCAGGTTTTCCTCCGATTTTTTCAAGACCATTTAACGTTAGCACATGTCATCTTCAGTAGCTGTTCGTTTATCCTTTAAGGTTACAGTGTACCTTCGGGGGTGTCTCCAGCATAACAGCTCTAGCGTCTTAAGATTACATTTAATATACCTAAACCCAGATATCAAATTAAAGCTTATAGAGCTGGCTATCTAAATATAGAAATCATTTGGTAATATAATGAATTGTCGAATTTTTTACGACGTCTAAATTCGAACGTCCGAATCAGCTTTAAAACGCTATAACTCAAAGCGATTACTATATTTTGCTAATTTGATTTGTTCTCGGGTTTCCGGACACGAAGCGCTAAAAAAACGTGTCGGCGATTTTCCATATTCAATTGCAGTGAAAAGTTACAGAATATTTTCGAAAAGGGGAGAAAAAAAATTGGAATGATCGCACGGAAATGCCTCTTGACGAAAAAGTTTTCGGAATTAAGAAATTCGCCGACACGTTTTTGTTGATTATATGTTAGCCTAGCCTCTGTCCAAATTTAAGGAAAATCGAACAAATTCCCTTTGAGTTGTAGCTGTTTAAAGTGTCCACAACAAGCGAAAAATTAACTTTGAGAAAACGGCGCTTAAAAAAACATATCGCTTAATAAACAAACTCCGCACACAACAGTTACACCGTCATTTCTCCGTCAATTTTCACTATTTTTCGATACTTTTTTTTGGATGAAAGTTCATTCTGTAAACTTTATTTTAACGCCAAAAAAAAATTTTCAATAAATTTTCGATCTGAAGGTACACTGTAACTTTAAACACAATTTAGTAAAGTTTAGCGACCATCAGTTACTACGGTAACGAGATATGACGTCATAAGTAGCATGAGGTCAAGCCATTTTCGAATAAAAATGCGTATTTTCAATCTTTTTTCGATGATAAAACGTACAAAACGCTACACAAAGCAATAAAGTGTTCAACTGTATCATATTTCACAGCTCTAGCAAAAATTATCTGCAATTTTCGCATTTTCCAATAAAGTTGAATTTTTTGTAAAATCCAAGATGGCGGCCGTAGCTCATACTATTTACCTTATCTGGGGCGGATCCAGGATTTTGAAATGGGGGGTGAAATTTTAATCAAAAAAGATATCAGAGAAATAAAATATTATTTATTTGAGAAATACTTTAGAAAAAAGAAAGAAAGGGTCTCAGAAAAGGAGGGTGGAAATATTTCACCTCTTATAGATAGCCAGTGATATGCTCTTCAAGATAAGCTTGAAGAGCATATCACTGGCTATCTATAAGAGGTGAAATATTTCCAATATATTGTAACACCGTAAAAACACTGGAGAGGGGTAAGCTAACGACTTGATAACGACTTGTAATTGGGAAGAATGAATATAATAAAACAAATGTTGACGTAGGGAAATTAAGAAGCGGCTTTCGTTTCAGTTAAAACACTGAAGCGAAGCGGTTACATAGCTAACACCGAAGCAAGATAGCCTATTTTCTCAAATCTCAATATTTGCTGTTGATATGCACTTTACTATCAATACAGGTGCAGGTAACTCAATAGAAATTCATACAGAAAGACAGGCTTCAAGTTCTAGAATAGATGTCAGACAAGCTAATTCCACCGTCACGAATGAAACAGAGGTATTAAACCTGAATGTTTCGTATTGTATGGACGTTTTCTAACAGTGTATTTCCGATCTGTGGTTGTGTATTATTACAACGCAGTAAACAAGAAGAGAAGAGTTCCACTTCAACATTGTTGGTATAATATAGAGACTTAGTTTCTTAAAAACTGAAAGGTTACCGAAACGCAAAAATAAATTAAATGACATCAAGATACAATAAATGTATATATCAATAATAGTAGTAACAAAAATTCAATTAACAGTGCGCACATTACATGTTCTTATGTCCACTACAGAGGTATTAAAAAAAACGTGTAGAAAAATCGGGAATTATTTAAAACGATAATTGACTTTCATGATTGTTGACGTAAGAAAACGATTTGAAAGACACAGGCCACTTTCTTCGTATAATTATTTTCTGTTTCATTTCATACTCACTAACTGTCGTGCCTTGAACTTCAAATCAAACGGTGACGCGCGGACACCTTTTATCGAGACTGAAAAACGTGCTGACGATCTAATCCACCCCACCTCCCAACACGTTGTATTCTACTTATTTTTCAGGCTCCTACAACTAGCAGTGCACCCTCGCAGCAGGGCAGTTATAGATTTCCAGACTCTTGCCAAACAAGCGCAGACTGCAATTTTCTTGTAACTTACCAGCCTTCTGGCAACGATCACGTGGTTTTCGAAATAAGCGGCAAAGGCAACTGGGCAGGAGTAGGATTTAGCGATGACAAGCTAATGGTAATTATTAAAAACTGGATCTCGGTCATTCGGCTATAGTGAATCAAAGAATGATTTTCGCTAGATTTAGGATGGGAGGGGGATGGTCTGTTTTAAAATTCGTTTAACGTAGTAATTAAAAACCTTTTTAAAAGGCAAAATTTGTTGCTTTGAAGTATTTCTTTTTCGGTCCCATAAATAGTGTTGCTACGCCACGTGACTTACCACGGCCGATTTTTGGTAATTTATTTCGTTCCAAATTTAAGTCATTAAATATATTTTGTATCAATGACGTGACCATCAGCAAAAGGTTTTGGGAACTAAACGGAGTTTTCCAATACTATATATTACTTTCTATAAACTATAACGTTTTCTTTTTAGAGAGGGCCTAGTACTAGACGAAAAGAATGGCTAATTACGCAGCAAACAAAGTTTAAAAAATTCCCGTTTCATATAACGTATTACTCTGTTAATTGAACAACAAGGAAGGACAAACAGGAGGTTCTGAGTGATTTCTCATGCCGTAATCCAAAAATTCCAACTTTGGCATAATTTAGGAAGTGGTCAATCATGTGACTTTAACAGACACGGTGTACCATCCCAAACATCATGTTTCGCTGAAACCATGCCTGAAGCCATGCCTTGCTTCACGCGAGGAATTCTAGCATTCTGATTGGCCCAACGACAACAGGTTGTCAGGTCATCTCCTAGCTGTAGCAATGGCGCCTTCGTCAAGTAATACCTGTTTACTATTCTTTACCTAACGGTGATAACATGAAGTACGGTTAATTGTACTCATAATTCAGCTCTTTTCAAGCATTAAATTTTAAGTAGAATAAAGCTATCTCAGAAGTGCTTGCTCAGCAAATATTGCGTTAACTTTTTTCTCTTATTTCTCTGAGCAACTCGAAATTTTTATATTTGTAATAGTATTGTATTCATAGTATAAGTCATTGCCATTATTGTAATTTCCATTTCAAAATTTTATTTATCGTAAATTAGTTTCGAAGATCCCATTTGGGAAAACTAATGAAGGATATTGTATTGTATTGTATTGTATTGTATTGTAATCATTGCGATCCAACGTCTCTCCATTTTCAGGAAAAAGTTTTCATCCATGTAATTTCTTTAATTTTTCTTTGCACAGCCTAATACGGACATGCTTATTTGCATCAGCGTTGAAGAACAAAGTGGCCATTATTTCGCAACAGGACGGTCAGCACCAGTTATGACAACTCCAGTAAGTATATCAAATTCAGCTGTTGTTTTTGTTTTTGTTGATGTTCTTTGATATGAAAATTCTCGAATTTGATCAACTGATTGCTTTTCTTGGGCTCGTAATTAAACTCATCTCATTATTCGAGATGGGAACCTGAATGGTTCGAGTCATTTCGCATCCCTCGTGCTGTCACCTTACACAAAGCGTTGAACATTTTATTTTATAGGGAGTCGGTTTTGCTCCAATATCAATAACAAACAACATTTTCAGTGATTTTAAGACGTCAATATAAATACTCTAGATGACGTTCCAAGAAGGTTAAAAACAAACATGATATAATTCACAAGATTGACAAGATTCATTGTCATTGTTACACGCTAAGAATACAGGGCAGTTCAGCTTTGTGTTAGCATGAAATATCATGGATACCACTGTTGCCATCAATCTAAATTTCAAACGTATTATGAGAAATTCTGTTCAATTGTGTCATGATTTTGTATTGTTTTCTTATATTTCATTTCTTTCATAGACACCATCTGCGGTGGAGATTATGGAGCATTCGTTTGAGGGTGGTGTGGTGAAGTGCAAGTGCGTAGTTCATTTGTTCTCATTTACTCTGTTACACTTTTCATAAAGAGAGTGCATTCGGGGGCTTATTTTTTATAGTTTAGAGTGGGGCAGACCTCTCTAGGCGGTAAGGGATTTGTTTTGCTTTGTTTTACATATGTAAGCATTGCTCCCTTGAATTTTACACGTCGGGAGCTAATTGTTTATTGCTTCTGATTACTTTTGTAACGAAAGCATTTATTAGTTACTATTCTCGATGGATGATTCGTAAAATATTGGGCAGTTTCGGATAGTTTACTATGGTAGAGCTAAATTAATTTTGGAAGCAAAAGAAAAAAGTAAGGTAGAAACATTTCTCCTTTTTACGTCACTACGATGTGCCCTATAGAGCGAAACCTGGGGCGCTTACCATTTGTCAGAATTGGCCAGCCGGACCGCTCAATCAGCCGTAAATATTATTCCATTATTTGCCAGAACTGGTCGGCCAGACTGGTAAATTTGTAAATAGTATGCACCCTTTTGAGCGAGTCTTCAAAAATATGCATTCTAGCTACAAACGGACCGGTCTGGCCGGCCAGTTCTGACAAATGGTAAGCGGCCCAGGTTTTGCTCTGTAGGGCTCAGTCGTTATTTTAAAAAGTTCAATGCTACCATTGTTACCTTTAACCGATATTTGTATTTTTGACAAACTCACATAAAACCAGTTTGAAATTTTTGGCCAGAAGAGCTGTGCTTTTAAAATTATATCTTTTTTCCTGCTATATTTTGTTGTCACTTCTTAAATTTCCATATTACACTTATTTTGTCGATTCCTGTTTATTTGGATATGAAGAAATGATTGCTGCACAATTATTGCCAAACCAAACGGAGACGCAAGCCAACTTACGTACAGACTTTAGTTGGCTATGATTTTGTTTGAATCGTTTTCCTGACTTCCTTTTTAACCTGTGAATACGCGAATCGTAATGAATGGGTTATCACAGACGGTGGCAAATATGCAAATGAGCACTCGCTCACTCGCTCCTTCCAGAATTGAAAAAATTGAAAATTTATATTTAACTTCATTTCGGCACCTTTTTGTTGGGAAGGGTCGCTGAAATATGAGCCAGCGATGTGTAGATCATTTCTTATTCACGGGTTGGCTCACAGGAACCTTTGATTAACTCGCGAAAGCGTTGATGAAGTTATAGCAGTTGGGGCAAATTTCTGTTGATAGCTCGGTCGCTCGGTCGGTTGATTGATGGATAAACGTTTCTTCCATTATTTTAGGCACAGCTTTCGAAAATTAAAAGCGATCTGGAGACTTCAGATTTTCAAGACTTTATGAAAACGCTACGGCAGGGTAAATGTTAATTTTAAGTGTCTGAAGCTTTGCTGCTTTGGCAACCTCTATAAAAAAAGTTAAGTAAGTTTAAGTACTTTATTTCTAAATTTGTAACCCAAATCATTCGACACTGAAGGAAAACCTGTGGTGATGTTTGTCATTAATTACCGCCGCGACCCAGCAAAATGTCAACATGTAACCCATGGAACTGCTCCTCATTACGTTTTCTACTGAACAACTGTGTATACAGACCTTAAATATCACACATATCATGTCGTGGACTACATACTATATAAAAAAAATATCTAGCTGTGTTTGTAAAAACATACCGTAATATTGCGTGAAACTGAAGTTACAAAGCACTTGCATGGATGCGTTTATATATGTATGAAAATTTAATACACTTTCAATGACTCTTTTCCTGTCGGAGCTCGAGTTACCAATTGTAAATATTCGCTAAAAATATTCAATTTGCACTCGGGTAACCTCAAACTCTTTAATATTCATTAACAGATAAAGCCCGTCGTGCTCAAAACCTATGGCCCAACTTTCTCAACTCGAACCTAACCGCCGGAAATAACGTACGCTTATATATACTGTAACGACGCTATGAATTTTCGGTGAATAATCTTCTATTTTATTAAAGCTTTTCCTATTCACGAGTTGGCTTAAAAATGCCTGTGGTTAGTCGATTGGAGACGTAATATTGCGGTTAACTATCATCAAATCTAGTGAGGCGTAGGAATACTCCTAAATGCTTTCGTCCTGCGAGCAACAAATTAGCTTGCTGAGCCCGAGACTCAGATAGGCCATTGGGCTCCTAGTAAATTTTTGACGTCTAAGTGAGATAATTGTTCCATGTTTTAATTATTGTGATGAAATAATCAAGAATATTATTATCGTGTTTATAGAATTTTGAGGGAGAAAAACCCAGGGATAGATAACTTTAGAGATCTGAATCAAGAATGGTTCCTTTTGGGAGCGATTGGACCTTTGAACGGTAGGCTTGTATAATCCATTTTCAAATTTTGTGTTCTACTTTAAAAGTTGTTACTGCATATAGAATTTGCTATTTGATGGTCTACTATTTTTGCAGAAGTTCTGTTATCTATAATAGGAAAGAATGAAGATTAAAAAAAAAACTTTGACTTGTAGGGGAGATTAAGAAGCGGCGTTCGTTTTAGTTGTAGTGAAACACTGAAGCGAAGCGATTAAATAACTGAGCATCGAAGCAATATTTACTGTTAATATGCACTTTACTATCAATACAGGTGCAGGTAACTCAATAGAAATTCATACAGAAAGACAGGCTTCAAGTTCTAGAGTAGACGTCATAAAAGCTGGAGGAGCAACTGGAGGAAACGTGATACCGACAAACGTCCTCGTTCACGGTATATATACAGTGTATATTACATTAATATATATACTACTAGAAATACGTGACTCGCAGAACCTCGCGAAGCTCGGGGGAGGATGCACTGCAAAATTTTAGCGATGTGGGAGGGAGAGATGGAATTTCTGATTTAAATGGAGAGTTTGGGTTGCTTGCTGGCAATGACCTCATTTAAAGTTGAGACATTTTCGTTCTCAGTCTCTTCAATTTAACTTGTACTTTGTGCCCTGTCTTCCTAAAATAAAATAAATGGGAGCTGGTGTTGGCCAGTGTTGGGTTTTGAGCTGTGGGTCGCTGTAACTGCCATGGGACTGCTGCCCCCCCCCCCCCCCCCCCCAATCTTCATTAATTTTGGGAAGGAAAATTAGTCTGAAAGTGGATGTATTAAGTACTGTTGTGGACATGGGTCTAGGACAATATGCAGCGGTGTTCTGTTTATTTTGATTGTCTCAATTAAATTCCATTTTTGAAACTTGTGAGCTAGTGCTATCTCCTGTTCCCTTTACATACTGCTATAGTTTTTGTTCTATATACTGGGAATCAAACAATTGGTAATGCAATTCTCTATTCGTTTGAATGGTTGAGATCACAGGAGGTTACTGCTGCTGAAAAGTGATGTTGTCCAAAAAATAACAATTCAATGGTGAAAGTGGTATGAGATTCTCCCAGCAGTAACAATACTATATTTTGGATACAGGTCATGGGAATTACAAAACTGATTACAAAACATGAATATTCAAGATGAAGCAACAGATTCTCTGCAAATACCATAAGCAATGTATAGAGACCTGGATGGAGAATTTGTAGGTTAAGACCAGGACTTAGGCCTTCATGACCAGTTAGCGCCTTTAAAAATCTTGAAATGAAAATTAATTTGTTGATGCACATTCTCCTTACTGGTGTCAATGCAGTTCACATAGCCATATAACTACAGTGAATTTGTATTCAATTTCCACAGACAACTTATGTTGAAGGTGATCAGGTTCTCAATTTGTATAATCTATGTACTTGCTCGTACACCGATATTGTGAGGAGATTTAAGATACTGATCACCGTTCCAATAATAAATGTGAATCAGTAATGTTGATGTGTCATGTGTTTAGCTACATGTATATGGTTGCTACACATTGACATTAGCTGGTCATGATTGCTAACAGAAAATAGTTTTTTTCCTAACAAAATGTTTTTATACAAATTGTAAACAGAAATTCTCCTTACCAAACCATTCGAATGTTATTTCTTATTGAACTATTTTATGAAGAATGCTGTAAACTCAAGATACTGTATACGTATAGGGCAACTCGATCACTGTTTCATTCACAAACAATGCTACATCATGTAAATGTTGTATATTTGGGAAATAATTTCCACCTGTGTGATCTGTAGTTTTGATCATTTATCTGTAGTTTTGATCATTTAAAAAGTTCCTTAGTGACGTTAGTGAGAATATCAATAAACATCAAATTACAGTGTGTAGTAAGAGAATTAAGTCTTAGTTTTCAGTGTTTGATTATCCTCTCAGTAGTTTAGCCGGTGATTTGAGCTACATTTCTTCAGCTGAAAATTTCTTAATCGCTCTTCTCCTCTGAGCCTTTCCTGTAATCAGTGTTTGCTTTTCCCTACCGTATCAGGTATGAAAGATATTCGTCAGGAGTATTTAGCTGATCGTGTAATTCTTGCCGCCTCACGTTGCGTCTATACAAACAGAATCATTTTGTCCAACACTTCCAGCCGGTGTCGCCTCTCCTGATCGGTTTCGTTCAGAATTCTAATGGCGGCATTTTGTCAAGGCGTTTGAATCTAGTCAAACGATGTGCCTAGGCTGTTCGAAGTATTTGTAATCTATGCTCTCTTTGTCTCTTCGATCGCGATCGCGCTGAATTTAAAGTCACCGTTCGGCGGAGTTTCGGTGGTTAATTTTCACGGACAAGGATTTCCAGCCACTTGTGGAATCCAGATTTGTTGTCTTTGCTGTTCTTTCTCATTTGCATCAGAAATTGGTTGTGTTTCACCGAGAGTAAACATTTTTTCACAGACTATAAGTAAGGTTAAACGGCCGCCGGCACGGCCGCCATGAATAAACATGAATACGCCATTGTCAGCGGTCGCGATTTTTGTTGCCAGGCAACTGCCGGACACCATCAAGTATATATATATATACATATAAATATATTTTTCGCTCGAATTCACGCGGCTCAGCTCCCGAGGGACGACAAATTTATTAACTTCGCTACGCTCGGGCCTTCGGCCCTCGCTTCGCGAGGAAATTACAACTCATACCTACCGAAAATAAGCTGCTAGTAATAATTACAACAACTTACAATAATAATTACATATACTCAGGTAATATATAATTATAATTATAATACATTTTTTCATGCGTTTTTGAGAAAAAACGATCAACTTGAGCTAAAGACCATTGGTGTGGGTTACTGCAGACCGTTGCATTAACCCTATTCGGCCTGGGCTTTTTTTGAGTTCCTGAGCCTGGGGGGGGGGGGGGGGGGTCACATTCCCCCCTTCGTAACTTCAAGAGCATTAAGGCTACGACAATGAAACCTAGAGGGTACATAGTACGTCCGAAACTGTCTCCTTTGCGGTCCGCACAATGGAACGATGACGTCATATGACGTAGTTATTAGGAAATTAGTTATACGGCGGCCATTTTGGATCCGCCATCTTGGATTTCTGAAATTTTTTAAAACCTCTTAAAAACCGTCCAAATTCACTCAAAATTAATCAAAACCAATAAATAAACGCTAAATGACTTAAAAATATAAAAGTTATACCAATAAACATAGTTTTTCTTCATTCAAAGGTACAAATATGCAAATTTAAAAAAACATGGCTGTCAAAATCTTGTTGCCATGGAAACATCAAGTCACGTGATAAAAAATTTTCATACAAAATTGTTGCCAGATAAATTTTAGGAAAAGTCACAAAGTTTGATGGCGTTTGCATACATATTAAAGAAGTTATGAACGTTCAAGGTTAGCGCGGGCACTTTGTGCCCCCCCCCCCCCCCCCCAGGCCGAATAGGGTTAATATGTGTAGCAGGCTGCATAAAACAAAATATCAAGGTTTTTTGTCCGAATTTAACGAAAACACCTTCATATATTAAAATTTAATTTTCGTTTGAAAGTGTGCATCGATGGCGCAACGGTTAGTTGTCAAAATTAATTAATAAAAATTGCTTAATTGCTGTAGGAGGTCACTGGGTATTTTGTTTGTTTGCTGTTTTTTTCATCTTTCCCCTTTGTTTTCGATATTAACGCGAAAAGAAAAAAAAAACCTTTATTTTCCAAAGAAACGTTGTTGGAGATCGATGCTCGCATTGTGGAAAACTAGCAGTAAAAGGGAAGTAATATTAAGACCTCAAGAAAGACAAAATATTATTTAAAAAGTTCCTTAAACACCGCATTAAACCGGCGACAGCTAAGTTACTTTCCTGTCTTTACCAATTCGATCAACGAATGTTCACTTTCACCAATCTATTCGCACACAGTGGAGATAAAATAAAAAAACGTTCATACTACGGATTTCACATTTTATGGGTGCACACTATCATTGCTATTGAACATGGCGTTACTGCAGACCACTTTAAGTGCAAAAAGCAAGTTTAAATTAAACTTCCCCCGTCTACTCCTTAAAAATACAAACCATATTACATTCATTCACAAAGCGTCAATAAGTCAATAAAAAAAACATAGCTTTATCAACCTCTCTATAGGCTATATCTACAAAAATTGTCATATCTGTCGAAATAGCCTGTATCATGATAGCTCAGAAGGGACTTTTATTGGTAATTCATAAAAAGGATAAGAAAGGAGGAGTTTTATGATCCCTAGTTGGAAAGTTTTCTTTCTTCGTCGCTTCTAACGTCTGCCATGCTACCCAGTTCAAACAGTTCATTTAAGTGTTAACCGTATATGGAGCCAATTATCGCATTATTAATATGAAAGGACAGCTTTGTAGATACTATATTTCAGCGTCATAAGTTCAAAGCCGACGTGTGGCGTCTATTAATCGGGGATATTCTCATTAAAATTATTTTTTTAAATAAATACAATAAAATGCATTCAATTGAAAATGGATATAATCAATAAATTATTTATGTAACAATTGAAATAGTTATCATAATTAATACTCTAATCCCAACTTATGTGTCAATGCAACTTTCCAAGAAAATATGACTGACTTAAGGTGAGATGATTGATAATTATATTTTTACTGATGTTTTCATTGGGTTTTAAACGAGAAAATGTGACATTATATCATAATAAAATTGTACTTCGCGAGGACCAATTTACACATTCACTGGAAAACTTGAACCACTTACAGACTTCACTAAAGTTAGTTAAATCTCTGTAAAATGTCTATATTTCCTTTGTAAATTACGAACTCTGTAAACGTGCACATTCCCAGAGATTTTGTAACTTCGTAAAAAGTCTGTAAATTACAGCACATTTTCTGCGCTAAGATCGCATAAAATGTGTATGTAATCTTGATGTTTTTCTTGTAAATTTTGTGTAAAATTTACAGAGATTTTATGTTACAAACAACAAATCTCTGTAAAATCTTTCTACTTTCTCTGTAAAATGGCACGAGAAAAAAAATCTCTGTAAACCAGTAAATATAAAATCTCCTTATTATCTCTGTAAAAAGTGAGTAAAAAAACTTAATGAAATGTTTGTAAAATGTACACAAAAAAACTACACAAAATGTCACAGAAAAGTACATACAATGCTCGTAAAATGTATGTATTTTTGCACTAAATCTATTCAAAATGTCCACATTTTCTCTGTAAAATCAGCATGTATAAAAGGAACGTGTGAAACACGCATAGCATAAAATCTCACTAAAATATCTGTAAAAAGTAAACGAAACATTGCATAAAATGTTAGTTAAATGTCCACAAATAAACCACACAAATGTCTCAGAGAAGTTCATATAATGTCTGTAAATTTCTAAAATTTTATTGTTAATATAAATTCTTGCAAAATGTCTACATTACTCAATAAAATGTAGCTGTAGGAAAAAAATATTACTACAGTTAAACAAAAGGATTGAACAACTTTACTGCCTTTTGTTTAATAAGGGCGTGGTCGCACTACAGTCAAAAACAAAAATCCACCTATGCAAAAATCGAGGAAAACAAAAGAAACCGCTCCGGTGGGACATGCTTTCTGTGGAATGTTTCTGTTTTTACATTGTATGTCATTTTGCACGGGCGGATGTTTGTTTTTGACTGTAGTGCGACCAGGCCCTACATGTAACTCTGAAGTTCAAATAAAACTAATGGCAGCAGAATGCAACTGTTTTAAAATGTATGATTTTAAACACCAGAGTTATACATTGTATTAAGTGAAATAAAAAGGTCTTCAGTAAGGCTCAGTTCACACTTGGTGCCTGAGAATTAATTATCGGGCACTGAAGTGAGCACTGGCTCTCTGTGCAAAAGCATATTTCGTTGCTTAGAAGCACTTGACCCTCAATCCACTGCTTTACATACCCATAACTCCCTGCTACGCTTATGTTTCAAAATGCTGTCTGACAGGTGCCCAGTGTGTGACATACATGTACAATGTAGCTCAAGTCTCAATATACAGCACAATCAAATTTCAACAAAGTTACATGAAGGTGTTCATTAAGATATATTTCAATCTGTTAAATCTTGATATAAGCTATATATTTCCTCTAAAAGTGGTATGCCCAAAGAAACCAATCATAGACAATCTCAGGGAGAAAACCTGCATAAAAATCTTATCTACAACTCCAAATAATGATTGTTTTAGAAGGTAAATCTAATAATTCTCTTTTATAATTTTGTTCTCTACAGTCATGTAAATCTCTAATTTAATTAAAATGTATAAAAATTCTGATAAATAAAACCTAAATGCTGTCAAATAAAACCTAAAATACAACACACATAATGGTCTGATACATGGGAAATACTTCTATAAAAAAAATTAAATAAGACATTAAATTCATCAATTGTACTTTCATGAAAATAGCACTACAATACTATATGGCATTTTTAAGATAAATTCTTACTTAATATTTACTTATCTGGATTGGATTATAAATAAAAAATCACATGTAATAAACTGTAACATTAATGTTTGCCTTGGCCTAAGGGACGGTCCATTTAATTTTTGTTGGGGGGGGGGGGGGGGGGGGGGGGGGGGTTGGGGCAATTACCAAAAAAAATATTCCTGCAGAAGAAATTTAAGAGAAAAAAAAATCGTGCACAAGAAAGCATGTTAAAAAAAATTCAAGCATTAAGGTAAAAAAAAATTCTTGCAAATAGTGATGCTGGAAAAAAAAATTCATGCTCAGAAGAAATTGCCCACCCCCCCCCCCCCCCCCCCCCCACAAAAATTAAATGGTCCGTCCCTAACATATAAAATTATTATAAACTTCCCTTCAATAATGTTTCCATATGTAGATTGTATTTGACATATAAATTTTCAATGTAATCTTTTATACTTTATGACTAAAGCTTCTTTGGAATAATTATGTTTGACCTTTTTGGAAAAGTCATGCCCAATTTGGTCAGCTCCTTTTTGAAATTTATTACTTTACATCACTAAGTTTCTTGGCCTTCAGAAAAACAATGCAGTAATTGATGCATAGGATGCTGAAATCTGAAAGGAAATAAAATAATGCAAGTCAGAATGTATTTTTTTATATAATTATTTTAAACAATGAGTTTGAGAACTCCATCAAACCAACTAGTCTCACACTAGCATTTCAAAATTTTGGAAAATATAGCCATGTCCTACACTGTACACAGAGTAGGTCGAAAACTTAAGGTTTTGTGATATACAAGAACAAGGCTTTGCTCCAGCAGTGCCTGGTGTTTCCTGGTAACTTAACTTTTGCCCTGAGTCAAGTAGGAAATCTAAGTTTTTGCATAAAACTCATAATGCTGAGCACCCTGGTTTTTCACAGGTTCAGAGCTTTCGGTTTCCCGCAATCTTTCTCAGACCACAGCCTTGAAGAGCCACCGCTCTTGCTTCACAACCTGCCTTTTCTCCTACTCAATGTTGTCATCCCTGCCTAGTAACGGGTAACCTTGCAATATAATAAATCAGTTATTCAACAAACTCATCAAAATGATGTTGAATTTCCTGTATCTAACCACCACAAATATCAATCCCATTATAAATGTGTCAACTTACTATAAATTTATACTAGATTCTGTTTCAACAGCATCAGGTTGTTTGTTATCCTTGGTTCTGTCCTCAATCTATAAATTATGAACCAGAAAAATAACATTTTTGACTGACAGTATACATGTAGGGTTAGTGTTTTCACAAGGAATTCATCTATGTACAGGGAGTCATAATTTATTGGTTATCATTAAGTTAAGAAAACAGAGCATCATATCACAAAAATAATGAATTGAAACAAAAGCCAGAGGAATTCTGCAAACTCTAAATACGCTCAGGGCTGGAAATAACGGCCGGTCAACGGACAATGTCCGGCCTGATTGAGGCTTTGACCGGTCAAACGTTCGTCTTGCCGGTCATGTTGACCGGTCACATCCATAGTGATCCTTTCAAAACTTTAGAAAATCAAACACAATAAAATAGCTGTTGTTTACTACGCATTTAAGTCTTAAATAAATATCGCAAAGTTATCCTAGAGTTATCGTAAAGTTACCTGTAAAGCTACCGTAAAATTATCGCAAAGCGGCTAACGTAACGTCCCCGTAAAACTACCGTAAAGTTATAGCAAAGGTACCGTAACGTTATTGTAAAGTTCCTGTAAAACTACCGTATAGTTATAAAAGCTATTGTAAAGTTATCGTAAACGATTACGGTTACTGTAACGTTATCGTAAAGTTCCCGTTAAACTACTGTATAGTTACGAAAGTTACCGTAAACTATCGCGTAAACGGTTACCGCAACTTTAATGAAAGCTACCGTATAGTTATCACAAAGCTATCATGCCGTTATCGTAAAGTTAACGTTATATCGTCAAGTTGCCGTAAACTACCGCAAAAGTTATCCTAGAGTTATCGTAAAGTTGCCCGTAAAGCTACCGTAAAATTATCACAAAGCGGCTACCGTAACGTTAGATTTACCGTAACGTCCCCATAAAACTACCGTAAAGTTATAGCAAAGGTACTGTAACGTTATTGTAAAGTTCCTGTAAAACTACCGTATAGTTATGAAAGCTACTGTACAGTTATCGTAAACGGTTACGGTTACTGTAACGTTATTGTAAAGTTCCCGTAAAACAGTACCGTATAGTTACGAAAGCTACCGTAAAGTTATCGTAAACGGTTACCGCAAAGTTATCGTTAAGTCCCCGTAAAACTACCGTATAGTTATCGCAAAGCTACCATGCCTTTATGGTAAAGAAGTTTCCGTAACGTTATATGATATCGTAAAGTTGCCGTAAACTACCGTAAAGTTATCGCAAAGCCATCGTAACGTTACCGTAAAGTTGCCGTAACGTTATCGTAAAGTGCTGATAAAACTACCGTAAACGGCTATAACAAAGCTACTACAAACGTTTACCACTGAGTTAGCCATTGATTGTGTGTGTGTTTGAGGGGGGGGGGGGGGGGGGGGGGGGGAGAGAAGGGGGTGGGGTCATATTGTGTACTTGTGCAAAATTAAATTCGTTATATTTGACCGGCCAGAAATTACGTATGACCGAGCTAAAATTTATTTGGGCGGTCATCTTGACCGGTGGACGTCCCAAAATTATTTCCAGCCCTGACGCTGTTACTCCTCTGGTTGGAATGCCGTTATCACAAATAAGACTCTGCATGTGTTGTCTGGTAATGTGGCAGTACTCATTTACTCCTAATGTGCAACGAGGTACTGCAAGGGTAAAGTAAACACTTAAACAACTTGGGAAGTAAAAACTGATTGACCCAGGACTTCAAATATCAGCAAGTCAGTGCAAATGCTCAAGCTCTCAAAAATTTATAAATGAGTTTTCCTGTTTCACTTTTCTTAAAGTGTGTTAATTTCCCAGTGTTCCTGCTGGTAATATGTACAATGTAGTGAGTAAGGGAAGGGGGAGGGAGAGGGGAAGGTGAGGCTACACATGTACGTTCGAACCCTAAACACTGCACTTCACGAGTAACCACAAAGTATCAAGAAATAATAACAAACAAAACCCATTTTTATCTTGTTCTGACACTATTCATCAGTATGGTTGCTTGCACATGTGTTTGTTTGTTTGTTTATTTCTTTATTCAGGGCTTAATTCATAACAACATACTTACTTGTGTGTTGTCATGCACAGTGTCACTGCAATAATCACTACAATGTACATGTATCTTCTTCTACAGTGTACCCTATTATTCTGTTTTGTAATTAGAAAAAAAAAATTGTTAGAAGAATAATGTCAGTTGTTTCATTGTTTACGTGTAGATTAGTTTGATCACCTGAATTGTTGATACGCACAATGTACAGTAAATTAAGGCTGATGTTTTGAGGACTAGCACTAAAAAACATTACCTTTTTAATCCTTTTATACATATATGGTGGCAATTTACTTTATCAACAAGGCTGATAACACTAACATTTTGTTTCACTCCCCCACCAATTCATTATCACAGTTTCATTTGAAACCAACTGCTTTATGTTCATGTGTCTATCATAATTATACATGCAAGAACAGCACAAATTATGCTCCTGTACATGTATAAACATAACACAGAGTCACGCAACTCCTGCATAGTTTAAAGTCTACTCTGGGTTGTGCTATTGAGACCATGACTACAGAATCTATCCTCAAAGAGACAGGTGGAGTCCATAAGCAGAAGTTACATGTACAGTAATATTGATGTCTATGATGCCCACATGCACTCTTACATGCATGGGAAAGTTAGAAATCAAGAGGAATTCCCATGGTGATGCAATGCATTGTAACTTGCAATACAGTGTACATGTATCAGGCTGGGGGTTAGTCAAAATAAAATTAATCAACAAGTTCCATTGCTGCAAGATGAAAGATATTATACACATACCTCTGGCTCAGACCATTCTACAATTGTACATGTACACTGTACATCTTTTTCATTACTGCATGTTTTAGTACTGTAGTTTTGTCACTCAGTTTTCTAAGAAATAAAGGAAATAGTCACCATTTAGATCAAAAACTATAAACTTTGACTACATACATGTACACCTGTACAAGTATTAGACAACCAAGGCTGTGCTCTAAGAAAAATAGTTGGGAGCCCGAAATCTCCAAGCACTTGAAATCTGGGGTGCTCAGCATACAGTATAAGTTTGGTGCAAAAACAAAGATTTCCTGGTTGCCCAAAGGTAAAATTTTGCATTGTTGGGCTGTGCTCTAGCAACACACAGTGGCCCGTAGCATACATGTATCACTTTTGACCTTGGGTGATCAGAAAGTGTACAAACATGTAGCTTTTCACAAAACTTATAAGCTGGCACCAATAATGTAGATTTGGAGCACAGCCTATGTTGTGCTTAAAACTATCCTTGATTCTATTTTTGTTTTATCCTCATTAGCAAACATTCCATGTATCTCACACAGACTAAAGAAAAAAAAATAAGTGAAGATGCAACAGCTACATGATCAATCAACATACATGTACAGCAACAAATTAAAATTGCCTTCTTTTCTGGTGGGCCTTTCTCTTTACAAAGAGCCATCTGATATGACATTTATGAACTACAGCTGTACATGTATTATAATCATACTAAAAAATACACTGAACTGAGGACGTTTACAAAACATGGACCCGGGTCCATGGACAATCTGATAGATCACCCCTAATTTTTGTCAATTTAAGGATGGACTGTGGACTGGGGACAGGGTATAAAACACAGTCTTAAGTTTTAATAAATATGACATTCAACATCAAGTGGTATTTTAGTATTATTTTACTTGCATTTTATACAATGTATGCAGTTTGATTCTTGGCCGGTACTGTTGGGGCAGGAGGCGAACAATGATGTGAAGTTTTAGTGCCCTCCCCACAGATTTCCTTCGATGCATGTAGAACAAGAAGGACTGGGCCAAGTCCCAAGCTACACTGTACAGTGTGCTATTACATGTATTATGACATGCAGACAATCCCATGTGCTTTTCTTTTGGATTCGGTTAAAACGAAAGTCTAGTGGAGTATAAACAAACACATGCCAAAGCCACCATACTACATGTAATTGTTTTCATTCTTTCTACATGTAGGTGCTTCGTGAATACTCGCAAAGAGCAGTGTTTTCAGTTTGAGTTCTCGGGGAGGGAAGGGGAAGGTGAGGCTATGTTCGAACCTCAAACACTGCTCTTCACAAGTATCCACAAAGCATCTACATTGTAGAAATAATAACAAACAAACCAATCTTTATCTTGATCTGACACTGTCTTTTCATCAGTATGGTTGCTTGCACATGTGTTTGTTTATACTTCACCAGGCCTATCAGCATTTTCTTGACAGCACATGCACAACAAATCCAAAAGAAAAGCACATGGGATTGTCTGCATCCCATAATTATAGTACCTTGGGTCCAGTCCTTCTTGTTCTACAGTACTTGTGTCTTGACGTGGCTGCTTGAAGTTGAATGTCATATTTATTTAAACTGAAGACTGTGTTTTATACCCTGTCCCCAGTCCATCCTTTATAATAATGACAGAAAAATTCAGAAAAAAATATACTATATTAAAACTGACGAAAATTAAAGGTGGTCCATGTACCTGGGTCCATGTTTTGTATACTGTATGTCCTTGAACTGAGTATTGCCATTTTTGGTACTAATTAACTGAGCAATGTTCGCCTTTTCCAAAGGTTTTACCTCCAACAATTTAGCATGTGTACATAACAAGTCAGTGGTCTTATGGCCTACAGTAACGTATGGTTTCCTAAGCATGGACGACCAAAGGCCCCAGCAAATAAGAAAATAATACTGTTACAGGTACTTCATGTTAAAAATCAACATCACTTGAACAGAATTGCAAGATTGAAAGAAATATTAAAATTCAAGTTTTAGTTTCTTATAAGCTTATTTATTCAAATGAGCAGGCTGAAATTGGTTCTGTTCTGGTGTACCAATACACAAGGACTAAAACAAAAGACAAAACAAATTACAACGTGAAATCCCTTGCGAAGTGAGCCCGTACAGTCACCAAGACAGAACCCTGAAATTCGTAGAAAATCTTCAGTACAGGTAGCCAAAAATAATATTTAAACTGGTTTACATTTTTAACGTAAGCTTACTTACCTTTGGGATCACAAGGGCAGCAAGAATGAAGCGCTTGAATTGGTGTAGCATTTATTGAGAACTAGCCAACTTGACTTAACGATGGATGTAGGTTGGAAGCAATCGAATGCATAGCGATCGTTGATATTTAGTAAAAACATTGCATGCAGCTTATTCAGAAAACGTGAAACGAGAAAAAGGCTAAAATCACAAGTTGTCTTTTCAAAGCAAGTGAAGTTTTGAGCGCTGAAAGCGAGCAGCAAGACAGTAACAACCGAGTAATATTAAACATGGGAGTTCGCTGGGAGTTCGTTAAAAGAAGCGCCAACACGAACTGCCCGCCGGGAATGACTCGCTTGCGCATGATCAATTCGCGCCCAAGACCTCTCGGCCGAGCGACCATTGTATTCACCATTATTATTTTTCGAGCTCACATACGGCTTTTTCAATGCATTTTTTTTAATCTCTCGTTCTTCGGAAATCATTCCTATTTCCGTTCCAGGTAAATCCAGGCTTTAAAAACACCTCTTTCAAGAGCTGTTTAGGCAAGGCTAAAATATTAAAAAGCTGCGTCAGCTATTGACATGTGAAGTAAAGATGGTATATAAGACACATACCTCATACAACAGTAATACCGCCGTTGAACTCTGATCTGTGTCTTGAATTTTGAAATATTATCTTTTCTTTGAAAGATACGTTTTTTCCCGCTCTCGCTCGCGAAGCGGCAATCGAGGGTCCTGAAAGGTGTGCAGGTGTGTCGCCTGCAGACATTCCGCCATGTTGTTTTTGTCATAAAAATATGCATGCTCAACGTTTTTGGCTTGATTGCACCGCTGTACACAAATATCGTTGACCGCAAGACAAGTGAAAAAATAAAATATTCTCATATTCCTATCGTAGAATTGGCCGTAAAATAGGCACTTTTAACAGTTTTCTGATGGATTTGGCCGGATGGCCGGATTTGGGTTTCCAGACCTAGATCAGTATTAATACTTGAAGTAAAACAAAAGAAACGGCAAACTGATCCTTACGGCAGAAAAACAGAACACTCACTGAAGCAAATAAAATAAAAGTGGAATATAATAGTGCCCAATATTTCGCTTTGCAAAACAAAGCTTCTTCAGGGGCTAGCACTATGAATGATTACAACTGTAAAACCGTTGTACAAGTGGCTTTGAAAAAACTAAAGAATAACAAAAACAATGAATATGATTGGTGAAGGGTTTGACGGATGATAAACTAAACTGACTAGTGATGAGAAAGTTAACGAAGTTCGTCCTGTCTGTTGATTCCAAGTGGTTCTAAACTACTACAAACTAAACTAAGGAAACCAACCAGCGAGAGAGATCAGATCGGTGCCTCCAGCAGGAGCTTACAGATGCAACCACCCACGCTGTTTGACTTGTCAGTTTATTCAACAAGGCCAAAAGAAATACATAACATGTAATTCTAAAAACCTGATCTATATGATGCAATGTAAAAATTGTTTTAAACGTAATATACCGTGTCAATACATCGGAGAAACAAAACGCAAACTAATATAAATGAACGCTTTGGTGAAGATCGCCGCTCTGTAGAGAATCGACATCACCTCAGCTGCCCTACTCCTATATCAGAACACTTTAATCTACCAGGCCACTCTACTAAGACAGGGGCGGATACAGGGGGGTGGATTGGGTGGCTAGCCACACCCCCCCCCCCCTTTAGACCGTCGGTTTTAACAGTTTTCTTTTTAATTGCAACAATGAAAAGTTCTATAGACTTAAGCAAATACCCGTAGCCACCCCACATAAAAAAAATCCTGGATCCGCGCCTGTAAGGATATGTAACTTATACCACTGGAATTAATACGTAATAGCAGAGACTCTGTACGAAAAGTGCGTGAAGCATTTCGCATAGACAAACTCCAGACGTTACAACCACTTGGAAGCAACAGACGCGACGAAGTTCATTAACTTTCTCATCACTAGTCAGTTTAGTTTATCACCCGTCAAACCCTTCACCAATCATATTCATTGTTTTTGTTATTCTTTAGGTTTTTCAAAACCAATTGTGTAACGGTTTTACAGTTGTAATCATTTATAGTGCTAGCCCCTGAAGAAGCTTTGTTTTGCAAAGCGAAATATTGGGCACTATTATATTCCACTTTTATTATATTTTATTTTATTTGCTTCTGATTCTGCTTCTGTTTTTCTGCCGTAAGGATCAGTTTGCCGTTTCTTTTGTTTCACTAAGGGAATTAGTTAGACTAGTTAAGACCAGTTAAGCATTGACTGGACATGCTTAATGACAACTGTCCCATTCCAATTACGACGTCTTTTTCCATTAATCCCATTTCCCAGGGCAAAAACAGGCCAATTCCAGCTCACATTTTACCCCTTTAGGACCCTCGCAATCTCTTATGTGTGTGCTTTCACGTTTGAGTAGATGTCGGACTGTTGCACCCCCTGTTCACTCAAAATAAAGAGTTGTATCAACTCACTTTATTGGGTTAAGAATTCACTCATATTTTTAATTTGAGTGAGAAGCACTGACTCACTGCAGTGAGTAAGTTTTTAATCGTATGTTTGAGTAAAAGTGACTTTCACTTGATTTTCTCAAACTAAGGAGTTGTTTCAACTCACTATGTTGAATTAAATATTTAAGTTAAATTTTAAGTAAACTAACTCAAAATATCGAGTAAAATGCCTACTCTGCTAAACAAAATTAGTCAGTTTTATTCTTTGCGTCAATTTACAGAGATTTTATAATGCCCCGCTTGCGTCAATTTACAGAGATTTTATGATGCCCCGTTTGCGTCAATTTACAGAGATTTTATAATGCCCAATTTGCGTCAATTTACAGAGATTTTATAATGCCCCGCTTGCGTCAATTTACAGAGATTTTATGATGCCCCGTTTGCGTCAATTTACAGAGATTTTATAATGCCCCATTTGCGTCAATTTACAGAGATTTTATAATGCCCCGTTTGCGTCAATTTACAGAGATTTTATAATGCCCCGTTTGCGTCAATTTACAGAGATTTTATGATGCCCCATTTGCGTCAATTTACAGAGATTTTATAATGCCCCATTTGCGTCAATTTACAGAGATTTTATAATGCCCCGTTTGCGTCAATTTACAGAGATTTTATAATGCCCCGTTAGGTAGGTAAACTTTATTTATATTACGCGTTGTCAATTCATAATACATGCTCTTCCGTCGAGCCTTAAATGACAATAGATTAATTACTTAACAAAATCAAGTTATCTAACTAAATTCATTATTCATACGGGATTATACTAAAAACTATAAAAAGTTTCCTTTGTTAATAATAATAATAATAATAATAATAATAATAATAATACAGAGACTTATATAGCGCACATATCACACATGTTTCATGGCGCTTTAATGCATGATTTAAAAGAGCTAAGAGTGGGCTACATCTTAGCGCTTAAAGGCAAGCTGTTCCAGAGAACAGAACCGTGATATTGAAAACTTCGTTTGCCTGCTTCAGTACTCGGTCTAGGAACGAAAAGGTTGTATTTTGAATTTCTTAGGTTATGTGAGTAAACACTGGATGTAGCTTTAAAAATTCTATTTAGACGATTCGGAGAAAGATTATGTTTGTTTGTGTCAATTTACAGAGATTTTATAATTCCCCGTTTGTCATTAGATGTTCCGCTTGGGGACCACATTAATTTACAGAGATTTGGTAACTGAATTAACATTAAAATTACGCAGTGCCATTTACAGACATTTTATATTAGAAGTCTAGGCATTATGAAATCTTTGTAAACAGCAGATTTACAAACATTGTTGGCAGATTTTGTAAAGTCTGTAAATTGTAAGTCTTTCCTCTCATTACAGCTCCTAGGATTTATAAACATTTCACAAACATTTTATAAAGAACAAGACAATAAAACTATACAAAATGTCTGTCAAAAGAATTTACAGAGATTTTGTTTTTAACAGGCGAAAGTACCAAGTCTGTAAATTCAAGATTTATAGACATTTTATGAAGTCTGTAAATGGTCCAAATTTTCCAGTGATTCAGGCATTTATGTTCCAGTTATCGTACTTCAATTTTTATTTTATTTTATTCATTTGTAATGTTTTGTTTTCAAAACTCAACATAGGTATCCTGATGACACTTGCATGGATTCTGTTTGCATTTGTTGGCTTGTTTACAGCACGATACATGCGTCAAGTCTGGGAACCAAAAGAATTAATAGGGAAAAAAGCTTGGTTCACGGTTGGTATTATATTAATAAAACAATTATGCCCCAATGACACCATCGAAACCTTTCATCAATGTTTGAATAGTGACCAAAGAGTCTTAAAATAGAATATATACGATCTTTTAGGAAATACTTATGACTTTGATTACATCTTCAGTCGCTGTATGGTTTGACTTGTTCGATAACGCTCGTAAATGAGACTCGTCTAAGGTTCGGGATTGCAGAAAATCGGAATATACTTATTTGCATCTCATTGAATAAGAATAGAGCTCATTGTCTCAATACCTCGTTTTAACCCTCGGACGTTGCCACCTCCCTCTTAAGTTTTTTCTCCGATATTTTCAAGACCATTTAAGATTAGCATATGCCGTTTTCAGTAGCTAATCGTTTATTATTGAGACATATTTTGATAAAGTTTGGCGACAACCGGTTGCTATGGTAACGATATATGACGTCATAAGTAACATGTGGTCAACCCATTTTTGAAGAAAAATGCGTGTATTCACCTTTTTTCAGCGAAAAAACATATAAAATGCTACCAAAGGCATCAACATGTTTAATTGCATGTTATCTTGCAACTGTTGCAAACAATATTTGCAATTTCCGCATTTTCCGATAAATTTGAATTTTTAGTAAAATCCAAGAGGGCGGCCATCTTGGCGGCCATTTTGGATGACGTCACGGACCCCAGCAGCCCCACAACACATAATATTTACGTTATCTTGTAGAGCATATCGCGGGATATCTATTAGATGTAAAATATTTCCGAAACATTGCAACATCGCTAAAACCCAAAGGGGGGGAGGGGGGTGGGTTGTACCACGGTGGGGGTATAAGTTTACGTGTACGTTCGAGGGTTAAAAGAATAAAACTAATTTTCTGCAATCCCGCACTTCACGTTAAATGAGTTTCCCAGTCAGTTTAATTACAAACCGGTTGAGCGTTTTAGCCATATTTCTCTTATCGTCTTCTCTTATGATTTGCTTCAGTTCTTCCAATTATTTGCCATGTTTCGTCATCTTGATCCTACATGTTGCTCTCGCTTGCCGTTGACGTTTGAATGGCGTTCAAAATTTCCAGGAATACCAGCTACCTGCACAATACACCCACCATATAATAAGAAACAAGAGAGACCAGGGAAGAGTCCATGCCGTAACAACTTTTTCATTCAAGTATTCACCGTGAAATGAATCTTTGTGTGTTGTCGTTAAACCCAGCTCGGAGCTATTAACAACGTCTTCAACTTTTCTTCAACAGGTTCATCGAACGCTGATGACCACAACATTACTGCTGACGATCGCTGCAACAATTTTGATCTTCGTTCACGCAGAAGGGTGGTCTTCAGTAAGTTTATTTGTTCTTAATTGACTTAAATTGATTTAACAGAATTCCAAAAAGGTGTTAAAAAATAGTTTAAATAAATTTGAAAATAGTTTAAAGGAGAATTAAATAGCCCGGTTCAACATAAAATTGTCAAATCATATTTTCCATGGAAACGTCCAACAAGTTTTAATAGTATTAAGTCCGCTTCGTCGTTTTCCTGTACTTCTGTTTCAGCAAGATGCGTTTTGGAGAAAGTTTTTTCGTGCGTTATTTTCCAATTCATCTTTTAACCCATTTTAATCTTTGGCAATCGGCTTGAAACTTTCTTAATTATTGATAGCAAAGCTAACTAAAAAATCTTATTTTACAATAAATTTCACTTAAAAAAATCTATTCAACACTATTTACATTATTTTCTTAATTACTCTATCTGTTTATGGATTTATTATGACAGGATGCTGGGGCCCATCCATATTGTGGTATCATCGCGATCGTTTTTGCACTTATCCAGCCAATTATGGCAGCATTTAGACCACACCCTGGTGCGCCGAGGTATGTACACTTAACTCCATCGTAGACTTACATAGACTTAAATGTAGACAGACTTAAATATATAAGGACACAAGAATTAATAAGGCATCAGGGAAATTGGCTCATTGAGCTGGCAGATACCAGAAAACAGGCCGAGATTAAAAACATGATTCATGAAATCAAACCAGACTGGTTTAGCATATTTTACCCGCCATCCCTGATTCGATTTTTCCGCTGCTCACGAGTGAGCTCTGATATTCCTGTTTAGCCTGGACTTTCGTTGTCAAAATCACATACATATACATACCCCATACTTATTGAAGCTATAAAACAAGATCTAGCTACATGGAGTAGATACATGTGGACTAGCATTGTGTCCTCGGACGATAACATAACCACAAATAAGCATTGCATTAAATCAACTAAAACAAGGCTAGATTTGTACGAGTCATCTATCCTACAATTTCGAAACTAGGCGAAGTTAGTTGTAGGGTCAACGTGCTAAGAAAAACTCCTAACCGTCTATAAAAGGTTGTATGTTTGATGGTATATAATTAATAAAAATATGTTTACATCAAGATTAGGTGATTTAATCACTGTTTGTTGTTATGTTTCTAGGCGCAACATTTTTAACTGGTCTCATAGAATTGTTGGGTTTATTGCCCTGATTATGGCAGGTACGTTGTTGTCAAGGATTTACAGATATTTTTGTGCCCTGCAAAGATAGGGGGTATTCAATAAAGGGCGTTACACGAGATTTCATGGCTTCACCCCAACCTTCCAACTCTTACCCTATCGTTTAAAAATTTATATGCTTCTCATTGTTTTACTGCAATCAATTTGTCTTAGCACGTTTTACATTTCATTTTCCTATTTTGAATTAGTTTAATCATTGTAAATAGTAGTATAGGGAGTGGGTGATCCGACCCCAACTCCAAACGCCCGAATAACCGCTTATTTTGGGAACTCCCGAACGCCCGAGTTACCGTGCCCCTAGGGCTCATTGCATTCGCCCTGGGGGCCCGGTAACTCGGGCGTTCGGGAGATTCCAAAATAAGCGTTTATTCGGGCGTTTGGAGCTGGGGTCGGATGCACCCACTCCCTATACTACATAGTGATCAATTCTATACGACCCCACTTAACGATGCCTTTGCGTTACAGCCCCACTTCAAATAAGGGTTAGATTGCATGATTTAACGCCTCCTGTGTTAACTGGGGTCGGTGTTGTCAATTGAATAAACGCTTACCCCTTGTATACACGATGCCTATGCTACACTTTGCTAGGCAACTGAAGGCAAGTAACTCAAAAATCCCCTGTCCCGACTGTCAGCGAATGGTTTGCGTGTCGACGTTTTATAATCATATGAATAAGGGCTGTCCGATTGTTAGAAGAAACCTTCGAGTTTTTCACGCGCATGAAGGGGGTTTGCCACCACCACCCCTGGCGATTATTCGAGAAGTCTTTGCAAACTCAAACATCAGCCAGCATGAGCTGAATGCATGGCTTGATGAGCAAGAGCAAGAACAAAAAACCTCTATTAGTCTGAATGATCTTGACCTTTTACACAGGATCCGTAATGTAAGCTTTGTTGCGGATTTCATCGAAGGCAAAACACCGCTCGCAACGTTTCGAACCGAGTTGCTCGGGTTTTACCAATTGAAGAAACACTTTCCCTTCGTATATCAATGATGACGACAACACAAGTGTTCTTGAACTTTCTCAAATCGAGGAACACTGGTCTGAAACAAAAGAGCGCCGACTGGGTGAGCTACCGACAAAATACTATTGGTGCGTCCAAAATTGCAGCCTTGACCGGAGTTTCACCATTTGAAACACCAAAGAGCTTGCTCTTAAAGAAAATACAGCCATCAAACATGCACAACAATACGGCCTGTACCTGGGGCAATCTGTTCGAGCCGCTTGCCCGTAAGTATTTTGAGCAAAAGCACGCTGTTAGAGTTTTTGCTCATACTATATCCCTCAATCTAGCAACAGACCACCCACTATATCGTAAGATCACATGCAGTCCTGACGGATATTATCTAGACAAAGAAAACACTTTAATTCTTTTGGAGTTTAAGTGCCCTTTCAAGCGGAAAATAGCTATGTCTCGAGTTCCTCGTTATTATGCAACCCAGCTACAAACTGGCCTTGCTTTTAGCGGATCTATGGTCAACAAAGGCCTTTTTGATGATTCTTACTTCAGAATATGCTCCCTACAACAGATAGAGCCAAGTTTGAATCATAATAATCTTTTAAACGGTGGAAATATTTACAAGACAAAAGGGCACACAGCGCTCGCCTGGGGCATCTGTTATTTGTTTTCAAAACACAAGCTAACACGCAATCAAGCCGAACTTATTGACATTGGTGCTCTTAAACAAACTCCGACGTTTGAGCAAATAATGTCTTCAATAGCCGAGAAAGACTTATGGTGTTCTTACGGCGCGGTCAGAATGTCGTTCAGCAAAGAATACGAAGACGGGGAGTTTTTGCGTTACATCAGAATGAAAAAGGCTTTCCTTGCTCCAGACGAGGGTCCTAGACCGGTGGCAGTTTTTGTATGGAAATTGCTGGATGCAACAGAACTCCAAATTGTCAAGCACGAGGGGTTCTTGAACAGTATTCAACCGAAGGTCGAGCGCTTTCACGAGAACTTGGCAAGGCTTCGCAAAAAAATAGCCAAGCACTCTGAAGTTCCTCGACAGACAGCCAAGTTCAGCGTCGCAAGATCAGAGCGTGACGAAACTCCTCAAATTGAGGTATTTCTCATGAATAAGTTGGCGGAGCAATCTCTTCAGTCTGAATTGCTGCTTGCCAATACGGCTCGTATTTTAGACACAAAGATTGCCTCGGAAGTCGTATGAAAGAAAAAAAATTCTGTTTTCTTGGCCCCTCTGGCAAAAATAGGGCCAAGATTTTATGAATTGCGAAATTATATGACGTGTTGTTCGGTAAATGAGGTTTCACGCTTGGGTAAACATGGATAGTTTGTTTAATTTCGTCATCAGTTAATCTCGCAGACTTATTTCTGAATAGCTGATTAAGCCGATATTTGAAATTGTAATTTTTTGTTCTCATATCTTTCATATTCATATTTCCCCCGTTGTAAAGGCCCACGCGAGAAAAGGCAGCGCCGTCTAGTATTTCAATGCGGCTGCAGTTATTGCAAACAAGTTCTATGGATTCAGACATGAGTTTAAAAGATCGCCCACAACTTTCACACGATTTTATATTTTTGTTTGTTCTGTTTAAAATGAACACAAAACTGTTTTCTCGATACCGCTGGATTTGTTCTTGTCTAGCGGTCAAAGAAAGAGATTCAAAGATGCGTTGGAGCTTCTCTTGTAGTTGTGAGCGGTAAAACTCAGGTCTATAATCACTGCCATAGAAGCCTCGCAGCCGGATGAATTTGTGCTTTAGATCCAAGCGCTCTAGTTGAGTCTTGTATTTATTATTTTCATCCATACATCTGACGGCAGACATTTGCTCGTTGAAGTTCAGAATCGTTGAAGCGTTTGTGAAGTTTAGCATTCATGTTTATAAGTAGAAATCACAAATATTCAATTGGCCACACATCAACAGGCGCATGCGTAGTTCTTTATGAGTTACCACATGTGAAAGCACGATAACTTTGACGTATATAAAAGACCTTTTCGCACCATATATACACCATAGTCTGTAATTCGGTATAGCTCAGGGGGGTGTGGTTGGCCTCCACTGAACCCTGCTTACGGCTAATGCGATGTCAGACCAGGGGTAGTGGGGTTGCTGAGTCAGTTAGTGACCCCCTGGTGAACCAGCTCCGGCCCAACTGATGCAGGGGGGGTGCTCAACCAGAGATCTCCTAGGAGAACTTGCCCTCGCTCCCAGAGGCTAAATGGGAAACGACAACTCCCTTGTAAGGAGTTAAAGTCCTAGCATAGGCTAGGCAAACAGAAACAGCCACCAGAGCACCCCCTGACTAGGGTTTTGTCCCTTTTCGTTACGTGTCACGCAATGTCATGCGTGACAGTCACGCACAATGTCACGTCATGTGTCACGCTTTGTCACACAATTGCGTTCTTTTGTTAAAGAAAGCGAGAAACCCGAGTTTACTCTTTCAAATCTGACTTGGACACAGCGGTAAGACGATTTATCTTTTTTTGAAATTCTTCTTTTACTTCTTTGCGAAGCTCGCCTCTGAGTTTTTCAAGATCTGGAGTTTGAGTTTGCTTGTTTACTTTGGCGGTCTTTGTTTCACCAGAGCGGATTTCGTTCTTTAATTCGTGATACTTTTCCACTTCACGGAGGATGATTTTGAACTCTGAATCGCTGATACTCTTGTCAGTTAGAGCCTTTGAAACCAGCTCAAAGACAGAGTTTCGTTTTGCAAGGGCGAGTGTGTATATTTTCTCGTGTTTCCTGATCTTTTTCTCGAGCCGCCTGCTAAACACAGTGAGGCCGGCCGCTGAAAAACCTGTTATAGAAGCAACACCAGCAATAACAGGGCTGGCGACGATCCCGACTCCGGTCAGAGCTGTGGCGATTGTGGCTGAAGACAAGCCTGTAGAAATGAAACCAAAACTTACTGCGGTTCCGTGAACAATTGTGTGTGTTCGCTTTTATTTCTTTGCGACCTGTCTATAGTGGTCAGCCTCCAACTCAAGCTCCTTTTGCAAGTCAGAGATTTTCTTGAGTCTGAAGCCTTCGCCGTTGGATAAGGCTGGGTAAAGCGATTGAGTTTCGCTGTATTCAGGAGCCGATGGCAACACATTAGCCGAGCTCATTGTTTGTATATATTAGGTGTTTTAATTTATCTCAATTTCAAATTCAAGAGGCATGTTATTGAAGTCGAAAAGGTCATTGTACGCATCCCTCACAGAAAGAGTTATGCTGTTTACATAATCGTCAGACGAGACGTCACGCAAGATGTTTTGCTGTGTTGATTCATAGAAAACTTTTTCATATGGCTCACCTCGAAGATCAAATCGCGCCAAGACAGTCGAAGGCTTACCGTTGAACAGGTTCTGTTCTTTATCAACCAGATCGCAGTGGATAAAGTAAGTGCTTGGTGATGTTAATCCTTTGACGAATGTTACTAGAAACAATACAGCTCTTATGCCAAGTAAATTTGCCAGATTGTCACTAAGCTTTACTTTACTTCCATTGTGAATGATCATCGAGCCGACTGGGGTATTTATAGTAGTTGATAATTGTAATTTTATTCTATGCGTGGTTAAGTCGTTAAATTCTTTTGCTAGGCTATCAATGGTGTAATGCCCTTGAGGTAATGTCACGGTTGGAGTTGTTCCATTGGAGTCATTTATTGTTGTTGAAATAGTTGCATTTTCTTTCAAATTTTGCCACGAGTTGTAAATCGAACAAGAGACGAGCCGAATATAGCTCGGTTTCTTAAGAGGGTGATGAAAGTAGATGGTGTGAAGGTTCGAAGGCGCGACGATTGTTAACACAACCATTGTGTATATAAATATATTTATATAATCATGTTTGGCAGACGCCCTGGTGGTTTTAATCCTGGTTCAAATCTCGGTCTAGACATTGGCGGTCACGATTACGGACCCCCGCCCCCGTTTTATAGTTCCGCTAATATCTATCAACACCCTAGAACAACACAACCCGCAGTAAATCCACAACTGGCTTGGATGAGTTCTCCGGAGGCTGCAAATCTCTCTACAGCTGCCAAAGCTAAGGCTATCTCAGACTTCAAAAGGCGTTTCCCGCATGCTGATATGTCAAGATTTACAACAGAAGTTTCTTTCGACGAAAAGCAAAAAGCCTCAGCAGTAGTGCTTTTCCCAGAGGGGCAAGGCTCATGGGCTATGCCCTCAGACATATCACACAAGAATTGGACACAAGCCCTGAAAGACGCCCTTCTCCACCTCAATCGATAAAGACATGATGATTGGCTCTGTCTTGAACGACGAAGCGCAAAAGATCTATGTCACACCAACTGATTTTTTCACAACGAAATATAGAAACATTTTCAGAGACACACAGATTACGTTCACAACCGCGAAATATGGGAGAAAGTGGCTCGGCAGCCCACAAATGAGTTTCTGGACACAACAACTAAACTTCGCTCTGTGGTGTGCAACAACCTGCTGTGGGATCTCGCGTGACCTTCTGTTTGATAAGAACTCTACTCTCTCCCTAACCCCGCAGCTCCGGTCATTTTACAGGTTTTCACGTCTATTTCACAACAAGACGAATACTCTACAAGCTGGGTGGGGAACAGAGCGTGAGTGCTTTGCCAGACGACCCTACATTCAACCAGAAAGACAACAAGTTTAACATGGACGCATACAAGAGGATTTGCCAAGAGTTCGGTGTAGACCCCAATTCTGACTTCCGTTCACATACGGTAAGAATCACGGGCTTGGCAATGTGTACATTTGGGTCGCATATGATGGTCCCCTTTCTACTGATTACGACTATCCTGATCCCGATCTAGCCCTGTTTGATGACGAGCGCGTGACAAACAGAAAAGACCCAAACTATAGAGCAAACGGCATATACTTCGTTCGTAACGACCAAGGCGCGGTTAGTCAGTTCGAACACTTTGTACCGAATTATGCACAAGGGCTAACACAGCCAGGGCTCGCTCGTATGAATCAGTCAATCGAGGCCTTTGTGTACTGCATTCTTGGTGCACAAGCAAACACTCGCAGCAGCATTCTTGGGAATGGAGGCCGGGCATTCGAAACGCAGAGAGTATTCCTCACGCTCTTAGAGGACGCCATAAGACTGAACGACATATCTAAGAGCGTACAGCATTATCAGCAGGCCATCCAAGCAACGAAAGTGTGGCTAAACTTTGTAGTTGCCCCTGGGAGCTGGCTGATGCCGTCACGCATGGTTATCAACACAGAGAGCGTGGTGGGGTACAATAACAATCTTATGCAGGCAACGCAAGGGATGAAGCTTGGTGTTAACAACGATGTCAATCTTGCCACAAAAATAGCATCCTCGCGACCCATGGACGGTGGTCCGACAAAGATTAATCCACCAAACAGTCACCCATCGAACCCGATTCACAAACAGGCGACACAGGCACAGCGCCAAAACCAAAGGTCACACCTACACCACAACCAGCCCCCACACCAACACCAGAACCAACACAACAGACTAAGATCGAGCCGCATCATGTAAACAAGGCGCTCATTGGTGTGGGTGCGCTTGCTTTAGCAGGCCTTGTTGTCTGGATGAGATAATTATCTTCTGCGCTTGGTGATCCTTTCAATCATAAAGCCTACAACGGCAAGGATCAGCAGCCAAGCGTGCTCGCCAAGAAAGGAGATAACCTGGCCGGCCGTTTTGAAGATAAAGTTCACGATCGAGCCGATCAAGCCTGGCAGAATGGAGGTAACCTTATTTCCTATTTCTTTAAGCCCATTGCCAATAGCCTTTGTACCGGCCTTTAAGCCATTCATTGCAGCAATCGTAACAGCGCCTATGACTAGACCTGCAGCCAGAACAACTGCTTGAAGGGTCCAGCCATATTTCTTGAATATCTCTTTGACCCTTTCTCGAAGAGGTAAGGCTTCTTCTCTTTCCTGAACTTGTATTCTTAGTCTTCCCAGCTCTTCTTCTCGCTCAGAAACTCGGGCTTCTGCAGCTTCTCTGTCAGAGGGAGAAGTGTTCTCATCCTCTATCACGCGCCTGTCTTCCTCGTTTTGTCGTACAAGCCCGGCCTCTTGTTCGTTTAACTCATCCAGCGGCTTGGTGGAGTTCAGTCTTGCTTCGACAGCATTTCTTTCTCTTGTTTTCTCAGAAGGTTGTGTTCTGATTTTGTCAACCTTTGCCTGCTCTTGGTCTCGTTGTTTTTGTATTTTTTGAAGTGCTTTTATTTTTTTTTTCTGGTTTTCAATATCACGTTGATAATTTGTTTCCAGTCGTTTCAGATCATCTAGTTTGTTTTGAGTCTCAAGATTAGAGCCTTGTTCCTTTTCCATTTCTTCAATCCTTACTCGATTTTGTTCGCGTTTATTCTCGAGTTTTTTCAGCTCATCATTTGCTTTTTGTTGTTCAACAGCAATTCTTTCCGCCTCCTTCAGTTGTTTTTCCGCCTCCTTCAATCTTTGTCTGTCTTCTCTTATAGCTGTATTGTCTTCAGAGACGATCTCTTCAGCGCTTGGGCCAAGAGCCCCTTAGAACTTGTCTATAAATGATTTAAGAAGTCCTGAACCATCCTGTTTGAAAATGGGAGTTTCTCCGCCTCTTGCCCCAAACGAGACTATTTTGCTTTCGTTTCCTGTTTTTTTTTATACCGAAACCAATAGGGCCTAATCGTCTGAAATCCACTCTCGGACGGAGACTTTTGATCCAGTCCATGGCTGTATCAACCATCTCTGCTTTATCAGTTGCATCTAAGAAGTCGCCTTCAAGCAGAGGGATGTCTTCAGGATCAAAGCCGCTCTGTTCGCGAGGCAGTCTATGCATTTCGTGCTCTTCACCACCAGGATATGGGGTGGATGCGGCGCCCGGTTGAAAAGGGCGTGTTGTGTCAACTTCTTCTTCGTCGTCATCATCGTGGTCTATGTCCCAGTCAAGCCCGGTGTTTTCATTCTCGCCAGGTATATCATATCCGCCTTCTGCCATGATGTATATAAATATAAATTTATATATATATACCTCTGGCTATGGCCGTGCAACCCAACCTCCTCCCAACGAACGCCGAGAAGATTCTTGGTGCTATGAAAGCAGAGCGCACCGTAAAGCGCATCACATTTGATCGCTCTACAGCCAAGCCCGGCGAGACCCTGTACGTTTCGGTGCCCAAGCTCAACGAACATGAGGTTATCGTGTCGGGCTCGCTTGCCTTGCTCTTTAACATCGACCTTGCCGGCGGCCACGCAAACAACTATCTTGTACAAAATGTCTCGAAAGCACTCGTTGACATGCTCGTTGTCAAGTTTGCCGCAACCACTGTCCAGGGCACCGTTGGGTATGATATTTACAAAATCTTTGAGGACCTTTTCCTTTCTGTTGACAAGAGAGACAACATTCTCCCCGAGGGCATCCAGAGTGTAGACTTGAGCAAGATTCGATCTAGTGCCGGCGACAAGAAGACCTCTGGCGTGGATGCGGAAAACAAGCTGGAGACCATTTACAAAAACAAATATCGCATCAACCTTGACCACCAGATTATAACAGACCACGGTGTAATGTATCCACAAGCACTCTACAACGATTTGATATTCGAGATTACGCTTGCACCTGCTTCTCAAGTTGTCAAGGGTTCGGATACAAGCAAGCTTGTCTACAAGTTGACAAATATCCAGCTTGAGTACGAGACAATCCGAAGTAAGCAGCTGGCTGACGAGGCAGCAAGTGTATACTCTAGCGGCAAGGAGTTTGCCTACGACCATATCATGCGAGAGGAAGTGGTCCCCTTCTCGAAGGGTTCAGACGCACGGCTGAATCTCAGGGTGAACCCGCAGCGCAGGTCACTGAAAGCCATCCTTCTGCTATTCATCGAACCCTACACAGCAGGAGCCAGGGACTCAGAAAAATACTTCAACCCAGACATAACCAAAGTTAATGTCACCATAAACGGCTCCCCCAACAGGATTTACAACGAAGGCATCAACGGGACAGACATGTGGCGTGAAGTCAGTCGCCTCTTCAAAAAGAGTGGTGACGGCAGGCCCAACATGAATCTAACCAAATATCTCACAGGCAACAAGTTCGGGCTCCTTATCGATCTTAGATCAATGGCTGATACAACCCTACATGGCAACGGTCAACGCCTCGTCAACACAAAGGACGGCGTACATCTTGAGATCGAAAGGACAACCTCCGGCTCGGGAAACGTGCACTGCCACGAGGGTTGTCCAATACACCCGAACTGAGTCGATTCGTCTAGGTTTGTTGACGAATCGACAACCGGAAGTCGATTTGCGAGAGACTTAGAAAAGATACAGCAAGAAGGCTGTAAACATTAGGTGGGGAAGCAAATGTTGACGATTCGACTCGATTCGACTCGATTCGACTCGAATCGTGCGATTCGTCTTGCATAAAGTCGAATCGACTCACCGGAAGTCGATTTGCGAGAGACTTAGAAAAAAAACTACGGCAAGGAGGATGTGAAGGGAGGGTAGCAAATGTTGACGATTCGACTCGATTCGACTCGAATCGCGCGATTCGTCTTGCGTAAAGTCGAATCGACTTACGGAAGTCGATTTGCGAGAGACTTAGAAAAGAACTACGGCAAGAAGGATATGAAGGGAGGGTAGCAAATGTTGACGATTCGACTCGATTCGACTCGAATCGCGCGGTTCGTCTTGCGTAAAGTCGAATCGACTTACCGGAAGTCGATTTGCAAGAGACTTAGAAAAAAACTACGGCAGGAAGGAGATGAAAGGAGGGTAGCAAATGTTGACGATTCGACTCGATTCGACTCGAATCGCGCGATTCGTCTTGCGTAAAGTCGAATCGACTCACCGAAAGTATTTGAAAGAGACTTAGAAAAAAACTATGGCAATAAGGATATGAAGGGAGGGTAGCAAATGTTGACGATTCGACTCGAATCGCGCGATTCGTCTTGCGTAAAGTCGAATCGACTCACCGAAAGTCGATTTGCGAGAGACTCAGAAAAAAATACGGCAAGAAGGAGATAAACACTAGGGACGGTAGCAAATGTTGACGATTCGACTCGAATCGCGGGATTCGTCTGGCGTAAAGTCGAATCGACGCGCCGGAAGTCTATTTGCGAGAGATTTAGAAAACAATACGGCAAGAAGAATGTGAACACTAGGGAGGGTAAAATCAAGTGTACCGTACTCAAGGAAAGTCGTTTTCATAGAGCGCGGTGGCTTACAGCGCATTTTATTACAATGAAATGCGGGCAGAGATTTTGTACAGTGATACTACAGGTTATGTTTTTAAACTCAATATAAGAATTATGTGAATCAAGCACACAGAAATCTGACAATGATTCAAAGGAGACCCCTTTCTGTCAACATGGGGGTATGAAACCATTTACAATATGAATTATAGACTTTGTAACATGATGGCTACATTTTTAAGAGTGGTTTTCAATTGAGTGTAGTAAAAC
Organism: Cladopsammia gracilis; assembly: GCA_022457155.1. Taxonomy (NCBI): domain Eukaryota; kingdom Metazoa; phylum Cnidaria; class Anthozoa; order Scleractinia; family Dendrophylliidae; genus Cladopsammia; species Cladopsammia gracilis. The sequence goes on from JAJGOT010000088.1 coordinate 1,722,851, forward strand.
CAAAACCAAAGTAATCACTCAGTAATTATTCTGGCCAATCATAACTGATGCAGACAATCCAATGAACCAATCAGAACTCGTCGCAAATACTTGCAGCCAGTGCCAAGCGCAGGAAAACACGTGCGAGCAAGTCACGATTGGTTTTGGTTAATAAAGTGGCACAAGATTTTTTTAGCCAATCACAAAGCGTAGCAATGCAAAACCAAAGCAATCACCAAATTACTTTTGACACTCACCTGAAAACTGCTCTATTTCAACAGAATGTTATAATTAAATGGAAATAGTATATGGGGGTTCCGACAGGTTGTGCGGGTGCAGGACCGCGCAATTCCTAAAAATGTGCACAATCGTGCAAAATACTGAAATATTTGCTTAAAATTTTAATTTAATCTGGTATTTCTATTGATTACCAAGATTTCGAGAAACGTTTTAGCCTATTTTCAGCCCATTTACCTCCCAAACAATCGAGAAATCCCTCGCTTTCCTCGAACAGCTCGAGCGGATATAAAAACAACAAGGCATTCTCTTCGCCGTCCTGGGAACTAGTCTCAGTTTTACTTCTATCCGACTTCCCACTGAATTTTTCGCGTACCTTTTTAGTTGTCATTTTCCAGACATTATGTCATTTTTCTTAGCAGCCTGTTGATATTTTTTGAGCGCTTTCGCTTCCTCTTTCAGTTTAATATGTCGTTGACCGAAGAAGAAACACTGAAGAAATGTACTGTCGCGCTGAAATGAATGTCACTCTTTCTGAATTATTTTCGCATAGAACTGATCAAACAACTTAATATTTGGAATAAAATTATTATGAAACAAAACAGAAGTAGTGAATTGTAGTGCTGGAAATAACAGTCGGTCATCGGATATTGTCCGACCAAAATCTGAAAATGTCCGACCAATTTTAAATTATGCTCGGACATGGTGACCGAGCACAAAAATTACTTTGCTTTAGCCTTGAATGTCTTCAAGTTGTTAACTCATCAGGAAAAATCCAAAATGGCGGATGTCCGACCAGTTTTCTAAAATGTCCGTTCAAAAGGGAGGTTTGAAAGCAGGACACATGTCCTTCTATCAATTTGATATGTTCGCCACAGAATTGAAACATTTTACATCAGGAAGTTAATGTCTGTTAGATGATGTTTGACTAACTTTTTTTTAGAAGAATGTTCGATGGAAATCAAAACATTCTTCTAACAAAAATGTTAGTTAAACATCATTTAACATGCCTGCTACACGTTTTAACATTATAGAACCAACAAATGTTATAAAACAGTGTTAGAATGTGTTGCCGGGACTTCGTGGGATTTTACGTTTTACCTGGGAGTTTTACAGTTTTCCTCCATATTTGCATGCCAACCGGTTCCGTTGTGAAATGTACCGATAAATATAGATAATGAATGATACTGGATTCTAACATTTGAGATGTCAACATTGTACATGGTTGGAGATCTAAACAAAAACTCAAAATGGTAGGCAATACCCAACCAAGCAACCACGTTTCCAGGGCCTTCTCTGCTTTTCAAATCTAAAATGGCGGAGAAGGTTCTGGGGACGAGGTTACAAACCAAGCATGCGCAACAATTCCCTTCGCGTGTCGCACGCGCCAGAATGCCCCCTTTCTTTTCGGCTACCTCGCGAAGAATATGCCTGACAGTTTGGAATTTTTTTGCTGGATAACAAGTTTGACGTAAGAGGTTTCTACTGTAGTTTAAATTTGTATTAATATTAAAGTTACCTGTAGAAATGACCAGGGCAATCCATGTAATTACTGGTTCCTGCCAGAATGCTTGCTGAACATTTACACAGGCATGTCCCATACAAAATGCCATCATTACAATGAATCCAAACAAAATTGAGGTATCTCTTTTTTTCAGCCCTTTTCCGAAGAGGTTGCAAACCTGTTTAATAAAGTAATGGAATATTTAATTTCAATGCTGTTGAAATCGTAGTCATCAAATGGATTGTTGTACTCTATTCACAGTGCAATAGTTTTGCTCAGTGCGCTCATTGGTATGAGAGAATAATAAAGACTAGAAGGATGGTGAAGCAGTAAATTTATTTTTGTAGCTTAGAATAATTGTTTTCAAAGTCAATACAAGAGGCAGTATATATATAGACACCTAAGGGATAGCAAGGCAGCTGTTTGGTGCATTGACAAAACTTAAACAAATTTGTTTTGTTTAGGAAAAAAAATGACAGATGAAGTAAAATGTCTCGAACATATCGATAAGCATTAGGTTAAATTTTTGGAATGGCTGTCTTTGGAATACATACCTCTTTTAAACGATTTGGTAGTAGATCCCAGTTGACATCGTACCTGTAGCACTCGTAGAGGTTTTATCCAGATGCTGTAGTTGGTTAGATGTCACATTGATGAGCTGGATCTGTTTCACATTGAAGTGTTGTTCGTTATCGGGTGTTACGAAAACTAAGACCCAAGAAAACAAAGACCTAAGACCCATCTTAGTTTTCGTGATCACGAAAACTAAGACCCCTAAAATCCATTCCGTTGAGGTTATAAAGTTGAATTCTAACCGTTCCAAGTCTAATCCACCAAATTATCTTCAGTCCGATCAGTTTCTTTCAATTTGAAGTTATATGTAGGGGTAAATTTAGGGGTCATTTTAGTTTTCGTAATTACAAAAACTACGACCCATCTTAAATAAATGGGTATTAGAGTGATATGTCAGTTTCCTTTTGTCATTTTGACTCTTTCCTGTCATGTCAATAAAAAGTGGACACCTTTGTTGTTTGTTAATTTTCTAATAAAGTATTTACAGTAGAGTGGAAAGCTATATATCTTTTGAAAGAGCAGTGAATAAACTTTCAGAAAAAAATAAATTGTTTTACAAAAAACCATAATGTTTTTACAGTGGGGCTACTGTTACTGGGGTCACCCAGACAAAGTTAACCAATCACAAAGCAGAAGAAGAACAATAGATTCCACCATTTTTAACTTCAGCCAATAAAATGTCGAGTACAGAACAATGAAATTTCAACTTGTTCACTCGTGAAGCTTAATGTTGAATAAATCTTTAGCTAGTGTTGACTTGTCAATTTCAAGTTTGAGTAGTTTCACATGCTAGTGTCATGCAAGTGAGCGAGAACTGATTTCAAACTGTATGAAAGCAGTGAACACGACGGCCGTATATATGTTTGGGCAAATTGCGTGGCGGATTTGAATTCTCAGAAAAAATAAAAACTCAACCACCGGCTGTTTCAGGCAGATTGCCAGCGAAGCATATATAAGCATTTCTTTTCTAACCGTTTGAAAAAGAGCGGTTCCTTTATTTCAATTCTGTTTTATTGAATTGTCTTCAGAATGTTTTCCGTTGCAGATTTTGTTGGCAATTTGAGCACTAGAGTGGCTTCTTCAATCTCCCAAGGTGGTCGTGAAGATTTTGAAGAAATCATTTTGGCCTAGTGGAAGTACAGTAAACACCCGCATATAAGAACACATGATTTTGGAGGTTAGGCTGATCAGGTTCTTATTTATTGGGTGCTTAGTGAAAAATCAGCCTGAAGGTGTTCTTAAATTGTTCTTAAATTTTGTTCTTGGAATTCAGAACTGTAACAATGCCAAAAAATGCTTGAGATTAAATTAGCATATTTAATGAAAAAGAAAATGTAGCACAGTACTGTATGTCTCCCTATAAGTAACTAGACCATTTGAAGGAAAAAAAGCTCAAAATAAATCAGTGCAAAACAGCATCACAGCTGATGAGCTGTAGTTATTTGGCAGCAGGCCTTCTGTATGATCTGAAATTTTTTTAATGTCATCCATTTTATAAGAATATTTTATATTTCCAGGCTGATTTTGTTCTTATAAAAATGGTGCTTTATTTGCAAAATTTCAGCCTGATGTTCTTAATCCATGTGTTCTTATATGTGGGTGTTTACTGTATTAAAAGTCTATAGTTGTATGGCAAAAAATAGAAATACATGTAATTATCAACCAAACCTCGAACTCTGTGAAAAAAAATTCTAGTCCAGCGGATGAGTTTTTATAAGAGTGAATTCGTATAACCCGTGCTTTATATGCTAATGAGCCGCGTTATATTCAAATAAGCTGTGTTCAATAAAACAAAGGGAATTGAGACGCTGACTTTTTATTTGTTACAAAATTAATTAAAATCTCACAGAAGCATTGCTAAGCGTATGCAAATTCAAACCAAGAGGTAACAATTCAAGCATTCCAGTAATGAACAGCCTGTAAAAACGAAACAAAGGACTATAAACATGTCGGGTCTCAAAATTCCAGTCTAGTGCTTTATATTCAAACTCGAGCAAAGGAAAACGAAAACTGAACCATAAGATTAAACTAAACCGTAACATATGTTTTTGTTTCCCTCAGTTTCCCTATTGTTTTATTGTACACAGCTCATTAGCATATAAAACACGGGTTATACGAATTCACTCTATAGTCAGGAATTCATCTTGAGGGAGTTGGATTTACTGTTTTGAATCGTCTGGAAAATTATAATAACTCAACTGCTGAACCGCTGGAATATCGATGGATTTTCTGGCAGTGAAATATATGTTGAAGATTACGCCGTTACTATACAACCGATACTCTTTTTATACAGTTTTTGGTTTTTCTTTTACTTAATTTTATTTCAGCTAATCCAACTGCCAAAACCCAACGCGTGAAATTCAAAGTTTACAAAGATGGTGGAAATCAAAGATCCGACAGCGCATAAAACTTAATTAACCATGGCGGCCAACAAGCCGTGTTTTCGTTGTTTTCAAATCCGTAGGACATAATTTGCTTAAACTATGACCGTCGCTTTCACTGGTACTTAAGCAGTTAAAAATGTCTTCCTTTGCTGCCGTCAAGTGTATTTATTTTCCAACCCCGCCGTTGACACCGTAGATAAAACTTGAATGTTACGAGCGAACAAATTATTTTAAATCCACCAACAGCACTTTTATTTGTGTTCTAGACATATATTTGGTACAGCCATCACATTCGAATTCCATATAACACACAGTTTGGAATTTTTCTTTCATTTGAATCGCTGATATTTACCTTCCAAATCGCGCTGTTAAAACAAGTCAACTTCAAAAAGGATGGAATCGAAGTTAATTGAAAATCCAATGCTGTACAGCTAAAACTTGTATTGATCTGTTTTCATGGCGAATGAACAAGTTGGCCAAAGTAAAAATGTTGGAATCTATTGTTCTCATTCTGTTTTGTGATTGGTTAACTTTGTCTGGTTGACCCCAGTAACAGTAGTCGCACTGTAAATTAAAGTAAACGATATTGATTTACATACATTGACCATAAATTTTTGACAAATAGCAGAACACTTCAAAATGGTGTATAGTTATAAGAAAAATTTGAAAGCAAAAACGTTCCTTGCGATATTGGCAAGATATCCAACAATTCTGGCTGAAAATAAACAAATACAGAATTTATTAGAAAATAATAGAGTATTTTCATTGATGTCATATCAAAATTCAGAAGCAGTTTTCGATTCTAAAATGTTTATGAAATTGTAAAGAGTTTAAAACTACACATCTGGGCCAAATTTTGAGGCACAAGAGCATTTCATTCAAGAGTCATAGGCGAATGAGTATAGACATTTTTAGTAAGAAATGTATGGAGTGGCCATCTTGGTGTCCCACTTAGGGACACCAACATGGCGGCCAAAAATTTAAAGACTTTAAAGTCTTAATAACACCAACAATCTCATCACAAAATATTGTATTCACTATAAGAGGCATGAAATCGGCTTATAAGCATCTATAATTCATTAATAACTTTCAACTAGTTCAATTTTGTTTATTTTCAGGGCTTATCTGAAATAGCGAATTGCGTGACACATTTACAACCTTTATTAATCGAAAACGAAACATCGTTAAAACCTGAAACTTTTTGTGAAAGACTGCAACACTGGTATCCACATACCATGTTAGAAACAGCTTTGTAGGATGTATACTTTAGATTTTTTAATTTTTATGACATGCAGAGAAGAAATTTGATCTTAATTTATTCAGGTGTGTGTTTTGTTTTTATTGTCTGTCGCTCCAAAAATACTCTATTCTTAAAAAATATCGATCTCCACACACTAAAATATAACTCCAGACAGTTATTTGAAGCAATAAGCAAGGTTGAGAAAAACAAATCTGAGCTTAAATATCATTGCGTACAAAAACCGACACGCTGTTTAGCGATCATGTTACCTTGATTCTTCACTTCTAGCTTCAATCCGGCGATCAAAATCACTTTTCTTAGCACCATAAATTCCTTCTGAATCGTTTGCTGTCATTTCTGGGTCGTTTGTTGTCATCCAATTCCTCGAAATGTTGAGTTCGCAGTCTCTCAGATGAGGTCGCCATAACTGCAAACAGTCGTTTTGAAAAACTTGTCATGTAAGCCACATTGGTCGGTCCTAGCTCAAACCTGGCAAGGCTCAAAATTTGACAAATTTAGGCGCGATCGAATGCAACACAGTTTTTTGCGATTCTTTTTCGTCATCGGACATGGGTGTCCGAAATTGTGCAGGCGTGACAGGAAATAGTTAAAATGGGAAAGTGATTGCACTAGTGATTGATCCAAGTTTATTAGAAATCGGTCAGTACAAAATGCAGACTGCAGACTGCAGATTGCAGACTGCAGACTGGGTATAAAATGCAGACTAGGTATAAAACGCAGACTGCAGACTGCAGATTGGGTATAAAATGCAGACTGAGATCAAAATTGAGTATAAAATGCAGACTGTCCGATAACAATGTTTTTAACGTACCCCAGTGTCACGCAATTGCCTTCCCTAGTTTATCAGCGGCTAAAAGTTTCTTTCTTGGCGCTAAACGTCAACATTGAATTGTATCACGATTCTCAGATACTTTTGTCTGCTTTTGAGACGTCAATATAAAGTCGTATTGTCGTCTCTAAAACCAGCCTGTGATTGGTTGAAAATTTCCTGCGGCAATTTTATGGGTTCCTTGCGTAGAAAACCAAAATTTAAAATTATCTTCAAAGGAGGGGCAAAAATGTTGATTACTTTGTCAAGTTTGCCAGATAAACAACGCTGTATTCGATGCAACGACCCTTTCATCGACAGTTAACGATAAGATGAGTTTAAAAGCTGCTTTTGTTCGTTTGAACGGTTTGTTTACATTGAGCTGTGCTGTGCGCGCGCTATCACGCCATCATAATTAAAAAAAGTTTTGGGCTAAAACCTCGGCAAGCTTGCATTATTGACTCATTTTTTCGACATTTGTAACTTTGAAAAACTTCAAAAAGATGTTCTATCAAATTCGTTCTATTTCAATGAGCAATTTTTAGCGTGAAAAGTCCGTGTTTTTGAAACTTTTTTGCAAAACAAAAATATGATAACGCGTACAAAACGTCGTGTACGTCAGCTCGTTACTAGTAAGAATTTCAGCTTTGATCAGCACAAGTTATCTTCAGTTTTGCTTTCTTTTTGCCCGATAAACAGTTGAATCGTGATATAAAACTAATTTCGATTTTGAGGCGTCAATACTGCATTATATTGACGGCGTTGGAAGAAAATATATTCCGTATTGGGCTCCGTCGCTTCGCGACTCCACCCAATACAGAATATATTTTCTTCCAACTAGGTACAGGGAGCTGATATTTAGGTGATGGTGACTAAGCAGTGGGTATAAACATCAAAGCCAGCGGAAACAGGGAGCGCCGGGTAATGACAAATCGGAAATCACGATCACAAATCGGAAATGACTTCGTTCGGGTTGCTCAGATTATGGCCATGTCTGAAAAAAGATAACGGAGAATCGGAAAACGGGGGCCGGGGAAAGGGGAATCTCTAAAATGAGGAATCTCTAAAACAGGGAATCTCTAAAATGGAGAATCTCTAAATCTCTAGTTTCTTTTTTATTACCAGTAAGTCTCCCTCACGTCTTCATTTGAACAAGCGGTCGATGATAATCTATTCATTATTGTAGGGTATATATTGATTAATAAATCAGTTGCTTTTCAAATGATCGATATTCGTTGATTGGACATTACAGGCTTTATAGCCAAGTTCAGTTGAACGTAGGGAATAGCAAGGGTTGACATGACATCAACAGGCATCGACAGGCCGCACAATCTCTACCAGTGTGAAACATTTGAAAATTAACCTTTTGTATTTTCTCTTTAACGAGTATATGTCGTGTAAAATGGTTACTTCAAAATGTTGTTTGCCACCAATATATGCATATATGTTCTTAACGAGCATACATTAAAAGCCGCGTGCAACGGACCCTCAGCAACGTCCTTTGCTTTGTCAGAGTTTTCTGAGCGAAATTTTTATCATGAACGGACAGCTTTACTTATGGCCACCTTGAAAAAACTCTTGTGATCTCATTTCTCATAACAGCTGCTTTTAAGATTCCCTATTTTAGAGATTCCCCGTTCTAGAGATTCCCCATTTTAGAGATTCTTTATTTTAGAGATTCCCCATTTTAAAGATTCCCCGTCTTAGAGATTCCCTATTTTAGAGATTCTTCATTTTAGAGATTCCTCGTTTTAGATTCCTCGATCCCCGTTCCTCGATTCCTCCTTCCATATTTTAGACATAGCCCTCAGATTATTCAAGCAGGGTCTATTTTATGAGAATCCCGCATCCCGTCATTTTAATATCGCTTTCCCGAATCCGTTTTTTTTTTTTTAAGAAAAAGCGTTTCTGCAAAGACTAACTACAAGTTTAACGGAGGCGAAAACGAAAGTCATCATCGCAATGTAGATTGACCCATTCGATTGATATTCTGAGTATACGGGTCTCGTTTTAAGGCTATACTGGTTATTCAGGTTAATTTGTTTTCGTCACAGAGCGTGTTTTTAGTTCGTAAAAATTTCCCGATTTCCCGTCAGACAGAATACAATTCCCGCGTCCTGTGCCAAAATTTTAGCGAATCCCGCTTCCAGGAGAGAAGTGAAATCCCGAATCCCGTCAAAATATTCTGCTTTTTCCCGAATCCCGAACTGTTTTTTTGGTCAAATCCCGTATCCCGAAAATACCCTTCCAGACCCTGTTCAAGATGGTGGCTCCACGATCGAACGTGATGTCTGTCCTGTTTCAGCGCAAAAAGTAAACGGACTGTCTATGCATATGGAGAGGAAATTGCAAGGAAACGAACTCGGAAAGGTGATTACATGACAGTGGGGTGAGTTAACGATGAAAATATATCGTTCATTGCACGAAATGACAATTTTGCAGTTCGTCTGCATTTTATACCCAATTTTGGTCTCAGTCTGCATTTTATAGCCAGTCTGCAGTCTGCAGTCTGCGTTTTATACCTAGTCTGCATTTTATACCCAGTCTGCAGTCTGCAATCTGCAGTCTGCAGTCTGCATTTTGTACTGACCGTATTAGAAATCACTTTGATAGTTATCGGCGCCGCCACTCCAATGCCATGGTATAATTATTTCAACAAAAAGAAAGAAATAGGAGTTGCTGTTGCCTCTTCTTCAACGTGTATTACAACAATTTGTATTTATTTGTTAGAAAACGAGGTTGTTGACGCAACACAACAACCTGGAAACGAGGTTGATGATCTTCGCTTTTTCCTTGAAATTCAAAATGGCGAGTCGGTTGCGCATATGATGCTTTCGAAAGAATGTGTTTTCACTTGATAAATTTCTCTCGCACAAACGCTTTCCAGGGGCTGCATAGGAAGCACAGTAACTCTCGCGCTACAACGTCTGATTGTAATAACCTTGGGAACACACAAGTCATCTACCTGCGTAGATTCAGTAGATTGCGTACCTTTGAGCGGTCAGCAGACAAGAAAAAAACGCCAGTCGCGGCCACACATATATATTTTACTAGACTATACACCATATTATTAAACGAGTAAATACATAACAGCCGGTGCAAATTGTCGTTTTTTTTTTCTAAGTGTCTCGCAAATCGACTTCCGGGAAGACGGATCGACTACAAGAACCCCGAATCGAGTCGATTCGAGTCGAATCGGGACGATTCGTTCACATTTTCTACCCTCCCGGCTTGCCGGGTCACACGTGACCAATTTCGACTTTCAAAGATCGTCGTGTCGAACCGAGCACACGCTAGATATGTTTCCGTTCTTGTGCACACGCTTTAAGAACGAGGAAGGTACACGTTGTGTTGTTGTTCTAAGCAACCACACTAAAGACCGTCGTGTCGAACCGAGCACACGCTTGATATCTTTCGTCGCGATACGTTCCTTTCTCGTGCACAAGCTTTAAGAACGTGGAAGGTTCATGTTGTGTCACTGTTTCATTTGACCACATTTCCGGTGAGCCCGATCGGTGAGCCCGATATCGACTTTCACGAAGATGGTTCGTGTCGAACCGAGCACACGCTAGATATATTTCCGTTCTCGTGCACACGCTTTAAGAATGAGGAAGGTTTATGTTGTGTTGTTGTCTTAAGCAACCACACTTCCGGTCCGCGGAATCACACTTCCGGTTGGTCGGTCCGCTAAATCGCGACCTGTTTCCGTTGAGAGTCGAATCGTCAACTACCTTAGACGAATCGACTCAGTTTGGGTGTATTGGACATGCTTGACTGCCACATCTACACCATCAGCGACTCACAGATGAACATCATGGACAGGCAACTGCAGGCTGTTCAGTACTAGATATATAATGGATCCACGGAAGCTGCCATTCAATGCACTAATTATCGGGCCGACTAACTCGGGCAAAACACAATATCTTCTGAATCAGCTGCGCGGTCCCTTCAGGGGCAAGTTCGACTATATTGTTCTCTTCTGCCCAACATTTGTCCACAACAAGACATATGATGGCTTCGTGGACAAGGAGCCACGTATTTTCGTGATAAACTGTCAGCAGCATGAGATTGAAACATGGTTAACTTTAGCCAGTTATTACTTCGACGGGACAAACACGCTCTTTGTGCTCGATGACTGTGCTGCTTCGAAGGATGTGAAAGGTTGCACGAGTCAACTTGTGAAACTAGGCTTCAGTGCTCGCCACAGCGGCTTGTCAGTGTGGGTGCTAACCCAACAGTTAACCAGCATTGCGAAACCCTTTAGGGAAAACGTTGCAGCGATTGTGCTTTTTTACACCCCATCAAGCAAAACAACGAAGGCCATCTTTGATGACTATGCCGGCGATCTTGAACATCAAGAGTACAAAGAGTTGATTGCAAAATTAAAGGGACACAAGTTTTCTCACCTAGTCTTCTCTCTGCGACATCCCTATGGGATAGAAGTGAAAATGTGAAAACATATATATACGCTGTGTCATGAACACCTCAACCAGTATCCACAAGCTCACGGTCTTTTCACAGCTTCTGGGTGAATTGCAGAGTCATGCGGAGGAGATGCAAATACAGATAATCAAAGCCGCTGACGCGAACGATCTGCGCTTCATGCTTCTTAACCGCTATCCTTTGAAACTCACTGTGTGCCCAGCCACCATGACAGCGCTTATACGTGAGGTTGAAAGTCTTTTGCCTGAGATCAAGAGAATAATTGAAAAATAAATACATAATATATACGCAATGGCAACAATCCACCCAGACGACATGGCCTTAATGAATGACCTCATGCAGCAGCTAGAAACAGTCCCTGATAGCTCCTTGCCATCAGCGATTCCTGTAGTCTTAACAGGTAATGACACTCCAGCTCAACGCGAGAAACTGGCAGTCCTTGTTTCAACCGGCAAATCAAAAGAGGCCATCGGAGCCCAGCTCACACACGAGCAGGTGAAGCGCCTGACGGATAAAGAGGTTGAAAAGTACTACAAAAGGTATGAAGCCTATGTCGGCAACAAGACGACCGAGTCTCTGATTGACAGCGTTATAATGTTCGCAACCAAAGGCGTCGGCATGGTTGTAGATATTGACGATGTGAAGGAGTTGCAGAAAGAACTCAAAAATGACTACATGATTAACCATGAACTGTCAACTTTTGTAGGAAACCTTGCACTGCGATGTGGGCGATTCTTGGCCTTGGCCAATGCTGTTTTGATCACTACAAAACACATCGACTTCAAAAAGGAGCCAGAAGAGTTGCCCCCTGAACCTTCTCCACCTGTACACCCAAGCAGAGATGTGGAAGGTTATCCACTCGAGGGTTTTGATGAAGTTGACACATAATCTGAAAGGAACCACGAAGGAACCTGACAGGAACCTGACAGGAACCACGAAGGTTTGAAATAAAAATATACATATATACACATGATAGCACAACCACTCGAGACAGTGCCTGAAGAAACAGTCGCGCCAGCAGCACCCACAACCAACACGCACGTTACCTCTGATACCCCAAAGACCCTGGTCGTGTTGCTTCTGGCAAAAGGCTTGCTGAACGCAACTGCCTGGCAAGAAAGGCAAAAAAACAAGCACAAGCTTCTAAAGCAACAAACGAGCCTGCCCCAAACTCGGCACCCCAAAACTCGACAAATGAAGAAGCTAGCAGCAACACAGTATTTCTCATTCTTGGTGTTGTCGGGGTGATTATATCCGCTTGCATGGGGCGTCTATTACCAACGCGAGGCCATTTTGAATTCACTTAGGCGCAAAGCCCCGACCCCAGCCCCTGTAGAGGTGAATGAATTTCAAACTCCCCCACCACCGAGACGAAGAACTCGCGAGATGGAGTAAAAAAAATCTGATATATACACACCATGGCTGACAACAAGCTCGTGAAATCTGTTCTCGATGCAGCCACAATCACTGGCCTTGTCGCAGGTATTGGCTGGGTTGGCAAAAAGGTCATCAAAGAAAATCTCACGGCCGACCCCAGCTCGAATCTCATGAACTACGTGAAGTTCACTGCCGTCATGGCTGGGAGCATCGCTCTCAAGAAATATCTCGAGGACCAGAAGATCCTCCCTGCCTCAATGTAAATCATATAAATAGCAATGGCCTCAATCGCTATTATGGTTGGTGGAGCAATTTTGAATGCTGCCGCTTTCACGGGTGGCAATTATCTCGCAAAATATCTTTCCGGCGACAACGGACAAGCCGCTCTGGATGAGAAGACCAGACACGACAAGGCGTTAGAGGCCTATCAAGCGGCCTCCGCTAAATATCAAAAAGACCGCACAAAGCTCCTCGACTGGATTGCCAGCAATGATCGAATCAAAGATCAAGCGAAACACAACTTTCAAGACACTGACCAAGCTCTGGTGCTCTACAACCAAACACATCGGGAGCAGCAAATAACACTCCCCAAAGAGCCCGAGTTCTCTGACTTCTATAAACCAGGCCCACAGCAGAAACATGGCGAACTATTGTTTATAGGCACTGGCGCCCTTGCTCTTGGCTATGCAGCGTTTCGCTTTCTGTAAAAAAAATCTTTTATATACAACCATGGATTACAAAGGAGTCCTCTACATCACCGGAGCTATAAGTCTTACTTGGCTTTGGTTTGACGGCATGCTCAAATTACGTAAAGCCTTTCACCAACTGCTACAGGAGGAAAGACAAACCCGGCTAGACTTACGCATTGCTCTCAAGATGGGCAAAGAAAATATCGAAAAAGAGCTGGAGTCCTATGAAGAAAAGATTTAAAAAAATGTAAAGATTGTAAAGGACGAAAACGCGACACCGTTAGAAGCTCTCAACGCTTTCAGAGCTTTACAAGAAGATACCTCTGTCAGAGTATGGCAAGCCGTTTGTAGCAAAATTCAATCCTAGATATATATGTTCAATCCTTTAAATAAAGGATTCAATGCAATCTTTAAATTTTATATTTAATGCAATACCACGAATATTGAATCAATTCAATCCTTAAATTTATATGCAATCCAATACCGCATATATTGATTCAATCCAATAACACGAATATTGATTCAATCCAATGCTTAAATTTATATGCAATCCGAAAATATATTGTCTAATACCACGAATATTGATTCAATCCAATAACACGAATATTGGTTCAATCCAATCCTTAAATTTATATGCAATCCGAAAATATATGTTCAATCTTCCTGGGACGAGCGCGGCCATATAGAACCAGGGGAACCTGTGCAAGTTATAGAACAAAAAATGGCGGCAGAGTGGGAAGAAGAATTTGACATAGAAGTTGAGTTTCCGAAGTTTCTAGGAGAAGTTGTGGATAGAACCGAGATAATACTTGAGAACTTTGATACAGAAGCTGCAGAAATGCAGGCCGAAGTTCTTAATCAAACAATTAGCCCGCTTTATAGGTCGATGAAAGAGTGCTGCAACCTTGACACGAGGGACAAGGAAAATCTCGGATTCCATCGCTGAGGCCTTAGTAGATGTGCTTAGTGTGCTTCGTCGCCGGACTATCACTCCGTCTACTGTGGCTGCGGATTCAGTTACGATAGATAGGGAAAAAGGAAAAAATCCCGTAAGACCATCTATCAAATTCCTGTTGAGATGCTAGAAGAACTGCGAGGACTGGGCTTGTGTTTCGTGTACCGGGATCACCAATTTGTTAATGATTAAGGTTCACCCCAAATACACCATATATGTTTCATGTACAGCACAGTGGAACAGTGGAACAGTGGTACTATAGTGTGGTGGAACAGTGGAACAGTGGAATAGTGGCACAGTGATAATATAGTGTGGTGGAACAGTGGCACAGTGTTACTATAGTGTAGTGAAACAGTGTCACAGTTACACTGAAGTGTGGTGGAACAGTGGAACAGTGGCACAGTGGCACAGTGGCACAGTGGCACAGTGATAGTATAATGTGGTGGAACAGTGGAACAGTGGCACAGTGATAATATAATGTGGTGGAACAGTGGAACAGTGGGACAATGATACTATAGTGTAGTGGAACAGTGGAACAGTGTCACAGTGTAAAAGAGCCATTCCTTGTGTCAGAAAATATCTTACATGCTTAAGAAATCAGCTAAAAAGCCTACAAAGAAACACAACTTTCATCAGATCAGAAATATTCCATTACTATTGGCTTAACTAAACAAGCCAATGAAAAGATAGAACATTTGATCCTCCCCAAGCGCTTATAAGTCGCTAACATTCTACAACGTCAAATCATTCTACGAGACCTTTCTACATGGGAGCAACTGATGAGGTTCACCAAAGAACCGAAACTCGAGTCTTGCTTAAAGAATATCTAAAAGAAACCACTTGCATCTGTAAGAATTACTAAACAGCTATCGTGCTGGAGATTCACATATTTCAAACTAGCCTGTTCCAGGCTCTCAGATAGTGGGGGCGAGCGAAAAATGTCGGAGCAAGCGAAGAAAAAACGAAGGGGGGGGGGGGGGGGGGGGGTTGTTTTTTCTTCGCTATCAACATTTTTCGCTCGCCTCCACTATCTGAGGCTAATTTCAAACCGGATGCAATGACGCGATGCTTCTGACAATGGAGATACTACCTAGCTCGGAGAAATACATAAAAATAAACTCCGAGGAGCTAAAAACAATTGCAAGATGCCACTATTCCAATATAGACCGTTACTATCGCATAAGACTTCGATCTTAGAATCTTCTAGTCTTGATGAAGAAACACTACATCGCAAGTTATGCTAACCGCAGACTTGCGCTCACATTAAATCACGTACTAAGAAAAGAACTGATCTTAAGCAGCGAATAATTCCTATAAGCGGCTACTACTGATCTTGCAACTCTTTCAAATTGAGCCAAAGAAACTCTACTGTTACGTTAAGAGCTAGCAAACACTGAAATGACGGCGTAACTAAATATTCTAAACGGCTCTGGAAAACGTAAATTCCTCCTGTCAGTATCACAGCGAGAGCTTTTTTTCCTAAGATCAAAAAAAGGACAACATTTAGAACAACAGGCCTGTTATATCTTTATTTTGATCTGAACGGAAAAATCTCTCAGACACGTACTTGGGGTAGACTTATTCTAAAGCTGGGCTAAAATGCTTTTAGCGACAAGCAGGATTTGTGCTAGGCCTGTCACCTTTTACAATAACATTACTTATTGGGGTCCGGTTGTTCGAAAGCCGATTAACGCCAACCCAGGTTTAAACTTAACCGACGATTTAATTTCTTTTGTTAGAAAAGTTTTGAAAAGCTATTTTAAAGCTACACGCAGAGACAAGACAAAGTCAAAACTAAATGGCAAAAATACTTTGGAAAAATCTCAATGGATTGGTTATTTAATTAAATTCAAAATTGACGACTGATAACCCTGGGTTAGGTTAATCGTGGTTTAACCAACCCGGCCCAGGTTACATATGAAGGCCCGATATAAACAAAGCAAAGAATGTACTTCAAACTATCTACATCTACATTTAATAAGTCGGTAAAATCCGAAGACATCACACCAACTATAAAACAAACATTTAAATAAGATAAAATAAGATAAAATAAATCAACGTATAAGTGTGTTAGAATATATATAAATATCATAAATTTAAAAATGAAATAAATAAATTAATGTATCATAATCATATTACATTTTACAAATTAAAATAGTTCAAATCTAATTAGCATAATAGTCAAAAAGCTTGGTTTTAAAGGATTCTAATGTGTTACTTTCTACTAAATCACCAGGCAGAGCATTCCAGGTTCTAATAGTACGAGGAAAAAAAGAATAAAAATAAACATCTTTAGTAGCCTTATCCTGCCTAAATTTCCAATTATGGCTTGTACGAGTTCTAATTCTACTACTATGAGGCTGGAGATAATCATTCGTATTAAAATCAACTAGTCCACGGCTTATCTTGTATAACAATATTAACCTTGACTTTTCACGTCTTAGTTCTAGACTATCTCACCCTAAGTCCCTCATCATTATTGTAACACTGGCAGTAGGATGATAAATGTTTAAGCAGAATCTCGCTGCTTTTCTTTGCACACGTTCAAGTAATGCAATGTCCTTTTTGAAGTGGGGGTCCCATGCTTGACTGGCATATTCCAGCTTTGGACGAACCAATGATTTATATGCAGTGGCTTTCACATCTAGTGGACAACTCCAAAGATTCCTTCTACTCATGCCCAAAACTTTATTGGCTTTCCCAAGTATTGGTTAAAATATGTGAGGACCATTTCAGATTGGCTGTTAAAGTGGTTCCAAGGTAGGATATCTATGTTTCCAGGTACAGGGAAATATAACGTGAACCGATCAAATAAGCACACGAGTGATTGGTATTATTGTTACAGGGATTAATAGGGTAACTTTAACGCCATCACAACTCCTTCACGAACACAGTGACCTTTATGTTTGTTATTGCATTTTTCGAGAACAACACATATCAGGGAACAATGAGATGAAGTTAAAATCGTTCTTCAACTATTGTTTCGTAGGAATCGCTTTAATGGTATTACTGTGCCACAGTTCGACCACACTATAATACCACTGTGCCACTGTTCCACCACACTTCAGTGTAACTGTGACACTGTTTCACTACACTATAGTAACACTGTGCCACTGTTCCACCACTCTATATTATCACTGTGCCACTATTCCACTGTTCCACTGTTCCACCACACTATAGTACCACTGTTCCACTGTTCCACTGTGCTGTACATGAAACATATATGGTGTATTTGGGGTGAACCTTAATCATTAACAAATTGGTGATCCCGGTACACGAAACACAAGCCCAGTCCTCGCAGTTCTTCTAGCATCTCAACAGGAATTTGATAGATGGTCTTACGGGATTTTTTCCTTTTTCCCTATCTATCGTAACTGAATCCGCAGCCACAGTAGACGGAGTGATAGTCCGGCGACGAAGCACACTAAGCACATCTACTAAGGCCTCAGCGATGGAATCCGAGATTTTCCTTGTCCCTCGTGTCAAGGTTGCAGCACTCTTTCATCGACCTATAAAGCGGGCTAATTGTTTGATTAAGAACTTCGGCCTGCATTTCTGCAGCTTCTGTATCAAAGTTCTCAAGTATTATCTCGGTTCTATCCACAACTTCTCCTAGAAACTTCGGAAACTCAACTTCTATGTCAAATTCTTCTTCCCACTCTGCCGCCATTTTTTGTTCTATAACTTGCACAGGTTCCCCTGGTTCTATATGGCCGCGCTCGTCCCAGGAAGATTGAACATATATTTTCGGATTGCATATAAATTTAAGGATTGGATTGAACCAATATTCGTGTTATTGGATTGAATCAATATTCGTGGTATTAGACAATATATTTTCGGATTGCATATAAATTTAAGCATTGGATTGAATCAATATTCGTGTTATTGGATTGAATCAATATATGCGGTATTGGATTGCATATAAATTTAAGGATTGAATTGAATCAATATTCGTGGTATTGCATTAAATATAAAATTTAAAGATTGCATTGAATCCTTTATTTAAAGGATTGAACATATATATCTAGGATTGAATTTTGCTACAAACGGCTTGCCATATCAGAGACTATCTCTTTGATCTGCTGGATAAAGCAGATGAACAAGAACAATAATGTATAATATATGGACTCCAAACTCTCAAAGATCTATTACCGCCCCAAAGGCTACTGGAAAGGACTTGCCGCTGTCAAAAAGCTAGCTGCAGCAGCCAAGGTCTCTGAAGAGGTGGCTAAAAAGAGGCTCGTCAAACAAGCCCTTTGGCAAATATATCTCCCTGCGCCACGCCACATCCCTTGGCCCAAGTTTGATGTTCAAACTCCTAATGCAGTGCATCAAGCGGATCTACATTTTTTGCCACACGACAAACTGCCTCATGGGCGAAAGATTTACAAATATGCTTTGACAGTTGTTGATGTAGCAAGCCGTTACAAAGCAGCAGAGCCCTTGACTTCGAAAGAGTCTGATGAAGTTTCGAAGGCGTTGGCCCGGGTATATAGGCGCGGGCCTTTGAAATGGCCACAACTGTTGCAAGTCGATCCGGGGACAGAGTTTATGGGAGCTGTGACTATAGAGATGGGGCTCATAAAACAACCATTCGTCGTGGACGCGTTGATGTCCACAGAGACCAAGCGATTGTTGAAAAATTCAACAGAACCCTGGCTGAACGATTGTTTGGTTACCAGTATGCAGTTGAAATGAATCTACCCTCTGGCCGGTCGACTGCTTGGGTTAAAAGGTTGCCAGATGTTGTCTCTGCCTTGAACAATGAAGTAACCAGATTGACTGGCAAGAAGCCTGCACAAGCAATCAAAGAGAAAGCAACCTCAGCCAAGCCCGCGACCCCATATGCTAGGCCTGTGGGCGAGAAGGAAACGAAGCTACCTCGTCGGGTTAATTTACGATATCTGTATTACCCCGGTGAGCTTGAGGGTGGTAGTCGACGAGCGACGGATCCGATCTGGTCCTTGAAAGTATATAACATCGAAAGGGTTGATACTAAGCCAAACGAGCCAGTCGTGTATTACCTTTACGACGGGCCCAAGCGCGGGTATGTGCGTGAGGAGTTGATGGTTGTGCCGCCGGGCACTCAGTTGCCTCCGATGTCTTTGTGACCATATGCCAGAGTATCAATACCATCGTCTTTGATCCAGCGCTTTGAATCAAAGGGCGAGAGCGTTGTCTTGTTTAGATGCACGCCATAGATCTGGTGTTTCACGCTTCGAAGCATGTCCATCCCGTGTTTGAAGGCCTCCTTTCTGAAGAGGGCGTCTTTGTAGTTCTGGTGTGTGATCTCATTCTTCGTCACAACCTTGGTGGTGCCCTTCGCCTTCTTGATGTTCTTCTGACTGCCAAGCATGATTGAGTACATCTTTGAGCGCAGGCAGATCACTTCAGAGATGGGGCGCCAGCGCACTCGTCCTTCATCTTGCCGATGACCTTCTTGTTTAGCTGGCTGTGAAGAAAGTGGTCTTTCGGGTAGTCGCTTGTGTCGTAGAATTCATCGAGGCGATTCTCCATGTCCTTGTAGACATCCTCTGTCTTGATCTCTAGAAGCAGGCTGTCTGTGTCTGTGTAAAGTAGGTCTACGCGTGGGCCGTACTTAAACTTGAGGTACTTATAGTAGAAGTCGTCATCAGAGTCTTAGAAAGATCAAGGATGCACATGCCGGTGTAGACTGGGCTTTTTGAGTAAGATTTTGTCCTTGTGCATTTGAATCCCTGCACGATTTTCATCAAAGACTGTTGCTCTGGCGAACAGTGGGCTTAAGATAAGCTTTCTCAACTTGTCTGTCTCATTCGCGCGAACAAGCCTCATATCAATGCGCTTTCTGAGGTTCTCCATGGTCTTGCCAAAGACAGAGTTGTTCATCAGCTTGAAAAAGTTCTTTTCGAACTCAGAAGTGGCTTGCTTTCTGAGTTCTGTGTTCAGCCTTATGTAAGGCTCCATCCAAGGCTTCTGCTCGATTTCGAGGATTCGATGAATCTTTTTCAACGTCATGCCTAGCTCGAGATAAAGTTGAAGATTCCTGTAGTGTAGAACATATCTGTCTTTGTTCTTGAGGGTTAGGAGCAACTTCTCTGTCTTATCCTCTGCCTGCCCCTCTATCAATGCCCTTTGATAAGGAGACATCCACGACTTTGCGACTATATGCTTTTCTGGTGATAGAGGATAAGCATTGTGTTCATCATGCAGCTCCTCGGGGTATTCTAGATCAACCTCAAGGATATAGCCAATCTTTCTGTTTGGGGACCACTTACTGATTTGGTGTTGTGTTGGGTACACTAGACACCATTGAAAGTTGCCAACAGGGAGTGGTTGACTCATGGCCCAGCCGTAAAGATTGTTTGCATCGAAGTACATGATGTAGCTTGTTTCTTGATCTGGGTTGTGATCATCAAGAAAGGGGTTGTTCGCTTTGCAGAAGCGCCTGCTCTCCATTGAAATACCGCCACGCATGCCTTTTTCAACAAAGAGGTGCATGTTGATGTATGTGAGCAGTTCTAGGTTGATTCCTGTGTATTTCAAAAGAGCATCCCAGCTGAGGCCCGGAGCTGTATAGTAATGCGCCGGGTCAAGTTTGTAGTGCTTGAGGCATGTTTTTCTGAAGTTCTCGAAGACATCTGCAAGGAGGAGTACATCTGTCTCTAGGTAAAGATCATGATACTCACCGAGGTCTTTACATTCGAACGCCTCCCACACTTTCTGCGCATGAGTGTAGTCTTCATCGCTGATGGGCTCCTTTTTGAGCTCGCTATAGAACGCGCTCTTCTCGGGGAGTGACTTCTCATCAAACCGCCTCCAAGAGTCCATATACTCGTATGGATAGTTTCCTTTTTGCAGAAGGAGCTTGAGTTTATTGGGGTCCTTTTCATGGTTTGCCATGATTGTGAAGGA
This sequence comes from Cladopsammia gracilis, assembly GCA_022457155.1. Taxonomy (NCBI): domain Eukaryota; kingdom Metazoa; phylum Cnidaria; class Anthozoa; order Scleractinia; family Dendrophylliidae; genus Cladopsammia; species Cladopsammia gracilis. The sequence goes on from JAJGOT010000088.1 coordinate 1,743,955, forward strand.
CTCTGGTTCGTTTGATTTAACCAGATTATCGAGGCTCGACTGCATGAACTGCAAGCTGTCGATAAACCTTAAGTTGCCCAGAGAGAAAGAAACGTACTTCTCCATATTTGTCGGGATGCAGTTCAGATCAGATTGTACTTCAGCTATACCGCTCATGATATGATGCGCATCGTAGCTCTTCAAGTTGTGAAAGACAACAGGGATTGTTACAGTTTCCGGGTTGATTCTGAAGTGATTCAGATTACATGCGTTGTGAGCAGCGCCTCGATACTTGCCTGTTATGTGGCAGTGATCTAAAACAGCGTCTCTCATGAAGTCTAGTGCGAGAGACTCCCCGCAGAAGTGGCAATCAATTTGCTCAAAGATGGGCTTTGTTTTTTGTTGCCTTTTGTTTCTTGGGCCTATGAAGGGTGACGCCTCCAAACGCCCTGTTTCTTCGTTTTGGATGTAGGTTTTGAATGCATCGGTGTAGCATTTGTTAGTTTTGCGATAAACAAGACCCGTGTACGCTCCCGTGTTCGGATCGTAGAGATCGATAGAGTCGTTGAAGTTCTCTTTGTAGAGATCATAATCACAAATGCTGCAGTAGTTTGCATTATTGAAGTCTGCCCAGTCTGCTCGTGTCATTGATACGGGCTTCTTGTCATGAAGTTCGTCTCTTATCTCCCTCTCTAATAATTGTATGCAGTAGATAAACCCCTCAACCGCGTCGTCACCTCTGTATAAGTATGGGCCTTTTGTTTTGAGATCAGAGCGAACAGCCATCATAGAGAACCCGCATGGCGTATGTACTGATGTTTTGGTTGTACTGCTTTCTTTTGGGTCTGGCTTGCAAGTGTCTATTTTTGTTACGAGACTTTCGAAGTCAGCGTAGATAACGTAAGGCACTTTCATCTGGTTCTGGTAGTTCTCGAAACGCAGGATGTTTTCACCATCTTTGGGCATTTCAGTTCGAACTGGCCTACCTTTGATACCCCTGCAGTCAAGCAGATGTTTGTTGAGAACATCTTGCGATGAAAACCCTTGAAGACATCTTTCGCAGAAATGAATCCTTCGACCTGCCTCATAGTTGCTATGAAGAAGCCTGCTTAGGCTTTTTATGTAGCAGTAGTGTGTGTTATTTTCATTGGTTATCAGCATTAGGTTGATTCGTCTTATATCAGGATCTTCTACTTCACTAATTCTAAGGACTGTTGTGTTACCGTTTTGCGAGCCAAAGACGTTTATTGCGAGGTTATTGAGTTTTTCTACTTCAGAGATTTGATGCAAGGGTGTAGGGAAAGAGATGTTAGTGAAGTTTAAGCCATCCTCTGTCGGATACTTGTTTGGCCTGTCTGAATGCTTCGTATCTCGAGTGGGGAACAGCGCAGCTCGCAAACCCCATCGAAAGCATTGATTATCTCTGTTTTTGATGTTTATGATGGCCTGTTTTGCTTTGAGCTTTGGAGGAAGAGGGATATAAGAACCGCCTCTGATAGCTTGATATCTTCCGAAATCAAGAAAGACGTACTCAACTCTGTCGATAACCCAGCCTGAACCCATGTTTACCCATCTGGCTACTTCTTCCTTATTTGAGTTGATAACAGCTTGTAGTTGCCCGTTGACTGCTGCTTGATAAAAGTGTGTTATTATGAGAGGGTTCTCTTGACTAAAGTAGTGTGTGATTCTTTGTGTTCCGTTGGCTCCTTCCTTTGAAAAGTGAACTAAGAATGAAAAATTCACTTTGACTGGGCCGTAATCAGTTAGAGGTCTGTAATCTCTCTAACTATAGTTTGAACTATAGCGGGTTTGTTCTCTTGATAAAACAAATCGAGATCATGTATTGGATAGTCGACAGGAACAGTCATTTTATAGCTGTGAAGCCAGTCACGCCAGCCCTGATCTCTCCGAACGAACTGAAGAGGTGCATCCATGGGGGTGTATATACAAAGGGCTTTACATTTCTTCAATTGGCAACACCGACCCCCAGTTCACACAGGAAGCGTTAAATCATGCAATCTAACCCTTATTTTGGGTGGGGCTGTAACGCAAAGGCATCGTTAAGTGGGGTCGTATAGAATTGATCACTATGTAGAATAGGGAGTGGGTGTATCCGACCCCACCACCAAATGCCCGAATAACCGCTTATTTTGGGAACTCACGAACGCCCGAGTTACCGGGCCCCCAGGGCGAATTGCATAAGCGGTTATTCGGGCATTTGGAGGTGGGGTCGGATCACCCACTCCCTATACTACAACCTCGTTCCCAGGGTCTCTCTTCTTCCCGCCCCCTGGAGCGAGAGAGAGAGAGACCCTGGCTCAGGCTGGTCACGTGTCTGGTGGACAATTATAATCCTAAGGAGGGGTAGACAGTATTTGTAACGTTGTCTTGTTTTCTGTACGGTGGCTAGGCTCGTGCTGTGCGCGACTGTTATTGTTTCGTTTCAGCTGAGGCTGTGAAATAAATATGTTCCATGTTTCATAACCTCTTGTTGAAAATAGGAATCTGTATTGCAAGATATATATAAAAGACGTAAACAATTCTCTGTGATTATAGCAAGACCCGGAATAAAAGAGATAAAACATCCCAGGCTCATCGTCAACCGAATAGGGATGTTATGAAATCTCTTTGGTCGTAAAAAGTGCTTCATTTTTGCTGTTTATGTTATGCCTGCCGTTTATAACTGAATAAATAGGGACAAAAGATCTTGACAGCTTATAATTTTCGAACTGAAATAATATGAACAAAGCCCTAAAATTGAAATAACGAAACGGTTCAGTCAGACGATTCAAACAAAAGCGAATAAACAATGCGCAAGGATAAAATTGCTGCTCAAAAATTCACAAGTATATAAATTAACAATGTATAGACATTCAAACGACTGGAACTGGTGAACATTGAACTAAACAACATGCCTCACACACGAAGAATAAAAGCTATCATTGTCTTCTCTCGATCGTTTCCTGTTATTATAAAAAGTGACTGTTGATCAGCGTGGCAAACATTGGTTCCGTGGCGGCCGCTTCTCAGTTCTTGCTTTGCCATCGCCCGAGCACAGACAGCAGCACTTTAATGGGCCTTTCGAATGAAGCTTGAAGATCGCCTGTTAAGCAGTATGTAGCGATAATTCATCCCAGTCCGGAACAATGCCATAAATCAAGAGCGCGAGCTTAGCGGTAATAAAATTGGATTGCATTCCACAAGTTCAAAATTAGCTTTACTGCGGTAAATCTTTAAGCGCCGTGACAATTCCTCTGATCCTAAAGCAACTTACACTTTCAGAACCGGACCATGTGGATATGTTTTCGAAGTCTGCGGATGACCGCCGCTTCACATTTGTCGCGAGCCGCCGAACGCTTTTGCATTTGTTTCGCAATGCTCAGCTAGAGCAGACAAATTTCACACTTTGCCGCCCCTCCCCCGTGTCCTTTTATTGGAATCTCCCAGATTCTGGGAGACACGTGACCAGCCTGAGCCAGGGTCTCTCTCTCTCTCTCTCGCTCCAGGGGGCGGGAAGAAGAGAGACCCTGGGAACGAGGTTGCCTATACTACTTAAATTGACATTTCTTTCTTAAAAATTGGCCCTCAGGCTTAAATCCTGACACTGAAATAAAGTTTCTTACTTATTTTTTTACTTTTCGAAATTAAGGCCCAGTCAAACGTCGAACTTCACATGTGCCGAACCTAATGCAAATTAGCAAGAACAATAGATTTTGCTCATTTGCATTAGGTTCGGCACATGTGAAGTTCGTCGTTTGAACTGGGCCTAAGAGATTGTCTCTCAAAAAACCGACTGATTAATTTTGGTTTGAAAAATAAATTTCTCTGATATGGGGTTATTTAAAAGCCTTCAACTAAAAATGCAATTCGGTCACTAAAATGGTCACTAAAATGCAATTCGTTTGATCTAAAATAATAATATATATATATATATTTTACGATTTATTTAAGTTTCACGCGGTCGGTACTAATTTTATGCCGCCGAGACCCGAATAAATCACAAACATTGCCGTCGCTGTTAAACAATAACAATTCACCCGATATGCCCACTTATTTTTTAAATCTACAGATACATCATTTTAGTTTGCTCAGCTGTATCTCATATCTAGATTAATTTCTTATTTTAACAGTCAACAGCGGGTTATTTTACAGAAATAATCGGCTTCCGAGCGAAACACGAAAATAGCTCTAGTCAACTTTAAAGAGATATTTCAAAGTGTGACACCTGATTGAAAGTCATTCTTTGTATAAGCAGAAACCATGAATAACCCTATAACCTAAGTAAGAATAATATTTGTTTGCATTCCACGTTTCCAAGATTTACAATTGTTTGAATTTCACGAAAATTCGAAAACATGCCAATAAACAAACACTTGCTTCTAGCATAATGCTTGGGCATTTCACTTTCTAGAATCACATGCTTTGCTTTAAGTTGAGAGTTTTGAAGAGTATCAAAGCAGTACGATTTTGATCTAGCGCTAAGTTTCAATCGAAGTTTTACCTTGTTGTGTAAAATTCGCAGCGAGCGTGACGGGGGCGTGACAAGCTTTGGTTGGATTTAAGGCACACAAGGTATGTCACGAATCCGTGACGCTCGCTATGAAAAAAACATGGCCGTTTAGGTTCGTTTATACAACAAGGTAAATGTTTTGAATTTTTATCCTCTTAGCATAAAATTGTCCGCACGACATTTACTGACAAGGGCACCCAACGAATCTGTTCCTCACTTTATCTGTTCCCCTGCGGAATTCTTGCTGGCTGGCAAAACATATTCTGTATGTATATTTTTTAATATCCATTTTTGCGTTGGCTGACTTCAGAAGGGAGTCGCAAGAAAAAAACTGTGCTGCCTAACTTGATTAGATAGAAAAGAGACGGAAAGATGGATTTTTTGAGGAGACGTTTGATGTTGGTCACTTCGTAGTAACAAATTTAAGCAGTACTTGAAGACATCCGAACAGGTTTACAGCCATGCTCCGTCACGCGTGACCAGTAATCACAAGACTGAAATGAACATTTGAATATTTCTTTGTAACGCCCGAGATTTGAATGAAACCTTGAAGATCTCTCTGGAAAACACTTTGAAAGTCACGAGTTTACGGAAAAATAACTTAGCTACGCGCAAAAAAAAAAACAAATATTGTTCGGATATGTAACATTTCAAATAAAAAATGACATTTTGTTGCTCTTTTTTTTCAGAAAATGCGGTAAAATTCTTACGGAAATTCCGAATCTCGGAATGAATTTACAAAACCGACACTGCACGTAAACTTGAAAAATCCATTCAAATTTTCAAAAATACTGGTCACGCGTGACGGAGCATGGCTGTAAGTTCGAGACGGCTATTGATATTTCATTAGTTCCCAAGCCCCTTTTGGTAACTTATTATTATTGTTTTTTTTTTTTTTTTACTTATTGATATTTTTAATTGCTGGCTGGGAAACAAACATTTTTTTTATCCAGCTGCCTGGGAATTTCCCTATGTGTTATGCTGGGAAAAAGGAACAGATATATTTTTCCCAGCAACGTAGAAGAACACCTGAAAGTGCTTTTATATCATTTATTTTAATTTATTTGAGTAAAATAGTGCATTTTACCAAAGATTGTTCTTTGGGTGCCCCTGTACTGAAACAAGAAGCTGTACACAGCTTGAACTTGTGGCGTCTTTATTAAAACCAGTAAGACTACATTCAGTAGCCGACACTTGAAATCACGATCGCTAACTAAAATGCAAAGTTATATAAAACACAAAACTTGCGGGAACAAAAATCCCACAGCAGTAAGCGGCGAACACAAAATCAAACGGTCCTTATGGCAGAAAAAACTTTAACATGCAAGGCTGATCAGACAGCAAATTCGTTCGATTTCTTTTAATTAAGATTTGCCCGATATTTCGGTTTGACAAAACTAACCTTCATCAGGGGCTAGGAAAGCTAAGTGAAGATGGGAAACAAACGGTTACAATATTTAAAATGGGCTAAGATGTGACAGATGCGATCTAAGGATATGGACAACAAAATAATAACTCTTCACAATTAGAAATGATGAAGACATGTAGAAATAAGAACTCTACGAGTAGTGATATGGGGCTTTGAAGGTACATAAGAAAATCAGTAGTAGTGTAACTACTCCACAATCGAAGATTCACAATGAAGAATCCATCATATCAAACTCATTGCGACATTTGCCCCATGTCATATCGGGTGGCCTCAACTTCCGGTAAAATAGAGCTGAAAACACGCTATTTTCTGCAAATTATTGCCTTTCTTTCTCAAAGTAGGAGATCTATCACAAATGCACCACCGGTATTGAGCTAAGTGCTATCTAAGCTACTAGTAACTACAAAATTTCGATGGGGCATTTTTAAGTCGTGAAATTAATTGTCGATATGTTACACTTCGGTAAGCATACATGGAGTACATGAGAGTAAACCATACGTCCGCCATTAAGATCCTTGTGTTTACGAATATTCGATGAGATGAAACGTCGGTTTGGGAAAACGTTGGGGTTCTTTTAATTGTTATTATTGTTTGGCAAGGAAATCTGACATTCCTAATGAAGGAAAAGGTAAGTTTGTCCCGTAATTTTCATTTTCGCTAGTAAACACATTCCTTCATGTGAGGCTGACAAACATTGCCGAGCTGAGATTGTGCAGTACGGACTGTAATTCACCTTCAAAGCATTGTTGATAAAAATCACAGTGGATTTTACTTGCCACGTGTTTGCTTTACGCTCTGGAGAATAATCCAGGACTCCCTCAGCTACCTATACACACGAAGTTTTTAGAGGTCCTTCTTCTGTTTGGTAAAAGATATTGTTACGTGGATCCGCAACATAAGGGAAGTAGTCATAATATGTACAATCTAAGAGGACCTATTTTGTGTAGGGTAGGAAAAGGTCCGATGATTGTTTCATATTCACGACTTCGCTCGCAAGAAGCCTTTGATTATATTTTTTTCCGTCGGTTTGGATGTAAATTTACAAAAGCGTGACCGGTCTTGAAAGCAGCAGGTCGAGAAAAACTGGACTGGCTCGATAGCGCATGCTCGGAATAATAAATGCACCGCCAAATTCAAAGAGTTGAATTAATTTGCCGCGTTTTGATATGTGATTTGTTGGGATTTGTGCAGATTTCGGTGGGGCAAAATGACTTCGAAGGTTCATCTTGCTCTCTTTCTTCTCTTCGCTTAGCTTGTTGTAGGACGGTTTCTGCAGTTGAAGATAATTTTCAAGGCGAAAATGGTGAGAAATTTATAAAAGGCTGTCCTTCGTATACTTACGAGATTAACATCAAGTAAGTAATTTGAAGTGAGATGAATATTTTAATAGGAGCTTAATTATATTTTCAAACAGTTCGATTTCTAAATTTTCGGATATTGAATAACTCCTCGTTTCTTCTATTTATTCCCGCAGCTTTTTAATTTATACCATTTCAAAGGCCGAAGAAGAGACCGAAGAATCTGCTCTTGCACAAATAATTGAGAAGATATTGAAGGAATCAGGCATTCAATGCGTCCTGGTTAACCCTATTCGGCCTGGGCTTTTTTTGAGTTCCTGAGCCTGGGGGGGGGGGGGGCACATTGTGCCCCCCCTTCGTAACTTCAAGAATAATAAGGCTACGACAATGAAACTTTGAGGGTACATAGTACGTCCGAAACTGTCTCCTTTGCGGTCCGCACAATGGAACGATGACGTCATATGACGTAGTTATTAGGTAATTAGTTATACGGCCGCCATCTTGGATCCGCCATCTTGGATTTCTGAAATTTTTTAAAACCTCTTAAAAACCGTCCAAATTGACTCTAAATTAATCAAAAGCAATAAATAAACGCTGAATGACGTAAAAATATAAAAGTTATACCAATAAACATTGTTTTTCTTCACTCAAAGGTACAAATATGCAAATTTCAAAAAAACATGGCTGTCAAAATCTTGTTGCCATGGAAACATCAAGTCACGTGATCAAAACATTGTCATACAAAATTGTTGCCAGATAAATTTTAGGAAAAGTCACAAAGTTTGATGGCGTTTGAATACATATTAAAGAAGTAATAAACGTTCAAAGTTAGCGCGGGCACTTTGTGCCCCCCCCCCCCCCCCCCAGGCCGAATAGGGTTAATAGCCGAATACTTCACGCCTATAGGGAGAAAATTTATTTTCTAAAGAGCACAATAAATTCCGCAAGAAAGAAGCGAACGAAAGGAAAGTAATATTCCTTTCATAATCACGCCACTCATCGTATTCGTGACTGAATCCCACGAAATGAATTTTTAACTGTTTTCTTGTCGTATTCACTTCAACAACCTCCACATCATACAAATCCCTGTCTGTTTTGCGTTTTCCTCCCACTTTCTCCATCTGTTTTTCGCGGAGCTGACAGAATTCTTCCACAAAACGCCGTGGAGGACATGACATTTGTTTCGGTCGATCGCCCATGTTTATTTGTGATCGTGAAACATAATACCTTTGCGCTTGGCTGTAGCATACACTCCATGTAATGGTCACTGAAAAGCAAATGTCCTCATTTGTGGGCAATGAGTTTGATATGTGTGTTTTTTATTTATTCAGATTATTGTTTTTTTTTTTTTTTCAAAATAAGATTTTGTTTAGTATTGAGCATGAGATGAACGCCAACTGTCGGAAGCAAAATAGAAAACTGACAGCAATCCGAATTATTTTTCAGTAGATTAACAGTAACGTTAGTTTTAACACTAGACATTCCGTAGTGTAATACTGGAGGCGGGAAAATCATTATCACGTGATACCTTTTAGAGTTTCGTACATGCGATCTTTACTCTCGTAATAAGTTATTCAAGAGCAAACACTAGGTGAGACCAAATCAAACATGAGTCGTAGAAGATACTGTTTAATGCTACCTAAAACATGTTTTCGTTTGAAAAGTAAGACTCCAAGGTACATGCTTATATCAAATCTTTTAGTTCTTAAAGGGAACCTCCATTGTTATAACAAATTGACGTTAAATTGTTAGAAATAAAGTCTAAATTATTTTTTTTTTTAAAAAGCAGGTGCAAATATAATTTTAGTGTACAAAAAAATGGATATGAATATCGCCTATTTTCGCTTTTGAATTTCCCGGGCGCCGCCATTTTGAATATTTAGGACGTGTTACGGTTGTCTTATTGTTGCATACAAAAGAACTTCGATTCTTGACAATAGCGACAACCGTAACACGTCATAAATATTCAAAATGGCGGCGCGCGGGAAATCTGAAAGCGAAAATAGGCGATATTGATATCCATTTTATTTGTACACTAAATTATATTTGCACCTGCTTTTTAAAAATGTTAAATTTCTACTTTATTTCCAACAATTTAACGTCAATTTGTTCTGACAATGGAGGTTCCCTTTAACACTTAAGCCATCACATCTTTAACAATTGCATGGCAGGTTATCTCAATAAAATATACCACTTGACCTTTTTCTTACTTAGAACAATTACGCTAGAATTTTTTAGTTCATTTCTCTTTTATGTCTCTATTATCTACATTTTAAACCAGATCTTCTAATATTGCTCACATGTATTTCTTTACATATGTAAATGTTTTCCAAGTGTTTCGTCTAGAAATTTACACAATACTATGAGCTTTTTCACACACTCGCTAAAATACATGAGTCAATAAGAGACCGAAGGTTGAAGGAGTAAAGTTACGCGAGATACATGTAAGAGCACGTTATCGATCAATCATCCAACTAACTTCTTGCACGCAAGCCTAACAGCGTAGCACTTTGAACAAGCTTAACTAAGGTGAAACTTAACTAAGATGAAAGGTTGGAAGCACAAGAATTAAGATTCACGAACGAGCTATTTTCAATTTTAGCAATTCTCAAAAACATTATTACCCGACCGTCTGCACAGTACATTTAGACCGTACAAAAGTTCACAAAAACAACTTTTCTCTGTCTAGAATAACTAGTACGACTACTTTCCGAATAAAATACAGTTTTTGTTTGTCAAAAATTGCCCGAGAAATGATTTGGAAATCAAACAAAAAATACACAAACATATTTGCATAAGGCGACGGGAGTGAAGTGAAATCGCTTTTTAATCTATGTAATGAATGAACAAAGACATAGAAACGGACAACACAATCTTCTTTCGAAAAAGTTTATTCAAATCTCCATTAATTTATGTTTAAAAGCAGAACACGTATCATTTATAGCGCATCAAGGCAGAGCTGTCCTCGTTGAAATTCAAGATAACAACACGACTTAATTTGAACGTTTCATAAACATGTCTCCAAACCTTAAGAGAACACAAAGGAAAAGTCAATCAAAAATTGATATCAACATAAATTCCCATCAGCACTAGACTGCTTGGAAATTCGTTAAAACTCCGTTTCTTCGGTTCTGAAATCCGTAATAAAAACACGGCATCTCCCCGCATTGCTTCTGCATTGATAATACAGTATGAAGTTCCTCGAAACAAGATTTTATCCCTGAAAGCTCTTCTTTTTCCACTAAAGCGGCTTCCGAGTATTCCTTAATTAGTATCCCTGTCTTGAGTGACAAACCGCGAAAAAAATCCAGGGAAATAACGACTTTACTGCTCCGCCTAACACTGCGAAAGATCCAACTTTTTTAAAACTTTAAAAAGTGTTTACCGAGCTGACGGCTGTGTAGCCGCGCGTGTGGCGTCATACGCGCATGTTTTGCGACGTCATACGCGCCCGCGAGCTAGCTAGCCTTGCGTGACACACATGTTGCAGACACGCGCCCGCGAAACATTCCGCTAGTCATGACCATGAAAAATGCGGGCATAGGTTCTGTGAGTATGGGGCTGCGCAGCCAGGCCTTCGGCCCGGCCAGTGCTCCGCTATCAATTAACACTTTGCCAAATGTATCTTTTCAACGCGTAACGCAATGAACGGTATGTATAAATTATAAACACAGCTTGATGTATTTTAAAATACCGTGATCCACGATACGATATGTGTGATATTTAAGGTCTACATACACTGTTCCGAGTAGAAAATCGCAAGGATTTATTTTCACTTGAGGAACAGATCCACTTACGACATATGAAAGTTGTCCTTTTGTGCATAAACGTGTCCATTTCTCTCCTATTTCAAACAATGCGAATTTGTGTCACGCTAAAACATGAAAGACAAATTTGGTTTATTCATCAAAGGACTTCAATGTCGTTTACAAAACCTGATATTGTTGTCGTTGGATTCACGTTGTTCTTGTTACGCAACGCATTCGAAACAAAATTAATACAAAACATTACGTGACAAAATGGAGTGAGTTTGGAGTGCTCATTTGCATATCTGTTCCCGTTATCGATAACCCGTTCATTTCGATGGGGGCTTCAATCCTTCACCCTACAGAATCTATGACACTTTCACTCTCTTACGAAATCTTCGAATCGTCTATTCTTTCACCCAGCAAAATAACACATTGCAGAATAATTTAACTACTGATTAACCTCCCATATATTCTGGTCTGGTTCTTTTCTAATGTCTAATCCTTATAACACTTCAAAGAGAGGTTTCTTGAACTTTCTATACAGAGGTGTCCTTATGTGAAAATGAATCACTACTCATTTTAATACTCGTTCACTTGGTATTCTGCCACGAGTAATAAGGGGTTTCAATTATAGCCTTTTCGTAACTAAAAACAGTTTTTCTCATAATGGCACAAACAGTGACCCAGCAGAAGAATGAGTATAATTTTTTTATTTTTCATTTCACAGTTGTATCAATCTACCTTGGCCTAGCCACGAACCAGGTCGACTTAGAACGGCCAGGCTTCTATGCTGTGATTTGCTTCTGCATTGGGGTATTCCTTATCTTTCTGTTTGAATTGTATCTTATCATTTCAAAACGAAACAAGGAAAAGAGGTCCGTTTCAATGAGCAATACCGGAGGTAAGGAATCGCAGTTCATTTAAGAGAAATTAAGTGGCTGGATGTTGGCTTTTTTTACTATTATTATTAAACCAGTCAATGTAGATAAACGTTACGTGAGTGTAGTATGAGTTACACAGTTTATGGCCAGTTTCTGTCCTAGAATTCAACATCATAACCCTTTCTCTCCTCGAATTATATATGGCTTAAAAATTAAGTGTCTGAGTGTTTAGCTATTTATTAATTACTAAGTCAGCTTTCTACCTTTAGATTTTGATTAGCGGCAAATTAGCCATCTACCACGAAACCCCTTTTACTATAGACAGAAAAACAAGCTGAGCAAAATTTGTTTTATTTGCAGATATTCAAATGCGGCAGCCAGGATATCAGACTCCGCCACATCCAGAAATGTCAATCAAGGTTTATTTCCGTAGTATTCCCGTAGACTTTCTCAAAATCCATCGTTTCTCATTCCCTGTCTCGTACGTAATCCGTGTGCGAGCGACTTTATCCCATGCACCCAAAAATTACAGCAGGAACTTTTCCCCTGTAGCGTTTTCCAACGTACCGGCCGGTCAATCAAGTCAGATCACACAACAAATTAACAAATAAATTAGACGTAACACTTTTCAGTTTTGTTGTATAATTCCTGAATTCATTTTATACCTCTAGGAAGCAATGATTCGTACAATGATGTTCGTTTTTGTTGTCCTTCTTGGAGCGAGTATTGCACTGACCATAATCCTACTTTTGGTGCTTAAATTATAAGGTGAGCATGTTAAACATAATGAAGCAATGATCGTATATTCCTGTTTTCCTGTTTTTCCTGTGTGGTTTAATGTTCACGGGAAACTTGAAACTAAGTATTTTTTGTCACCAAATAGTGATACGCTGTTAATACCATATTAAACCATGTCTCCGTGGTCGGTTGCGGGCACAGAGAGCATGATCAAAAAATATATGACCAAAACACTCCGAATCGTCTTTGCTAGTACTGACGTCAATCCACCACAAAATAGTGTGAAGTAATCTTTATATAACATTTTTTATTCATATCATTACTAATTTTTTTATTTTTTTTTATTTATTTTCGCAAATACAGGCAATATTTGTAACTACAGTGTGTACGCCTCAAGTGGAGGGATCAACATTTTCTTTGGACTGAAGTCAACGATTTTTTTTTTATTTTTATTTTTTAGATATACATGTAGTCCAGCAAACTGAATCAAACAGGAATTATGACTACTTCTTATGTAATCTTAAAGTAACCTTAATGAATTTTTTGTAGTTATACACAGTTAGGGACAAATGCTTATTATTTCGTCCGTGCAAGCGATATTGAACAATTTTTGGCTATAATTCATTTTACTGCGAAATGTTCAACAACATGACGTCTGAACGACTAAGTTTATTCATCTTCTATCAGGTTAACAAAATTAACGTCTATTCCACTGTTTTGTTCTTTAGTAGCTGCAGCTGTGGGTACCTAAGGACTGCTTAGCACCTTGAAAAAACTTTGCGCTACAGGCTAAATTACTTGAATAGTTATTAAGGGGAAATATATAATCTGCTATAATATTAAATACATAAGTGCAAACGTTTAAATAAAAAAGCTAAGTAAAGTATTTTCATTGTTGTTGTTGTTCCCTGGAGTGTTTGTTTATTCCATTATTACAAACAACACAATGCAATAGGATGGCTACTAGTTATTGGCATTTTATTTCACGGGTCAAGTTAAATCACCTTGCCTCATTAGCATTAAATACGTATGTGATAGTAAACTATTCAAATTGCCCAAAAATTCCACGGGAGCTGATTACCAATGAGAAAGCGCTATAAGCACGGAATTCACACCCTTTAGTTTAGTATGCAAAGGTATAAGAAGGACAAAACATGTTGTTTGTCGTGTTTTAACGCTTGAAACTTCTGATCGTGAGTTTCGCTGGAATTCCGCCGGCTGTACAATCATCTTGGGTAAGACGGGGAGGAGGGACGGGACGGAGTGGTTCCGTGATGTTCCCCTTTTTTCTTCACCCACCCCATCCCACCCAGTACCATTTTTGCCGTCCTTTGTTCTATGGACCCATTTTTTTCATAATTCTTCTAAGGGACTGGAACAATAATCTTCAATTATTTCCCATTCTTAATCAGCGATCCGTGGAACAAAGGGCAGTTTGGATAGTATCCAAACTGCCCTTTGTTCCACGGATCGCTAATTAAGAATGCTCAAGCATGTTAAGGCATGGCTCGTCCCTTGTGTAGACCCCCCGCGAAGTAAATTCTTTTTTCCTTTGGAAGTAATGCATTTTAGCCCCAAGAGTCACCAAAAGCATACAACAAACTGGATTTAGCGTCCTTAAATAACTTAAGGTTTGATTATTGTGGTCACGTGTCTGATGATGTCATAATTTGGACCAAAAGGAAACTTCAAATGGGGTAAGGATGGTTAACTTTAGCCAAGAGAAAATCATAAGCAATTGTTTGCCTCAATTCATAAATACTATCCCTGCCCGGAATGGACAATTTTTGTATTTTATTAACAAGATATTAAGAGACAAAACATGTCACGTGACCTCTTTTACAAATTTCCCTTTAATTGTAAATCATAGACAACCATCCCGGCCAGATTCATATAGGGGAGAAGCATACAAATACGTTAACGGTTCAATTTATATCCATTATATGCCATCTCGGCACCCCATTTTCAATTTTCTTTTTGTGTAGGAAAGCAATCATAACAGGTCACGTGATGCAAATATTCGACATTTAAAGTAAACAATGGTTCAAGGTTAACAAGTTTTATCCTGCTGCTAAGTTTGAGCCTGTTCAGGTGAATCACTTTAAAGTTATGATCGTTTTTAGGTTTTATGCAAATTAGGATCTGAGCCATGCCTTAACATGCTTGAGTGGGAAATAATTGAAGATTATTGTTCCAGTCCCTTAGAACAGTTTAATTTAATTTTTTTTTTTAAATTTTAATTTAAATTTTTCCTTTTATTACACGTAACGTCGCTTTGTATTCACTCATTTCTGCTTCGTGCTTGTTTATATTTTAGTAGCCTTATTGTTATTTTTGTAAAGACTTAGTCTGACGAACTCTTATAAATCTAACTAGTCCTACATTAAGTAAAGTCGCACACGAGCCAGATGGCCCACACGGCCGGAGCTTAACCCGGTTTCTGTAGCATGAAGCGACTGGGAATATTGCTACTCCCCCCTGGATGGAATGCTAATCCATCGCAGGGTTACCCCCAGCATTTTGTCGCCGGTACCCATTTATACACCTGGGTGGAGAGAGACAGTGTGGAGTAAAGTTTCTTGTCTAAGGAAACAACACGACGACAGAGACCAGGCTTCGAACCAACGACCTTCAGGTTGAAAGTCCGACGCGCTAACCACTAGACCACCGTGTCTCCACAGTCCTCCTACATGTATGTATGATATATTCGTTTAACTGGTTCAAAATAAATAAATATTTTTTTAATTTTTAATAATAATTTTAATAACAATTTTAAAATAAATAATTCAAAATAAATAATTTTTGTAGCTAGCTTCATAATGATATTTTGGTTGTTTATTGTACATGCATGCAGGCGTCGCGTTAATGTCGGTCGTGTTTATCGCTGTTGGTTCGCTAAGATCTTTGGTTTTGCGCTATGACCAGCCAAACCAGAAGCCGGCTCGAAGATCACAGAAAAGGCAGCTTTTGTTTTCGAGCTCGGCAAAACAGGTGAACGAAAACTTGGGGAGGATAAAATACTATTTGGTCGACATTTTTTTTTTTGTTATTGCCGTCAATTCAGCGCGCTTTTTAGAACCCAGTCGGCACGCGCCAAAAAACCGGTTCCAGCCACCTTAAATTGTATAAACTGCAAGCACTTAATGTGGAAAGTGGACCGTAGACTGAAGACTGGGGATCATGGCAAGGGAATTAAGAACTCTAGAATGTTCCATATTCTTTGTCTCGCTAAAATAAGAGTTAAGTTTGAAGCAACCGATTAGGGACAAGGAACAGGTCTGGGTGTTTATTCAATCTCCCTTCGTCTTAGCGCTTGTAGCACATTTTGTCGACTTTTCTGCTGCTCATATCATTAGGTAAATTTCTCGCACTGTTGTTATGGTTAAGTGCCTGATAGTTGTCGTCATAATTGCTGTTGATTTCGGTTGTTGTTTATAATTGGGTTTGATTTTGTTTATTTTTAAATTGTCGGTGATATCATTTATTTGTGTTAACAAATGAACTGAAAGGCATGTGGTCACCGATCACTTGATTGGCAAATATATGGCAAATATATGGATTTGAATCAGTATTTGTCTCAAAGTTTTCTTAAGCTCGCACTTCTATAATGTGCAACAATTTTCTTTATTTAAGTACAAGTCATTTAAAGTAGAGAAGTCGGCTGTTTACGGCCGCAATGTTTGCTCATCTCCCCAGTCTGTCTCTCCTTAGCTGGATGTTTTGTAGTCTAGCCTAGTCTTCAACTGCAAAATCGCTACTAAAAATAGGTACGTTATACTCGATCCATTAAAACTTTCCCGTTCTCATACTAAAATAAGCAAATTTTTCTCATCTAAAATATATACAAAGATAACAAAGGGTCTCATACTCGAGTTAATTGACGGCAATGCGGCACTCCTAGTGATATACTGTGTAATGACTATTCATAGCTGTCCGGAGTCAAATAGTCGATCATTATGTTCCATTTGTATCATTTTGGCACAACTGAAATAACTGAAGACAAAGAAGGGTCAATATCGATTAATATATTTACTTCTTGAGATGGAAGCGATTTAGGCCCCGTCCACACGTATCCGGATATTTTTTAATCCGCAACTTTTTTGCTGCGGATTGGCCTTCCGTCCACACGTATCCGGCGAATTCGGGCAAATACGATTCGAACACGCTGCGTGTGAACGCGAATATTTTCTTATCCGTAACAAAAAAGTTGCGGATTCAAAAATATCCGGATACCTGTGGACGGGGCCTTAGTTTGAGTGAATAAAAATAAATAAGAGAAACGCTTGCTATACCTCGACGTTGCTTCAAATACATGGAACAGTATTCTAAATTGTATCACCTGAAATACCAGTTGTTAAATGGAGTATTATGCAATTTTTAGAAGGACATAAATTGATGAGTCATAATGCTAATGATTTTAACTTGTGACGTAAGTACTTATGCAGTGTTTGTTTTCGTCAACAATGTTTTTCTTTTGTTCGCACGCAATCTCAGTTGTCACAGCTGCTTCGTGATACTGTTAAATATATACTAACTATAACACACACTGGATTTTCCATTCCTTTTATAATATTCTTTCACTTTACAAATCTTTTACACTGAGCTTGAAGTTTTCTTTTTGCAAATTGTTCGTGATATTCTCACTGTTTGGCGCAGCTAAAGTAGACAAAACAACAAGAAGCACCCAAGGAAGTTTAAGCGGAGCATGATAGTGCAATATGATTATAAGATTCAAAAGCGACTCTTTTGTTTTGCGCTCCCATGACAATAAGAGCTACGTAATTGAAGTGCATACAAAGTACTTGGAGGCTGGTAACAGAACTTCACTTTGTTTCGTCCTCACGCACACTACTTCGTAAGATACTGGCCGTTGCACTTTCAGTGCTCTACATGTACTTTCATAGTTATAAAAGTCAGCGCTTATTGTTTAAACTTACAGAAGAGCAGTTTTATTATCATGCTGACTCTAACAAAGGTGAGACGATATTTTTAAATTCCTTGTAGCTTAACTAATGTTTTACTCTTATATTCATATATTTATACTGATTTGATGCGGAGTATGTTACTGTATGGGCAATCAATAAAGTTGGAGTAGATGTAGATCGTATTCCGTTTTATTAAAGGACTGTATTCTTTGACGAACCAACAACACTGAGCTAAAAGATCGACTGATTTTTCGATAGATGAGGGAAATTAATGCACTACACTTATTTTAAAACATGATATACTGCAAGAGTTATTTTTCGGCTGTAAAATATCCTCCCTTATTATATGTCAAACGCTGGAATAACGTGCATAGCGGTTCCGTCAAACGATGTAAATATTTAAATTAGAAAAATATGCAAATCTAAATATTGATGGTCGCTGTTAAAACCGATGAGTCTGTCATAAATGCTGTAACAAAAGATAGAAAGAGCTCAAAATCAATAGGTTTTTATCTTTTTTATCCTCATTTTTTTGTTGGTGAGGCAGTCCTTCAAACATTAAGCATACGCATACATATTGATATAATGGCTCGTTTGCTACGACACGCAAAGTCTATTTGAATTGAATATAAACAAGCCGATATTTGCATGCTGATTGTATAGAACCATTCGTGAAAACCGATTTCCGCTTGGCCATGTAGTCGTACTGTCAGTCTTTCATCTAAATTTAGATGGTGCAGTTATATTTTTCTTGTTAACTCACAGGTTTTGAGTTCGGTTTAAGTTAAATTAGTCACTACTCCACTAAGTCGTTAATAAACTTGGTGTTCTTTACTTTTTTAATGGTAAGCGTGTCTGAGACTCTATTTTTATAATTCTAATAAGAGATAAAATATATTGAAAATTATTTAATGCTATAAATAGTAGAGAAAATGGAGCATGACTGTCAATGGCTTCCATCAGGCAGATTTTATGCACACTGAACAATTAATATTGATCAAAAATAAATGAAAACGTACTTAAATATACGTATAATACAAAAAGTTACGTTATACCTGTAAGCGAAACCTATCATTCATTCCTGTAGTTATATGCAATCAATTTGCTACCCATTCATAAGCTTTTTTCGTAACCATATATCCGCCATTTATATTAAGCACCTAATAATTATATCCCTTTGCATGATCAAACATTTACTAGACTGCAAATTCGTTCTTTTATTTTTAATTAGTGTCTCTCCACAGTCTTACGTTATTTGCTGATTTATTTAACCTCCATTCATTTTCATAGCACTTGGTATCTACTTTGCTGCTGCTCTCGTTGGCGAGCAAGCTTCTCGCACTCACGGTTGGTTAATGTAATTTTTATGTTGTGTGGCTAAATGCCTGATGATTGTGACATTGTCGGTAAAGCATGACATGTTTTTTGATATATGGACTGGTGGGCGCGTGTAGTCACAGATCACTTGCGACTAACAAACATATCTGACTTTGAATCTGTATTTGTCTTTTTTTTTTCTTAAGCTCGAATTTCATATACATGACATATTTTCTTCATTTAAGTCATTCAAATTAGATGAATTTGCGATAATGTTTGCCTAGAATCATTGTCTTTGTTTAGAATCATTGTCTTTGATTTGTAACAATAGAAGTGGTATATTTCATCAACAACCATTGCAGGGGGAAGCAAGGTTGATGAAGTGACTAATCATGTTTACTCTTATGGTAAACCAGTCGTTTGCAGGAGGAGCTTCAAAATTAATCCTAGTATCAATTCGCTAAAACATTCATCAAAATCCATCACCGTTTAATTTCTTTTATACTTTGTGCAGCATTGTGTCATGCCACGCTTAGTATTGTTTATTAGGTTTGCTAGAACTTAATTTATTTTATTAGCGTTGTGCTTTGTTCTTTTTTCTTAGTTTAACACAGTGGGCTGTGGAGAAGTTAAAGGCTGCTTTGCGTCGCCAGCCTCTTGTTCTACTAGTGAAAACTGTGATTTTCTGATCACATACAATGCAACAAATTCCAGTTACATTGAATTCGAGCTGAGTGGGAGAGGGGACTGGATAGCAGTGGGATTCAGCAATGACGAATTCATGGTAGGTTTACTGAATAGTTAATCAAGTAATACATACACAAAGCTTGCTGTGTTTTGGTCAAAATACACCAAATAGTTGATAAAATGGCTTTGTTCAAACATAAAATTGCTCTTAAGGCTGGTTTTCACTAACGACGCAGTCGGAGTCAGATTCGTAATCAGAAGCGCAGAGCGATACGATCTAGGGAAAATCAAACCGACGGAATCGGAAGAAGATTACGGAGTCATAAGTGGAATCGGAAAAAAAATGGAATCGTTCTGATTCTTTCGACTCCGATTCCGTCGAACTTTATATGACTCCGCTTACGACTCCGATTTTCGATTTTCACTAGGTCGGAAACGCTCTTTCGACTCCGACTTCGACTCCGATTCCTACTCCGACTCCGTCGCCAGTGAAAACCAGCCTTTAGACGCCACCAAGAAGATAATATATCAAGTGATTTCTTTCAGGAAGAACAAACATAATCAGTTTTTCTGTGATTTTTCCACGACACTTGGGAGAAACTTGAAAAATTGGCCAATGTTTTCAAGTTGCAATCCATTTCCATCCTAGTCACCCGCAGCCAAAGATAATGAATACTAGTTTCTGTGCACTAGTAGAGTATTTGTTAACAAAACTGGACCATTATTTGTAGGTTTCCATTGAAACAAATACAATTAATGTTGGTTAGTCTGTGCACTGGTAGAGTATTTGTTAACAAAACTAGACCATTATAGAGCGTATGCACATGACGTCACGGCGGCCATATTGGTGTACCAAAACAATAGAACGGCGGCCATGTTGGTGTACCAAAACAATCCTGTGGGATTTGAACGCTTTTCTTATGTTAACACTTTCTTTTGTTCCAATAAATTTGCATAGCTGCTTGCCACGTGAGTGCATACGCTCTATTGTTAGGTTTCCATTGAAACAAATACAATTAATGCTGGTTAGTCTGTGCACTGGTAGAGTCTAGACCATTATTGATAGGTTTCTTTTGATACAAATACAATTAACATTGGTTAGTCTGTGCACTGGTAGAGTATTTGTTAACAAAACTGGACCATTATTGTTAGGTTTCCATTGATACGAATACAATTAATGTTGGTTAGTCTGTGCACAAGTAGAGTATTTGTTAACAAAATTAGACCATTATTGTTAGGTTTCCATTAATACAAATACAATAAATGTTGGTTAGTCTGTGCACTGGTAGAGTATTTGTTAACAAAACTGGACCATTATTGTTAGGTTTCCATTGATACAAATACAATTAATGTTGGTTAGTCTGTGCACTGGTAGAGTATTTGTTAACAAAATTAGACCATTATTGTTAGGTTTCCATTAATACAAATACAATAAATGTTGGTTAGTCTGTGCACAAGTAGAGTATTTGTTAAAGGTACACTGTCCCGCTGAAATACAAAATTTTCCTTCCCCTATTTTCATGTTATATCACCAAATGCCACCAAATATACAACTTAATTCAACAAAAAGATTCTGTAGAACAAAACAGAAGCAAAATCTTGGAGATTAAGTGCAGGATTGCAAGGATGGCAGTGGATTAAAGTTCATCAAATTTGGTTTCTTGACCGCCTGTCAGGAAATCAAAATTGCCATTCTTGTGGAATTTTGATCTTTTCAGCCATTATTTTGTATCTTTAGTTAACATTTCTTTGCTTTCATCACTTTTGACGACTTTTTCTTCCAATTTCAAGATGATAAAGATAGCTTTAGGCAAGCTCCTGGCCATAATCATGAAAACACGATATATCATCCGGGACAGTGTCCCTTTAACAAAACTGGACCTTTATTTTTAGGTTTCCATTGAAACAAATATGTTTCTTGGCTTTCCAAAGTAAAACTAAACTGAATAGGTGACATAGCCCCTTTAACGTGAGTCGTCAGATAAGACCACGGTCATGAAGCCATTTAATTATACTAGAAATACGTGTCTCGCAGAACCTCGCGAAGCTCGGGGGAGGATGCAGTGCAAAATTTTAGCGATGTGGGCCTTTTTGAAGTTTGTGAGTGCTATCTCCCAAAATTAATCTGTTTCCTTTACATACTTCTGTAGCTGTTGTTCTATGTACTGTGTATCAAATAATTGCTAATTCAATTCACTATTCGCTTGAATGGTTGAGATTGCAGGAGTTAATAGGATACAGGTCATGAGAATTACGAAATTGATTACAAAAGTTAAACATGAATATTCAAGATGAAGCAACATATTCTTTGCAAATATCATAAGCAATGTATGCGAGAAAATCAATAATGATCAATTTACAGCATGTACTAAGACAATAGTTTCCAGTGTTTGAGTACTAATTTTTTATATTGAAAAATATCCTCTTATGATCTGCGTGTCAGTTGTTCAGGTACTTGAAATCTCTTTTTTTTTTTTTTGCAAAAGATAGATTAAAGAATAATTTATGGAGGGTTGTATATAAGCTTAAGATTGCTTGCCTTTAAATGTAAGTTGTTTCAATTGAAGAGCATTAAAGAGCGGATTAAAGTGCGGTGATTTGAGCTAGATTTCTTAATCGTTCTTCTTCTTTGAGCCTTTTCTGAAATCAGTGTTTGCTCTCGTTGCGTCTATAAACAGAATCATTTTGTCTAACACTTCCAGTCGGTGTCGCCTCTTCTGATCGGTTTCGTTCAGAATTCTAATGGAGGCATTTGGTCAGGCTGTTCGAAGTCTTTGTAATCGATGCTGTCGTTGTTTCTTCGTTGCTCGATCGCGTTGAATTTCAAGTCGCCGTTCTCGCTCCAGAGGAGTTTCGGTGGTTAATCTTCTCGAGAAAGGATTTCAAGCCACTTGTTCAATCCAGCGTTGTTGTATTTGCTGTTCTTTCTCATTTGCATCAGAAATTGGTCGTGCTTCACCGAGAGCAGGGGGGGTTGGAAGCCTATCCCATGATGCAACGCAACGAGTTACCGGCGACATTTGAAGCGAATAAACAAACTTTTTGTAAAATCTCATATTTCGGTGATTTTGCCGGTAGTCTCATTTTATGGTTTTAATTATGGGAGACTTTGGTATCAGAGAATATAGTTCGTTGGTAACAGAAAAGAACTACAATGCAAGAATTTCATTTATATTTCTAAGTTTAATCCTCGTTTCTCGTCCTTAGAAAATATCATTTTCCGCTCGCAGGAAAATGGCGATCATCCCCGAAAATACCAGGAAAGTGCAGTTGTACCTCCTTCTTAATCTAAGCATCACCATCATTTTAACATTAATAACGTATTTCTTAATATCATAACGACTTAAAACATCAGATCCCTCCAGATCCCTCCAGGTTTTTCAAGCTGAATAAAACCATCAAAGTGTGGGTACTTTCAGTCAATGCTTTGAATTGACGGCGAGCTGATTTAGGAAATTCGCGCACGTTTGCAGAGTTGAATATGAAAATTCTTTGAGGAATAAAACGAATTTAGACCGAAGCAAGTTCAAGTAAATGAGTATAAAAAGGGTTACATTGTATTTCCAAAAGCCGTCTTGAACAAAGGTTATAGCGGAAAAAATCTTAGCAAATGCATCAGTGCTGAAAGCACAAATCAGTACAAAATACGCAGCAAAATTAAATATATGCGCGCGCTATATCGCGCGCTATATCGCGCGTACAAGCTAGCTGTACGCGTCAGTTACAGTTTTTTCCTGTCGTTGACATCAGAACTACTGTGTCTAGCTAAAACCGTGGATAAAACAAATAGCTGTTAAAAGAAGAACTTTTTTCCCAAAGGTTTTCAGTTTTTAGAGCACTTATTTGGTTAACACAGTGCAAGAGTGTCGTCATATGCGTGGACAAGCAGTTGGATGCTTACGCGTTCAAGCGCGCGCAAATTTTGTTTGTCGTGTCATCCTTCAAACAAATTTTCGAAAGCATGTATCTGTTCGTTGCAAGAGAAGTTTTCTTGACATTGCAAATCCTGACAAAAGAAGACCGACAGACAAGAGGCCTTGAAAAGGGTGTCTTGACAGCCACTGCTTGCCTCGGCGATCACTGGCAAATGCGAGGTCACGTGATGAGACATTATGGGATAGGCTTCCAACCCCCCTCCACCCTCTCCTCTGCACCGAGAGTAAACACTTTTTTACGACGATGAGTAAACCGTCAGCCCGGCCGCCGTCATGAATAAGCATGAGAGCGCGCCATTGTCAGCGGTCGCGATTTTTGTTGCTAGGCAACTGCACGACATCTTCAGTATATATATATATATATATATATATATATATATATATATATATATATATATATATATATATATATATATAAACTTTTCGCTCGATTGCGCGCGGCTCAGCTCCCGAGCACCCGAGCGGCCTTCGGCCGCCAAATTTATTAACCTCGCTACGCTCGGGCCTTCGGCCCTCGCTTCGCGAGGAATAATTGACTGATTTCATAAACATATAATAACACTGATCATGCAATCACGACAATTCACGAGACATCATTTAAAAAATCGTGCTCTTTCTACTCATTATAGGCGAATACTGACATTCTTATGTGCGTCAGCAATTCAGCACAAAATGGCCATTATTACGCCACAGGACAGACAACACCACCTAGGACAAATCCAGTGAGTACTCTTGATTATTTTTTTCTGTCTTATTTAATGTCGTTTTTGGCCAAAAACTGGAAAAAAAAATTACATGGACCAGCATGAAAAGCAACTCTTCAGTTTCTGGCGCTTTTTTTTTTTTTTTTTTCGAGTAGAACTGGGTTTAATGCAAACCTTTGAATCGGGCTTGAAAAAAAAATGCAAGCGAACAAATTAACAGAAAGAAAGTAGATGTAACCAGTCTAGTAAATGTTGGAATACTTTTTTGGTTTTTCATGGTAAATGGTAACAACGTCTTTTATTGTTGGTGTGGCAACATTTTTTTTTTCCTCTAATGAAAACGTGTTGGAACTGAAAACCCTCAAGGATTCCCAACTAGTATATTAAAGATCAAGTCGGCTCTCCAACCATCCCCTCCCCAAGTTGCTGTGTTTTTTAAATGGTATTCGTGTTGGGGACCGAGGCCGGATTCTAAGTCGAGGTATTCTAAGTTTATTTTCTCGATCGGAGATGACTTTAACCTCACGCTAATGTTTAATTTGACATCGCATGAGTATTTTTGCATACGTTTGTTTGTTTATTTCTTTGGTTTAATTGTTTATTTTATCTTTTAGACTCCATCAGCAATTACAATTAGCGATCATGCAGACGAGAATGGAGTGATAAAATGCAGGTATAGGTTAATATATATAGATAGCCCAAGCCTAACAGCGTCGCACTTTGAACAAGCTTAACTAAGGTGAAACTTAACTAAGGTGAAAGGTTGGAAGCACAAGAATTAAGATTGACGAACGGGCTATTTTCAATTTTAGCAATTCTCAAAAACAGTATTACGCGACCATCTGCACAGTACATTTTTATAGACCGTACAAAAGTTCACAAAAACAACTTTTCTCTGTCTAGAATAAATAGTACCACTAGTTTCCGAAAAAAATACGTCAGTTTATGTTTGTCAAAAATTGCCCGAGAAACTGATTTGAAAATCAAAAATTGTAAAACTACACAAACATATTTGCATAAGGCGATGCGAGTAAAGATAGAACTGTACTATAAAATCAAGTCTTGTTTTGTTTACATAAAATCGCTTTTCAATCTATCTAATGAATGAACAAACACATAAAAATGGACAACACAATCTTCTTTCGAAAAAATTTATTCAAATCTCCATTAGTTTACGTTTAAAAGCAAAACGCGTTAATTATAGCTCATCGAGTTCAAGCTTTCTTCGATGAAATTCAAGAGATCGATAAAACTAAATTTAGGCACGTTTTAAAATCAATTCGCCAAAACTAACAATAACACTAATAACAAGTCACTCACAGATTGATATCAACATAAATTCTCATCGAAAACTGTGATCTGTTTTACCTTTAAGTTCCTCGCTTGCTTGGAAATTCAAATCTCCGCTTCTGGTTCTGAAATCATCTCCCGCATTGATAAAAACGTAATACATGAAGTTCCTCGAAGCAAGATTTTATCCCTGAAAGCTCGTCTTTTTCCACTAAAGCGGCTTCTGAGTATGCCTTAATTAGTATCCCTGTCTTGAGTAGCAAACCGCGAAAAAATGCAGGAAAATAACGAGTTTAATTCTCCGCTAGGCACAAGAAAACAACTAAAGTGTTTACCGAGCTCACGGCTGTGTGGCCGCGCGAAAAACAAAATTGCTAAGATCCCGGATGTTGTAGGTTCTATGAGTATGGAGCTGCGCAGCCAGGCCTTCGGCCTGGCAAGTGCTCCGCTATTAGTATATTGAAGACCATTCAATAGTTGACTGGAAAAACTCATGCTAACTCTATATTGCTATTTTAAAGAAGGTATTTGCATTATTTCCGTATGGCGGTCCGTGCTCTAGTTTTCCGCAATTATAATAATCTATAAAATGTATGCGCAAAACAATTCAGTATTATTATTCAATCAACCTGTAAACTATCTATTTTCTTTAATTCCTGTTGCTTTTAGGATTTCAAGGGATATTAACCCAAACCCAGCAATACCAATGTTTTTAGATTTGAATCAAGAGGTGTTCCTTTTGGCTGCTGTTGGAGCCATACAAGGTACTGATAGGAGAAAGGCTATGTTTTTCCTTCTTTCGTTCTACTTGCAAAGCCATTCAAAAGATCTATTGATCCATTGATTGACTAACTGGTTTATTGACTCACTAATTGGCTTGACTGATTGATTTGACTGATTGACTGATTGACTGACTGACTGACGTTCAGACTGACTGACTGACTGACTGACTGATTGACTGACTGACTGACTGACTGACTGATTGACTGAATGACTGACTGATCGATGACTGACTGACTGACTGGCTGATTGACTCACTGACTGACTGACTGAATGACTGCCTGATTGATGACTGACTGACTGACTGATTGATTGACTGACTGAATAACTGACTGTCGACTGAATGACTGACTGAATGTTTAATTGACTGATTGATGACTGATTGAAGTATCGACTTATTGACTGACTGACTGACTGACTGTAAACTGTAATCGTAATTCATAATTCCTTGTTTAAAAAGAGTCAAGTATATTCCAAAACTATTCAATAAAATACTCTGTCTACCAAGATACATTGCGTGCATCGATAGAGGTTTCGTATGATACAAAACCTCAAATTTTGACGGATTTTTCGTCTCCAAGTAGCCTCCTTCTCAATCCCCGACAACCATCAATTCGTTTCTTTATGCTCTGTTGCAGACAAGTGAGCGAATATATAAGTGAAGTATATAAGTGAACTGCAATATTTCACGACAGGAGAGGTTTATTTGAAAATATAATTGTGTGAAAGCGCGGTTGAAATCCTTAAAAACAGCACAAAATTCGGTTGTATCTGTTGTATTTCATGGCAGCCAAGGTTGCATTTTCATCCGTTTTTGACAACGTGTTACTTTTCAGAATATTCAAAACATGCACATGCATGTACGACTACACAGCATTATGGCAGACAGAGAGTCTTTAAGGAATTATTTTAATTATAGTCTTGCTCCCCAGTCCAGTCTTACTACAGTCTGAACCTGTATTAAACGGCCACCGTAGGGACTTTGGAAATTGGCCGCTTAATAGAGGTTGGCCGCTTCATTCAGGTTGATTAAAAATACTTTGTGGGCGTGGACAATTGACAATTTTATTAACAGCAGTATTATAACACAATCAAATGATCTCTGCCTTGTAACTGCAAGCTTAAGTTACATAACTCTAGCAGAGTTTCAGTAGTTGGAAGTTGCAAAACTGCCTCTAAACCATATTTCCACCCTAATTAAATGACAAACGAGTACAAGTGTGGCCGCTTAAAACAGGTAAGCAGGGCCGCTTAAAACAGGCCTAGGGTCGGCTAAAAGATGGCCGCGACCATCGGAGACTGAGGTGACCGTTTAATACAGGTAGCAAATACAAAGTTTGTATGGGAGAAAATTCGGGACTGCGAAAACTGGCCGCTTACTAGAGGGTGGCCGCTTAATACAGGGCCGTTATATGAAGGACTGGTTCGACTGCATTTATTGTTCTTTCTCTGACGAAGTTAAATCACTAAATAATGCTGGTGCTTTGGGTGAACATAAACATAAGTTTCATCTGAAATTTTACGTGTGAAACTAACGGCTTGATCCAACTTGACTTCCAATCAAAACGTTGGGATTTAGCAAACTAAACGCTTTCTCCGTGTTGCTCTGAAAAACAGGTTCAACTCTTCAACAGCACAGTAAGAGGGATGTCTCTCCTAATAAAGTCACTCTCACACAAGCTAGTTTCACCGTCTTGAATGGATCAGAGGTATTAAACCTAAATGTTTCGTATTGTATAGACATTATAGCGGAGCTCTCGCGGGCCTGCGGAGCCCCATACTCATAGAACCTATGCCCGTGATATTTCATGGTCACGGCCAGCGGAATGTTTCGCGGGCACGCATCCGTAACATGTGTGTCTGAGCGAGCGTCCGTCGCACAAGGCCAGCTCGCAGGCACGTATGACGTCGCAAAACATACGCGTATGACGCCCAACAACATCCGGGATCTTAGCAATTTTGAAAACAAAGCGAGGATACACGGCCGTTTGTAATATCAGCTGGGAAAACACTTTTTCTTTTGTAAAGCGATTTTAAGTTAACAAAACAAGACTTGGATTTTATAGTTCTAACTTCACTTGCGTCACCTTTATCTACAAATATGTTTGTGTATTTTTTTTTGCAATTTTGATTTCCAAATCAGTTTCTCGGGCAATTTTTGATACGCAACCGATCTATTTTATTCGGAATTTTTATTTTTTGTGAACTTTTGTACGGTCTAAATGTATTGTGCAGATGATCGCGTAATTCTGTTTTTGAGAATTGTTAAAATTGAAAAAAAGCCCGGTAGTCAATCTTAATTCTTGTGCTTCCTACCTTTCGCCTCAGTTAAGTTTATCATTGGCTTTCTGTTCAGAGAGCGACGCTGTTAGTCTCAGCCTATCTACATATATATATATATATATATATATATATATATATATTAAAAAATAATTTCTAACAGTGTATTTCCGATCCGTGGTTGTATAATATTTCAACACAGTAGGCAATGACTTAGAAATGCTCTGTGTACTCAAAAATAGCAAGCTAGCCTTTCAGTTCAGGCCAAAACATTTAATTACTCATTTCTTGATATTAACAATAATAACTCAATTTATGGTGCATACATTACATGTTCTTTTGCCCATTATAGAGGTATTACAAAAACGTGTAGAGAAATCAGGAATTATTTAAAATAACATTTGAATTTCATGATTGTTGACGCAAAGAAATGATTTGAAGCAGGGAAAAGGCTCAGGCCACTTTCTTTGTATATTTTCTGTTTCATTTCATACTCACTAACTGTCGTTCCTTGAACTTCAAATCAAACGGTGACGCACGGACACCTTTCAGTATCGAGACTGAAAAACGTGCTGACGATCTAATCGACCAAGGCCACCTCCCAACACGTTGTATTCTACTTATTTTTCAGGCTCCTACAACTGGCAGTGCACCTTCGCAGCAGGGCAGTTATAGATTTCCAGACTCTTGCCAAACAAGCGCAGACTGTAATTTTCTTGTAACTTACCAGCCTTCTGGCAACGATAGCGTGGTTTTCGAAATAAGCGGCAAAGGCAACTGGGCAGGAGTGGGATTTAGCAATGACAAACTAATGGTAATTATTAAAAACTAGATCTCGGTTATTCGACTAGAGTGAATCAAGGAATGGTTTTCTCTACATTTGGGATGGGAGGGGATGGTCTGGTTCAAAATTCATTTAACGTAGTGATTATAAAAAAATCCTGTTTAAACGGTAAAATTTGTTGCTTTGAAATATTTCTTTTTCTGTCCCATAAATAGTGCCGTTACGTCACGTGACTAACCATGGCTGATATTTGGCAATTTATTTCGTTTCAAAATTTAAGAGACATTGGAAGAATATTTTTTCATTAAATATTTTTTTGATCAAAGACCATCAGCAAAAGGTTTATGGAACGAAACGGTGTTTTCCAATGCTATAAATTTTCTGTAAACTGTAACCGTTTCATTTTAGAGAGGGACCTGGCACTGGACGAAAATAATGAATAATTATGCAGCAAAAAAAATATTTAAAAATTCCCCGTTTCATTTAACGTGTTACTCTGTTTAATAGCGTTCCGCCCAGATGACGTCATATTTGGCAGCACTGCATTGTGGGATCGAAATGCGGACAAATATTTCAAAATGGCTGCCTCGGAAACACCAGTTTTTGCGATTCCTGTACTTGTTGTGGATAATTGTCGAGTTGTACCCAAGAACAGTGCTTCGTAGCAACAGTTTTTTTTCGTAGCTACCTGCATAGTTCTTGAATGTTTGTACGCATTTCAATCCCAGGATGCTGCGCGCCAATTCTATTTTTAGAATCTGGGCGGAACGCTATTAAACACCATGGAAGAAAAACGGGAGGTTCTGAGTGATTTCTTATGCCGCAATCCAAACATTCCAACTTTTGCATAATTTAGGAAGTGGTCAATCATGTGACTTTAACAGACACGGTGTACCATCCCAAACATTATTTTTCGCTTCTTGTTACACAGATATAACCAAAAATCTTAGGGGCTAAGCTAAAAAAATGACGAAATCCTCAAATTGCACCAGGATCCATGCTTTACTTCACGCGAGGATTTCTAGCATGCTGATTGGCTCAACGGACACAGGTTGTCAGCTCATATCCTAGCTGTGGCCACAGCGCCTTCGTCGAGTAATACGTCTTTACTTTTCTTTACCTAACGGTGGTAACATGTTAGTACGGTTAATTACACCCATAACTCAGCTTTTTTTCAAGCATTAAATTTAAAGTAGAATAAAGCTATCTCAGAAGTGCATGCTCGTCGAAAATTGCATTAATTAACCATTGAGGTCCAACGCCTCTCCATTTTCAGGAAAAAAATATTAATCCATTTCATTTCTTTAATTTTTCTTTGCACAGCCTGATACGGACATGCTTATTTGCGTCAGCGATCGATCACAAAGTGGCCATTATTTCGCAACAGGACGGTCAGCACCAGCTATGACAACTCCAGTAAGTATATCAAATTCAGCTGTTGCAGGAGCCCTGGCTGTTGTTGTTGTTTTTGTTGATGTTCTTTGATATGAAATTCTCGAATTTGGTCAACTGATTTCTTTTCTTGGGCTCGTAATTAAACTCGTCTCAGTATTCGAGATCGGAACATGAATGGTTTGAGTCATTTCGCATCCCTCGCGCTGTTACCTTACACAAAGCGTTGAAAATTCTCTTTTTATAGAAAATCGGTTTTGCTCCAATATCGATAACAAACATTTTCAGTGATTTTAGACGTCAATATAAATACTCTAGATGACGTTCCAAGAAGGTTAAAAAAACATAATATAATTCATAAGATAGTGACAAGATTCATTGTCATTGTTTCACGCTAAGAATACAGGGCAGTTCAGCTTTGTGTTAGCATAAGATATTATGAGAAACTCTGTTCAATTGCATCATGATCCTGTATTGTTTTCTTGTATTTCATTTCTTTCATAGACACCATCAGTTTCTGCGGTGGAGATTATGGAGCATTCGTTTGAGGGTGGTGTGGTGAAGTGCAAGTACATATTAAGTTCATTTGTGCTCATTTACTCTGTTACCCTTTTCATAAAGGGAGTGCATTCGGGGGCTTATTTTTTTTATATTTTTAACAAAAATATTTTGAAGTTAGGGTGGGGCAGGCGTGTCTAGGCTGTAAGGGATTTGTTTTGCTTTGTTTTATATTTTTCCGAACTTCGACCTATAAGCATAGCTCCCTTTAATTTTACACGTTTGGAGCAGCTTATTGTTTCTTGCTACTGTTTACTTTTGTAACGAAATCATTTAGTTACTATTCTTGATGGATGATTGGTAAAATATTGGGCAGTTTCGGATAGTTTACTATGGTAGAGCTAAATTAATTTTTGGAAGCAAAAGAAAAAAGTAAGGAAGAAACATTCCTTCTTTTTACGTCACTACGATGTTCTCTTTGACAAACTTGGTTTCTCTCTATAGGGCTCAGCCGTTATAATTTTGAAAAGTTCAATGCTACCATTGTTACTTTTAAAACCGATATTTGTATTTTCGACCAACTCACATAAAACCAGTTTGAAATTTTTGGCCAGAAGAGCTGTGCTTTGAAAATGGTATTTTTTTTCCTGCTGTAATTATGTTGTTATCACTTCTTAAATTTCCGTATTACACTTATTTTGTCGATTCCTGTTTATTTGGATATGAAGAAATGATTACGCATGCTGCACAATTATTGCCAAACCAAACGGAGACGCAAGCCAACTTGCGTACAGGCTTTAGTTGGATGGCCGGTATTGACTGGCTATGATTTTGTTTGAATCGTTTTCCTGACCTCCTTTCTAACCCGTGAATACGGTGGCAAATATGCATGCCAAATGAGCACTCGCTCACTCGTTCCTTTCATCAGAATTTAAAAAATTGAAAATTTATATTTAACTTCATTTCGGCATCTTTTTCTTGGGAAGGGTCGCTCATATATGAGCCAGCGATGTGTAGATCATTTCTTATTCACGGGTCGGCTCACAGGAACCTTTGATTAAAGGAGAAGTTCACTCCAGAAGGCACTCTTTTTTTCTTTCCACTAATAAAAAGTACATATAGAGATAGGATGCTGAGCAAAGTTTCAGCTTCTAAAGAGCTTCCAATCCCTTTCAATGCAGTAACGGAACAAACCGAGTCACTGTCTGAGGATTCAAAAGAGACCTCGAGGGATTTCCCTGGTCTAGAAGTCTTCACATGTTGAGTCACAACAAAACTAACAGAACTCTGAGATTCTTTCTTAAAATTAAGGTCCAATGCACATAAAGTCTGCTCCCTATGGGCAGAAGCCAGGGCACAGAGCATGACCGTCTTAAGAGTTAACAACTTTAAACTTAGCTCATTTAAGGGAGCTAATGTCTTTAAATAATCAGTCACCGTGGAAACGTTCTGTGGATGGATACCTAGGAGTCGGTGGTCTCAGCAAATAAATTCCCTTGAGCAATCTTGCAATCAGAGGATGTGAACCAATGGATTGTTTATCATCACCAACAGAACAAAGAGTTGTAGAAAGTGCTGAACGGTAAGTGTTGATAGTGCTGTACCCTTTGCCTTCATGATAGCATTCAGTTAAAAAAATTTGCAACTTGGTCTACAGAGGTTTGTCAAAATAGATTAATCTGTCTTTGACGACACCAGCTAGTCCACTTGTTCCACACTCCTTGGTACTGTTTTTCAATGCCAGTTGTCCATGAGGCACAGATGATCTCAATAGATTCCTTCGAAAGTCCCTTGTCTGAGAGAGCTTTCCGGATAGCATCCAAGCGGCCAAGTACAGGTTGTTTCTTAGCGGGTGTTGTTCCAGACTGTGAGGAAATGTCAGGAGATTGTCCAGAAGAGGTAGCCTGATTGGCTGATTGATTAATAGTTGAAGCCAGCAGAAGTGGATACAAACTCTGGGTAGGCCACACTGGGGCAATTAACAGGACTAAGGCTTCGTCGTTATAATAATAATAATAATAATAATAATAATAATAATAATAATAATAATAATATTTATCCAGGGAGACCACTCGGAATGGCGGTTTTCAGTGTGGCCCTGCAAATTATAAATTTTAAAATTGTTAAAAAAGAAAATAGTTAATAGTTTTAAAATAGTAAAAAATAGATTGTAAAATAGCTTAAAAAAAGTTTAAAAATGGAAAGGTTATTTACAAACTTTTAAGCTTTGCTTTAAATTGGGACAGTGAATGGGTATTTTTAATGTCATTAGCTTACTTGGAAATCTTGCGAATCTTGGAAAGCACACGAGGTAATAGGCTAAGTGGAGGAAAGGCGTAACATTTCATATTAGTCCAATGTAGACTAAAAGCATCCACAGCCATAGCACCCGGTCCTGGATGCCAAGAAATAAACTGATTAGTCTTAGCATTCAGCCTGGATGCAAATAAATCTACTTCAGGAACAAATGTTTGGTAAACAATTCCACAAAACACCTCACTATCCGAGGACCACTCTGAATTAGACGATATTTCTCTTGATAACGCATCTGCACCGACATTTACCTTGCCTG
Organism: Cladopsammia gracilis; assembly: GCA_022457155.1. Taxonomy (NCBI): domain Eukaryota; kingdom Metazoa; phylum Cnidaria; class Anthozoa; order Scleractinia; family Dendrophylliidae; genus Cladopsammia; species Cladopsammia gracilis. The sequence goes on from JAJGOT010000088.1 coordinate 1,777,703, forward strand.
GGATATGTTGAGCAAAAACTAAAATGTCCCTAGCAATGCACCATTCCCATAACGATTTAGATAGAGTCCAGTGAATGGGATTTTGTAACCTCCATATTGTTAACAGGCCACAGCAGTAGAATTATCGAATGGATCTCTGACAAGAAACAAAACATTGGAGGGCATGAAAACCTGCCAAAAGTTCTAGATAATTAATATGGTAATCCAATTCACCTGGCGACCATCTCCCATTGGTGGATTAGTCATCACATAAAGCTCCCCAGCCAATTAAACTGGCATCACACTCAATATAAACGTCAATTTTAGGTTCTTTAAAAGATTTTCCATTAAACCTAGAAATATTGTCCACTACCCAGTGCAAATCTGACCGAGCCTGGGAAGTTAAGGATTGTAATGAATCATAATCCGAGCTAGTGGACAAAACTTGAGTTTTGCATAACTCTAAACAACGATAACGGAGTTGAAGGAAATTTGCCGCTGGAAGGGTAGAAACTATCAGCCCTGTAACTCTGGCTACATCCCGAAGGGACGGTCTGTCTTGGGCTAGAAGCTGTGAACAGGCCAAAATGATTTTTTTTGTAGCTTTTCTATTGGTAACTGTAATTTCATCGAAAAAGAGTTTATGATGAAACCCAAATTACGGATCTCAGTGACTGGCATCAACTGAGATTTTTCCAAACAAGCAATATATCATCAATGAAAATAGTAACTCTTAAGCCAAGAAATCTGAAAAAAGCCATAACAAGTTTGAAAATTTTGGTGAATACCCGTGGAGCAGGACTATAGCCAAAGGGTAAACAAGTAAACTCAAAACGCTTGGAATTCCACAGAAAACGCAGATATTTTGAAAAATAGGTATGCTGAAATAAGCATCCTTGAGGTTCACAGAGACCATATAATCCCCAGGAGAAATAGAATTTAGAGCCATGTGAATGTTTTCCATTTTGAAATGGATCTTTTCAACGAATTGATTAAATGGCTTTATGTTAATAACTGGGCGAAAATCACCAGTTTTCTTGGGTACCAAAAATATATTTGAAATAAATTCATCCTTGGCTAGCAAGGGCAAACCTCAGAAATGGCTCCTTTGGAAACATGTTTGTTTATCTCCAACTCAATCAGTTCAGCCTCCTTCTCATTAAACGTCGGAAGCTTCGGACGCCTAGGATGGTAAGGGGGGATTCAAATTCAAGGTGATACCCCGATACAGTTTCTAAAATCCAAGGGTCACCAGTGATTTCCCTCCAATTTGGTAAATTATCGAGCAAATTACCAGCTTGTGTAAAAGGCAAAGAACATACCTTGTTTATGCCTTGTCTTTGTGTGTGTTGGTGCTACTCGACATTGTAGAGCGCATAGGTACGTGTTGTCGGTTGTGAAAATGTCCTCCACGACCTCGGTACCCTAAAAAAGTGGTTCTTCTCCCAGATCTCTGCTGGTAATGCCTGTTGTCTGCACCACTCTTGTATGTATTGACTGTATGTTTAATCAAACTTGGGCGACCAGACACCCTCTTGGAGATTTTGTTCACCTCTCCAATGTTTTTTACGTGTTTAGGTAGCTCATCCCCAAACAGGCAAATCGTAATGGGATTAGACTTGCTGCAAACAGACTGATAAGGTTTTGTTATGTCAGGCCTAAGCAAGTCCCTCCTCTTCATGGAGGTGAGAAAGGAGGCATGACCGATAAAGGTTACTGCATCTATTAACATAAACATTAGAGTGCCAGAATCGATGGACGACTTATCTTTCCGAGCTTTTAAGGCCGCATCAAAAAGCTGTATAATAGGCTGGGCTGCTTTAACAACCCCTTTCTGGACCTCCTGAAGACCAAGGTCCTTGTTCTTAGACTCTTTGGACAAATCGTGCTATAGTTCCATATTGACTTTGGGCACACATAGTAATTTACAGTTTCCAGGCGTCTTGTATTTCTCATATAGCTCCTTGAGCCTAGAGTCCATTGCTTTCTTAGAGGATGCATCATTGATTCGTTGAGCAATGACATCAGCCACGTCTGGTCCAAAGCTCTCAATCTCCTCAAACACAGAAGGGAGCGCAAACTCCTCATCTTTCTAATCTTGTGCAGAAGAATCTTCAGGCACAACAAAAGGAGCCGTTGGGTCAAAAACCTCCTCGGCAGCCTCAGAAATGGACTTTGTGTTTTCAGCCCCTGAACCAGGGTACTCACTCCGCTCGCTGAATCTCTCAGCGAGACTTTTAAGTTTATTGAGGATTCTGTCAATGCCGAGTTGCTCCTTCAGTTCATCCACAGCAAATTCTACGCTATCGTCTTCGTTTGGAGGAAGAACTTCGGAAACTTCGTTAATCTCCATCGCCTGAGCCACCGGTTTAGGTTGACAACTCGCCGGCGACGCGATATGAAAATTCAATTAAAATCTCCCGTTTTTCCTTCCTTAGTCTTCAGTTTATACAAAGTAATACGTAAAATTAAACGGGAAATTTCGAAAACTGTTATTGCTGCATAATTATTCATTGTTTTCCTCTAGTCCCAGACTCCCAGTCCCTCTCTAAAATTAAAACGTTATAGTTTACAGAGAACAAATAACTTTGGAAAACCCCGATTAGTTCCATAAACCCTGTGCTAATGGTCATTGATAGAAAACAAATTAAGTAGAAAAATATTTTTCCAATATCTCGTTAATTTGGATCGAAAAAAAATTGCTAAAAATTGTTAGATAACTTTAGACAGTCGGCACTTCAACAAAAGATAAAAAGCACTCTAAGGTAACCCTCATGTCCACGGCACGACAACAACACACAACGATTTGAATGCGATGAAGGTACGTTGAACACTAATGCAATGAAGCTGCGTTGGACACTCTAGCTTAACTGTCTTCTCCACGTCAAGAATCCCAATGCCGTGCAGTGAGTGCGACACACTCACTTCTTGATATTCATCTTCTGTTTCTGCGCTAAACACATTTTCTTCGTATTGGCACTCAACTAATATCTTCTCAATGAAGTCCGTAATAGTTCCAATGTCTGTCTAGTAGAATCGAAACGCTCAAATCCCTTATAAAATTGTTGTTAAAATGCTTGCTTTGTCATTCAATTCGGAACAACAAAATTTTACTTGCACACGAAAAGAACTGTAGAGAGAATTGCAGCAAACAAAAACTTCTACATTTGCACAAAATAATATAGTTTTACTAAATCTGCAAAATCACGAGGTCCCTTGAATACTATTGCATAATCAAAGCGCAATGTTTATCACCGTCAATACACTCTACCATGTACCTAAATCTAATAATGGCAATGATTCACTATTCCAAAATAGAACAAAAGGCAAAGTCCATACTGCCTTTTCGTTCGCGTGATCGGTATCTTAAGATCAAAAGTTCATCAAATGATAACATATCATGAAAACTCAAAAGCCATTCATTTAATAAATTCAACCTACTAATTACTCCTTTCCTCAAAAAGAAAAAAAAAATTCTTGAGCCTTTGAAAATCAATTAAGCCGTCTCGGACACATCCACTTAAAAACAAATTTGAAAGATTGATACGTAACATGAGATATTGAAACTTAATAACAACTTTATATGACAACTTCATGACATTCCAATATGCTAGGGAAATTAACAATAGGTCCGGGGGTGCTCACCAAACATTTTAGTGGCGCTATGTGACACTTTTCTTGAAATCCTAACCCGTTTAACCAACCATATCCTCAATGCCCTAATGTAGCTTCTATAAAAAAGAAAGAATTAAGCCCCCGGACAAAAGTTCACAAGTTAACAAAGTTAACAACGAACCTTTGTTAACAACTTTTGTCCCTTTTTAACCCGTGAATATACGCGCATGCGTAATGAAAGGGTTATCGGTAATGGCGACAGATATGCAAATGAGTCACTCACTCACTCCTTCCATCAGCTGTAAACTTAGTGACGTAATGCTTTGTTACGAATGCGTTTTGTAACAAGAACAGCGTGAATCCAGCGATAACAATAACTAAATTGATGTAAATGAATATAAACAACAATGAGCTTAAAGATGTTTCGCATTTGTAGTCTTTAATGCAAAGTTAAAATCGATCTAAAAGGAATTTTCAACTGAGACACGCGTTTTGATGGTTATCTACTTTCAAGTAATAAAATTTATCCTATTTCAAGTTAGTGGTCACGGTGGTCGAGTGGTGTAAAGCGCGGACTCGCAGCCGAAAGGCCCAGGATCGTACCTCGCTCGGGACGTTCCTGTTCTTTTTTTCTTCTTTTTTTCTTTCTTCTTCGGACTGAACATTATGGAAGTGATGTACTGTATTTTTATTTTTTGCGTTTGTCAAAAATCCTTACGTTTAATTAAAAAATATATATATTGAACCGTGACAGAGTGAAACCATAAGCTTACCGCAATATTGCGTTACGCGTTAGCATTTCAAATCTAAGGAGCCTTTGATTTATATTGATTCCAATATCTCGTTTGCGAGCATGCGCATTAACGGGATAAAAATGTCTGTTTCCCAGCCAGCAATTAAAGAAAATGAATAAATGAAAAAAAAAAAACAATAATAATAATAAGTTACCAAAAGGGAACTAATGAAGCATTAATGGAAAACTATTTGAAGCTTTTTGTTTATTGTTTTGTACATTTACTGCCGTCTCGAACTTAACCTGTTCGGGTATCTCTAAGTACTGCTTTAATTTGTTACTACGAAACTGAACCCTTTTTAGCCCCAAAGTGTCCTCCGATTTTCTTCGATCCAGTCTCTTTTCGATCTGCTCAAGTTTGCCAGTACAGTCCGTCTTGCGACTCCTTTCTCAAGTCAACCAGGGCAAAAATGGTAATTAAAAAAATATATATGTACAGAATATTTTGCCAGCCAGCAAGAATTCCGCTGGAGAACAGATAAAGTGAAGAACAGATTCGTTGGGTGCCCCTGTATATATTGTAACAACGCTATGAATTTTTCAGTGAATAATCGTCTATTTTATTAGAGCTTTTCCTATTCACGAGTTGGCTCAAACAAGCTTATTCTTAGTCGGTTGGAGGCTTAATCTTACGGTTAACTATCATCAAATCCTAGATCCTTTTATCCTGCGAGCAACGAAGCTTGCTGAGCCCGAGCCTCAGATAGGCCATTGGGCTCCTAATAAAAGCATTATTTTTTACCTCTACCTAAGATAATTGTTCCATGTTTTAATTAATGTGATGAAATAATCAAGAACATTATTATCACGTTTATAGAATTTTGAGGGAGAAAAATCCAGGGATAGATAACTTTAGAGATCTGAATCAAGAATGGTTCCTTTTGGGAGCGATTGGACCTTTGAACGGTAGGCTTGTATAATTCATCTTCAAATTTTGTGCTCCACTTTACATGTAAAAGTTGTTACTACATATAGATTGAATTTACTATTTGATGGTCTACTATTTTTGCAAAGTTCTGTTTTTTTCTTTTATTTTACATATGATTAACATACGGTGGTATAGTATTCGGAAATGCTTTGTGCGTAACTCGGTGTTTTTTGAGAAAGTAAAACAACTTGATAACGACACGTAATAGGGAAGAATGAAGATTATAAAAAACTTTGACTTTCGTTTCAGCTGAAACACTGAAGCGAAGCGATTAGATAACTGAACACCCGCCGAAGATTAAAAGTATGGCCTATTTTCTAAAATAGCAATATTTACTGTATATATGCACTTTTCTATCACTACAGGTGCAGGTAACTCAATAAACATTCATACAGAAAGACGGGCTTCAAGTGACAGAATAGATGTCAGAAAAGCTGGAGAAGCAACTGGAGGAGATGTGACACCGACAGAAGTCCTCGTTCACGGTATATATACAATGTATATTACATGAACGTATACTATTACAACCAACACCTACCGAAAATAAGCTGCTAGTAATAATAACAACTTACAATAATAATTACTCAAGTAAAATATAATAATTATAATACATTTTATCATGCGTTCAGTTTTTGAGAAAAACGATTTAACTTGAGCTAAAGTCACCATTGGTGTGGATTACTGAAGACTGTTGTATTAATATATGCGTGAAGCAGGCTGCGTAAAACAAAATATCAACAAGGCTTTTTGTCCGAATTTAACGAAAACACCTTCATATATTAAAATTTAACTTTTGTTTGAAAGTGTGCTGCATCGATGGCGCTACGGTTAGTAGTCAAAATTAAGGTTACAGTGTACCTTCAGATCGAAAATTTATTGGAAATTTTTTTTGGCGTTAAAATAAAGTTTACAGAATGAACTTTCATTCAAAAAAAATTATCGAAAAATAGTGAAAATTGACGGAGAAATGACGGAATAACTTTTGTGGGCGGAGTTTGTTTATTAAGCGATATGTTTTTTTGAGCGCCGTTTTCTCAAAGTTAATTTTTCGCTTGTTGGGAACACTTTAAAGAGCTACAACTCAAAGGGAATTTGTTCGATTTTCCTAAAATTTGGACAGAAGCTAGGCTAACGTATAATCAACAAAAACGTGTCGGCGAATTTCTTAAATTCCGAAAACTTTTTCGTCAAGAGCCATTTCCGTGCGATCATTCCATTTTTTTCTCCCCTTTTCGAAAATATTCTGTAACTTTTCACTGCAATTAAATATGGGAAATCGCCGACACGTTTTTTTTTTAGCGCTTCGTGTCCGGAAACCCGAGAACAAATCAAATTAGCAAAATATAATAATCGCTTTGAGTTGTAGCGTTTTATAGCTGATTCGGACGTTCGAATTTAGACGTCGTAAAAAATTCGACAATTCATTTTATTACCAAATGGTTTCCATATTTAGATAGCCAGCTCTATAAGCTTTAATTTGATATCTGGGTTTAGGTATATTAAGTGTAATCTTAAGACGCTAGAGCTGTTATACTGGAGACACCCCCGAAGGTATACTGTAACCTTAATTAATTGCTTAATTGCTGCAGGAGGTGACTGGGTCGAGACCCATCTATTTTGTTTGTTTGTTGTATTTTTTTCTTTTTCATTTTCCCCTTTGTTTTCGATATTAACGCGAAAAGAAAAAAAATATTTTACAAAGAAAGGTTTTTGGAGATCGATGCTCGCATTGTGGAAAAATAGGAAGTAATATTAAGACCTGAAGAAAAGACAAAAATATTATTTAAAAAGTTCCTTCAACACCGCATTAAACAGGCGACAGCTAAGTTACTTTCTTGTCTTTACCAATTCGATAAACGAATGTTCGCTTTCACCAATCTATGGGTGCACACTATCATAAGATTGCTCTTGAACATGGCGTTACAGCAGACCACTTTAAGGGCAAATAGCAAGTTTAAAGCGTTATAAAAAATGCAATTTCAACTTCCCCCGTCTACTCCTTAAAAATATAACCCATATTATATTCATTCTCAAAGCGTTAAGTTAATTCCTCGCGAAGCGAGGGCCGAAGGCCCGAGCGTAGCGAGGTTTATAAATTTGACGCGCGCATTTGCGTGGGGATCGCGCGTGGATCGCTGTAGGGCGATAGAATCTCGGATCGACTTTATATATCGGGTTGGTGTCCTGCAGTTTGCCTAGCAACAAAACCGCGTGACGTCGATGCCTACAAAATCTCGACCGCTGACAATGTCGCACTCATGTTTATTCACGGTGGGCCGATCGTTTGTTAAAAAGTGCTAGCTAGCTGTCGGTGAAACCCGACCAATTTCACATGTCACAACAACGCTGGCTTCAACAAGTGGCTAGAAATCCTCGCCCGAGAAGATTTAAAATCGAAAATCTGCTGGATGGAGCGAGAACGGCGACTTGAAATTCAGCGTGAGCAACTGACAAGAAGACAAGAAACCACTCGTAACAGAGAGAATATCTGCATCGATTACAAAGCCTCCGAACGGCCCAGGTACACCGATTGAGCAATAAGAATGAACAGGAACGCGAATGAAATCAGCGATTACAAACGCTTCGGCAAAATGCCGCCATTAGAATTTGAAACCGAAACCTATCAGGAGAGGCGACACTGAAGTTAGCAGTTGAACAAAATGATTTTGTTAGACGAAACGAGAGGCAGCAAGAATTACCCGATCAGCAAAATACTCGTGACGAGTATCTTTCAAACGGATCGATCAGCCTTTTTTACACCAGCAACAATGAGTTCAGAGTGAGAGGGCCGAATTTCATGGTACTATAAACAGTTTACAACACCCACAATGCGTTACATGTATAAAGGAAACTTGGCCTACAAAACAAGGTTAAACGCTCCCAATGTTTGAATGCCTAAGATGTAAGCGAGATAAGGGAAATACTTAATTATATATTTCCGAGAAAATGATATCGATCCGGGTGCTTTACCAGTAGAACTTCGAGGCTTGACTGATATCGAGGATACTGTAGATTGATGTTTATTGATATCAAGTTGTACAAAATTTAACCATCTGAAAATATTATCTCAGAACAGTGATAGAATTACAGTGAACTTGTCCCCTTACTATAACATTTATATCCGGGTACCCTTTCAGCTTTTATATTGTATGCATGCTGTCAACATATAATTTCTCTTTCAAGTACATGTATGATCAAAACTACAGATAACACAGGTGGAATTTATTTCACAAATATACAACATTTACATGATATTAGCATTATTTGTCAATGATAGTGAGTAAAATATACATTACACATACTGAGTTTTTGCCATTCCTTGTGAAATAGTTCAATAAGCTGCATTCAAATGGTTAAGTAGGAAGAATTTCTGTTTACAATTTGGATAAAAACATTTTATTAGGAAGGAAACATTTTTCTGTAGCAATAACCAGTGTAATGTGTAGCAGCTACATATGTAAACATATGTAAACACATGATCAAAATTACTGTTTGACGTTAATTATTGCAACACTGATCAGCACCTCAAATCTCCTCAGAATATTAGTGTACAGGCAAGCAGGTAGATTATGGGAATTTAGAATCTAATCACCTTCAATATGAAACATAAGTTGTCTGTGGACATTGAATATAAATTCACTGCACTATGGCTATGTGAACTGTATTGACACCAGTAATGAGAATGTAAATGTACATATTTGATTTTGGGATTTTTAAAGGGGTTAACTGGACATGAAGGCCTAAGTCCCTTAACCTACAAATTCTCTTTCCTGGTCTCCATACATTGCTCATAGCATTTTCAAATAATTTTTTGCTGCATCTATAATTATTAAAACATAAAATTTTGCGGTGCATCCTTCCCCGAGCTTCGCGAGGTTCTGCGAGACATGTATTTCTAGTTATATATCTTAACTTGTTTGCTGCTACCTGGAAGTTTTGATAAGTCAATAAAAAAAATAAAGCTTTATCATCCTCTCTATATCTATATCTACAAAAAAGTCATCTCTGTCGAAATAGCCTGTATGATAGCTCAGAAGGGACTTTTATTGGTAATTCATAAAAAGGATAAGAAAGGAAGAGTTTTATGATCCCTAGTTGGAAATTTTTCTTTCTTCATCGTTTCTAACGTCTGCCACGCTACCAAGTTCAAACAGTTCATTTAACCATCGGACGTACCACCCCCCCCCCCCCCCTAAAGGTTTTACTCCGATATTTTCAAGACCATTTAAGATTAGCACATGCCGTTTTCAGTAGCTGTTCATTTATCCTTGAGACACATTTTGGTAAAGTTTGGCGACAACCGGTTGCTATGGTAACGAGATATGACGTCATAAGTAACATGTGGTCAACCCATTTTTGAAGAAAAATGCGTGTTTTTCACCTTTTTTCAGCGAAAAAACATATAAAATGCTACCAATAGGTTTACACATTCAGACATTTATGTCCCAGTTATCATACTTCAATTTTTATTTTATTTTATTCATTTGTAATGTTTTGTTTTAATAACTCAACATAGGTATCCTGATGACACTTGCATGGATTCTGTTTGCATTTGTTGGCTTGTTTACAGCACGATACATGCGTCAGGTCTGGGAACCAAAAGAATTACTAGGAAAAAAAGCTTGGTTCACGGTTGGTATTATATTAATAAAACAGTTATGCCCCAATGACACCATCGAAACCTTTCATAAATTTTTGAATAGTGACCAAAGAGTCTTAAAATAGAATATAAACGAACTTTTAGGAGATGCTTATGACTTTGATTACATCATCAGTCACTGTATGGTTTGACTCGTTCGATAGCGCTCGTAAATGAGACTCGTCTAAGGTGCGGGACTGCAGAAAATCGGAATATACTTATTTGCATCTCATTGAATAACAATAGAGCTCATTGTCTCAATACCTCGTTCTTAACCCTCGGACGTATGGGGGAGGGGGGGGGGGGTAGGCACCTCCCCCTTAAGGTTTTTCTCCGATATTTTCAAGACCATTTAAGATTAGCATATGCCCTTTTCAGTAGCTGTTTGTTATTTATCCTTGAAACACATTTTGGTAAAGTTTGGCGACAACCAGTTGCTATGGTAACGAGATGTGCCGTCATAAGTAACATGTTGTCAACCCATTTTTGAAGAAAAATGCGTGTTTTTCACCTTTTTTCAGCGAAAAAAACATATAAAATGCTACCAAAAGCATCAAAATGTTTAATTGTATGTTATTTTGCAACCCTAGCAAACAATATTTGCAATTTCCGCATTTTTCCGATAAATTTGAATTTTTAGTAAAATCCAAGATGGTGGCCATCTTGGCGGCCATTTACACCCACAATACACCCACCATATAATTAGAAACAAGAGAGACGAGGGAAAAGTCCATGCCGTAACAACTGTGTCATTTAAGTATTCACCGTGAAATGAATCTATCGGATTCTATTAACAACGTCTTTTCAACTTTCTTTCAACAGGTTCACCTAACGCTGATGACCACAACATTACTGCTGACAATCGCTGCAACAATTTTGATCTTCGTTCACGTAGAAGGGTGGTCTTCAGTAAGTTTATTTGTTCTTAATTGACTTAAATTAATTTAACAGAGTTCCAAAAAGGTGTTAAAAAAATAGTTCAAATAAATTTGAAAATAGTTTAAAGGAGAATTAAATTGCCCGGTTCAACATAAAATGGTCAAATCATGCTTTCCATGGAAACGTCCAACAAGTTATAATAGTATTAAGTCCGCTTCGTCGTTTTCCTTTACGTCTGTTGCAAGCAAGATGCGTTTTGGAGAAAGTTTTTTCGTGCTTTATTTTCCAATTCATCTTGTAACCCATTTTAATCTTTGGCAATCGGCTTGAAACTTTCTAAATTACTCTATCTGTTCATGGATTTATTATTACAGGATGCTGGGGCCCATCCATATTGCGGTATCATCGCGATCGTTTTTGCACTTATCCAGCCAATTATGGCAGCATTTAGACCACACCCTGGTGCGCCGAGGTATGTACACTTAACTCCATCGTAGACTTACATGGACTTAAATGTAGACAGACTTAAATATATAAGGACACAAGAATTAATAAAGCATCAGGGAAATTGGCTCACTGAGGTGGCAGATACCAGATAACATGGTTCATGAACTCAAACCAGACTGGTTTGTTAGCCTATTTTACCCGCCATGCCTGATTCGATTTTTCGGCTGCTCACGAGTGGGCTCTGATATTCCTGTTTATCCTGGACTTTCGTTGTCAAAATCTCACATACATATACATATCCCATACTTATTGAAGCTATAAAACAAGATCTGCATGGAGTAGACGATAACATAACCACAATTAAGCATTGCATTAAATCAACTAAAACAAGGTTAGATTTGTACGAGTCATCGATGCTACAATTTAAAAAATAGGCGAATGTTAGTTGTAGGGTCAACGTGCTAGAGTGATTTTACTTCATCTGTGAAATAGTTTGTAGAGTAGTACGCACTATTAGACTATAATTCCATTGTTTCCTTTTGTTTAATATGGACTATCACACACTAATTGTTAGATAGTGTTTCACAGATGAAGTAAAATCACTCTAATAAAAACGCCTGACCGTCTATAAAAAATTATATGTTTGTTGGTATATAATTAATAAAAATATGTTTACATCAAGATTAGGTGATTTCATCACTGTTTGTTGTTATGTTTCTAGGCGCAACATTTTTAACTGGTCTCATAGAATTGTCGGGTTTATTGCCCTGATTATGGCAGGTACGTTGTTGTCAAGGATTTACAGATATTTTTGTGCCCTGCAAGGAGAGGGGGTATTCAAGGCGTTACACGAGATTTCATGGTTTCGCCCCAACCTTCTAACTCTTATCCTATCTTTTAAAATTTATATGCTTCTCATTGATGATGTTTTACTGCAATCATTTTGTCTTACACTTTTTTCCTATTTTGAGTTAGTTTAATCATGGTAAATTGACATTTCTTTCTTAAAAATTAGCCCTCAGGCTTAAATCCCGACACTGAAATAAAGTTTATTACTTAATTTTTTACTTTTCGACATTAAGAGAATGTCTCTCTAAAAATCGACTGATTAATTTTGGTTCGAAAAATGAATTTCTCTGATATGGGGTTATTTAAAAGCCTTCAACTTAGTAGTCACAAAAATGCAATTCGTGTGATCTAAAATAATAATATATATTTTTTACGATTTATTTAAGTTTCATGTGGTCGGTACTAATTTTATGCCGCCGAGACCCGAATAAATCTCAAGCATTGCCGTCGCTGTTAAAAAATAACAATTCACCCGATATGCCCACTTATTTTTTTAAATCTACAGATACATCATTGTAGTTTGCTCGGCTGTATCTCAGATCTAGATTAAGGTTACAGTGTACCTTCGGGGGTGTCTCCAGTATAACAGCTCTAGCGTCTTAAGATTACACTTAATATACCTAAACCCAGATATCAAATTAAAGCTTATAGAGCTGGCTATCTAAATATGGAAACCATTTGGTAATAAAGTGAATTGTCGAATTTTTTACAACGTCTTAATTCGAACGTCCGAATCAGCTTTAAAACGCTATAACTCAAAGCCATTATTGTATTCTGCTAATTTGATTTGTTCTCGGGTTTCCGGACACGAAGCGCTAAAAAACGTGTCGGCGATTTCCCTTATTCAATTGCAGTGAAAAGTTACAGAATATTTTCGAAATAGGGAGAAAAAAAATTGGAATGATCGCACGGAAATGGCTTTTGACGAAAAAGTTTTCGGAAATAAGAAATTCGCCGACACGTTTTTGTTGATTATATGTTAGCCTAGCTTCTGTCCAAATTTGAGGAAAATCGAACAAATTGCCTTTGAGTTGTAGCTCTTTAAAGTGTCCCCAACAAGCGAAAAATTAACTTTGAGAAAACAGCGCTTAAAAAACATATCGCTTCATAAACAAACTCCGCCCACAAAAGTTATACCGTCATTTCTCCATCAATTTTCACTATTTGTCGATAATTTTTTTTGGATGAAAGTTCATTCTGTAAACTTTATATTGACGCCAAAAAAAAAAAATTTCGATAAATTTTCGATCTGAAGGTACACTGTAACAGTCAGCGGGTTATTTTACACAAATTATCGGCTTCCGAGCGAAACACGAAAGTAGCTCTAGTCAACTTTAAGGAGATATTTCAAAATGTTGCACCTGATTGAAAGTCATTCTTTGTATGAGCAGAAACTATGAATAACCCTATAACCTAAGTAAGAATAATATTTGTTTGCACTCCACGTTTCCAAGATTTACAACTGTTTGAGTATTACGAAAATTCAATAAACAAACACTTGCTTCTAGCATAATGCTTGGGCGATTTCACTTTCTAGAATCTCTTTCTTTGCTTTAAGTTGAGAGTTTTAAAGAGTATCAAAGCAGTACGATTTTCATCTAGCGCTAAGTTTCAATCGAAGTTTTACCTTGTTGTGTAAAAAGACCTGAACGGCCATTTTCATTCGCAGCGAGCGTGACGGGGGCGTGACAAGCTTTGGTTGGATTTGATAGGCCAGTATAAGGCACACAAGGGATGTCACGAATCCGTGACGCTCGCTACGCACGACATTTACTGACAGTACTGAAACAAGAAGCTGTACACAGCTTGAACTTGTGGCGTCTTTATTAAACCCAGTGCATTATTTAGTGCTTTAAATGCTTTTACGGAGAAACATAAAATTATATCTGAAAAGTAAGACTACATTCAGTAGCCTGCGAGCAAGCTCTCGGGTTCGGGTTTGGAGTTTTTTTTGGGGGGAGGGGGTGGGGGAAGGAAAGGAATGAGAGCTTGCAACGATGTCTCAGAAATTTGAATGTTTAACCCGTGAAAGCTAGCGGAAAATGCTGATTGGTTGAGATTTAATTGGATTTTAACGTCATCATTCTTCGCGCGTCGTGCGCGATCAAGAAAACAAAATCATGGAGAGCGAAGGAGATAAAGCGTGCGAGAATTTTTCAAAATATGTGGAGTTTCCTTCCGAATTGAAACCCGGGCAACGTCAAGCAGTTGAAGCACTACTTTAAGGCAGTGATGTCCTCACTGTTTTGCTGACGGGCTATGGCAAAAGCTTTATATTTCAACTGTTTGCTGCCGCGGCTGCAAATTGAAAGGAGGCAGCATCAAACAGTGTTGGTTGTCTGTCCGTTACAACGCATCATCGACGACCAGGTAGCAGAAGCCAGAAGTATTGGAATGTCTGCGGCTTCTGTTGCCGATGTATCCAATGAAGAATTAAGATCGGCGAAGTTTCAGCTTTTGTTTGGGTCAGCCGAGAAAATTATCGACCAGCATTTGTGACCTCTCACGCTGAAAGTTAACGGGAAAAAATATTCAACCGTTCAAACGGCGGCTGTTAAACGTTTAAAAAAATCTTCACCCTTTCGAACGGCGAATGTTAGTACCCGTTTAGATGAAAGATTTCCAGACATTTGAACAGCTATCGAAAGAGCTCTAGTGTTTTGGCCGGTGCTATTTAGTTTATTTATTTTTGTCCACCACGCAATTTGCAATGTTCGAAAGTAATTTGAAACCTTTTCAATAAAAAACATCTCGCGATTCACAAAATTATAAACCACGCTAGCGAAGTTTTAACGAAGCTTTACAATATCTACAATATTAAATCGTTTGGATCTTCTGCTTTCGGTTTTCTCCCTACACAGATCTATATTTGCCATACTTGCTGCGAGCAAGTTCCGTTTTTTTTTCACGTGGACTGTTACATGTTTGTTGACATTAACGCTCGTTTCCGGTTTGCGCTGATTGGCCGAATTCTGACAGCTCGGACAGCGGGAAGCCACGGGAAGTATTGGGGGCGGCATTCAAATTTCTGAGACATCGTTGCAAGCTCTCGCTCTCCGCTCTCTCAAACCCCGAGCCCGAGAGCTTGCTCGCAGGCTAACATTCAGTGGCCGACACTTGAAACCACGATCGCTAACTGAAATGCAAAGTTATATAAAACACAAAACTTGCGGGAACAAAAATCCCACAGCAGTAAGCGGCGAATACAAAATGAAACGGTCCTTATGACAGATGCGATCTAAGGATAGACATGTAGAAACAAGAACTCTACGAGTAGTGAAATGGGGCTGAAGGTACATAAGAAAATCAGAATAGTGCAGCATAAGTATAGCTAGTAGTGTAACTACTCCACAATCGAAGATTCACAATGAAGAATCCATTGGGTTTTTTATTTATTTTTTTTTTCAAAATAAGATTTTGTTTAGTATTGAGCATGAGATGAACGCCAACTGTTGGAAGCAAGATAGAAAACTGACAGCAATCCGAATTATTTTTCAGTAGAACAGTAACGTTAGTTTGAACACTAGACATTCCGTAGTGTTATACTGGAGACTTTTACAAATAGCTGTGAAAACTGAGTGAGAAACGGCGGGAAAATCATTATCACGTGATACCTTTTAGAGTTAACACTAGGTGAAACCAAATCAAACATGAGTCGAAGAAGGTACTGTTTAATGATACCTAAAACATGTTTTCGTTTAAAAAGTAAGACTCCAAGGTACATGCTTATATCAAATCTTTTAGTTCTTAACACTTAAGCCATCACATCTTTAACAAATGCATGGCAGGTTATCTCAATAAAATATGCCACTTGACTCTTTTCCTGCGTAGAACAATTACGCTAAATTTTTTAGTTCATTTCTCTTTTATATGTCTCTATTATCTACATTTTAAACCAGATCTTCTAATATTGCTCACATGTATTTCTTTAGATATATAAATGTTCTCCAAGTGTTTCGTATAGAAATTTACACAATACTATGAACTTTTTCACACACTCGCTAAAATGCATGAGTCAATAAGAGACCGAAGGTTGAAGGAGTAAAGTTACGCGAGATACATATCGATCAATCATCCAACTAACTTCTTGCAGACTGTATCAATTAACACTTTGCCAAATGTATCTTTTCAACGCGTAACGCAATGTACGGTATGTTTAAATTATAAACGCAGCTCGATGTATTTTAAAATACCGTAATCCACGATATGGAGGGCCTAACATAGGGTTGGCGGGATGCGGGATAAGCCTTTTTTGGCTGCCGGGATGCGGGATGAAAGAAAATTTGAAGGCGGGATGCGGGATGGTTAGAGGTGGGCGGGAAGCGGGAAGTTCGTCATTTTCATGGCGGGACGCGGGAATTCTTGATTTTTCCGGGTGGGAAACGGGATGGATGACGACAGTGCACTCGCCGGATATTTCACGATTCCGTGAAGCTAAGGAAGACAAGTCTGGATGTTTGCATACATGCAGGTGATTTTTTAACCGTTTTTTCTATCCTGTCTTTCTTTTGAAATCATTTTAGAAGTCCTGATCTTTGTCAATCCGAATAAGCACCTGTCACGGTGTCTCTTATCTCAAGGAACCCATTAATGCTAAAACAGGAGGTAGCAAGGGGTGACACTGACGGCCGCACAAACAATAGCTAACAATCCCGTTGTGAAACTTATTTGACACCTTTTATATTTTTCCTCTAAGGAGTGTATCTTTAAGGAGGCTCGTACCCATTTCTCAAGTCCACACCCTTTCAATTTTAATGGGCCATATCTTTTGTTGTAGCGCATAAAAACACAAGCCACTTTGCATGCAAACACACAATACACTGAACTTTATGGGAGTATAGGATTTGTTTACATCGATGATTCCATGGCAACGGACGGAGGTAAACAAACACACGATCGATTTCGATTTTAAATTCCTCCCCAACTTCCACCACTACTGGAAGACATCGAATATTTCGAAGGTTCGACTTACAAGTCGCAGAAATAATTTAACAAAAATCTAGCCAAGTAAATACTCTAACTAATTTGTAAACTTGAGATCTATCCTTCCACTCAATACGACGGGATGGAACGGATAATTGCAGCGAATTCGACAGTAATGGCCGCCAACTTGATAAAAAGCCACCGGACGTTTTTCAAGATGTTAGTACCCAGTACTCACCCGCCATCCTCACGACACAGCCCCTTTAAATGATATTGTTATAGCATTTCAGATTGGTGAAAATCCAGCACTCTGTAAATGAACTGCTCAATAATAACAAGTCCGTTTAACATTGGGTTTTTGCGCTGAATATGCAAGAAATTAGGATGATAATACGTGTTCGTGAAGTCAGCACTGCAAACCAATGGTCCGGTACTTTGATCTCCCATTATAAAAATAACCTTGGAGATCACTATTTGATTTGTGATCGGAAACAGATCCCTAATAGCGAAAGTCACCTTCAGTTATTCTTCCAAACACACACATTTTCCATATTCCGCCTTCAAGTATTATTTAAAATTGCCATGAAATTGCAAATTCTCCCTAGTAACATTTTCCAGACAACTCTAATTGAAGCAGTGGTTATTGAGCAATGCACATTGCCCAGACGCTATGCAAACAATGTCGTCGCAGATTTCGTAATGAAACAATGCCGGCGCGGCTCCAAAACGTGCTCTATCTACTCAAAATGCTACAGAATTAAGTTCGAAAAGTTGTAATGGTGTGAAATGTAGGCATATATGAAATTAGTATATACTGAAACAGTGGATAGCATTGTTGGCGCGCTCTGATTGGCTACTGAAACTCGGAATAGTTGTTAAATACCAACTCTTTTGAAATAACAACATTGCAATTCCACCTCGTGGATTCACTGAAATTCCTATTTATTTATTTATTTAAATTCCGGCATTTATATAGAGATTGTGGATTTGAAAACTTGCAAAAAAAATTAGTTTAGTTTTACCTTATATTTTATGTTTTTCCACAAAAATACGTATTCCACATTTTCCCCACTCCTTGTTTTCCACACTCCGCACCCCGCATAGTCCATACAACCTTGAAGTTCTCTATCAGATTTCGTGGGTAACCCCAATGTAGTAGGCGTGTTTTTAAATTTGTTTTTTAAATGTGAAATTTTGAAGCTTGGTGTGATGGAGGGCCTTCGTCATGGTCCACGCACTATTCTCCGATAAAGAAAACTTTTATTTGGCTCCTCAACACCTACTCAAAAGATAAATTTACCAAACTAAACTGACTGCTACTGTTTACCGTAAACAAAGACCAAGGTCGTAATGCATTAGCCCGCGGAAATCGCGTCTCGTCCGGAAAAAACTGCGACTTGTCTTGCAAAAAAAGTATTTTGGAAGCGGAAGCGGGATCGGGATGACATGTTCGAAGCAAGCGGGATGGCGGGATGAAAGAAAAAATAGTGGCGGGAAGCGGGATTGGAAAACCCTATTTTAGACCCTCGATATGATATGTGTGATATCTAAGTCTACATACACTGTTCCGAGTAGAACATCGCAAAGATTTATTTTCACTTGAGGAACAGATCCACTTACGACATATGAAAGTTGCCCTTTTGCGCATAAACGTGTCCATTTCTCTATTTCAAACAATGCGAATTTGTGTCACGCTAAAACATGAAAGACAAATTTGGTTTGTTCATCAAAGGACTTCAATGTCGTTTACAAAACCTGATATTGTTGTCGTTGGATTCACGTTGTTCTTGTTACGCAACGCATTCGAAACAAAACTAATTTAAAACATTACGTGACAAAATGGAGTGAGTATTGGAGTGCTCATTTGCATATCTGTTCCCGTTATCGATAACCCGTTCATTTCGATGGGGACTTCAATCCTTCACCCTACAGAATCTAC
This sequence comes from Cladopsammia gracilis, assembly GCA_022457155.1. NCBI lineage: Eukaryota > Metazoa > Cnidaria > Anthozoa > Scleractinia > Dendrophylliidae > Cladopsammia > Cladopsammia gracilis. The sequence goes on from JAJGOT010000088.1 coordinate 1,796,694, forward strand.
GACACTTTCACTCTCTTACGAAACCTTCGAATCGTCTATTCTTTCACCCAGCAAAATAACACATTGCAGAATAATTTAACTACTGATCAACCTCCCAAATATTCTGGTCTGGTTCTTATCTAATGTCTAATCCTTAAAACACTTCAAAGACAGGTTTCTTGAACTTTCTATAAAGAGGTGTCCATTTGTGAAAATGAATCACTACTCATTTTAATACTCGTTGGTATTCTGCCACGAGTAATAAGGGGGTTCAATTATAGCCTTTTCGTAACTAAAAACAGTTTTTCTCATAATGGCACAAACAGTGACCCAGCAGAAGAATGAGTGTTTTTATTTTATTTTTCATTTCACAGTTGTATCAATCTACCTTGGCCTAGCAACGAACCAGGTCGACTTAAAATGGCCAGGCCTCTATGCTGTGATTTGCTTCTACATTGGGGAATTCCTTATCTTTCTGTTTGAATTGTATCTTATCATTTCAAAACGAAACAAGGAAAAGAGGTCCGTTTCAATGAGCAATACCGGAGGTAAGGAATCGCAGTTCATTTAAGAGAAATTAAGTGGCAGGATGTGGGCTTTTTTACTATTATTATTAAACCAGTCAATGTAGATAAACGTTACGTGAGTGTAGTATGAGTTACACAGTTTACGGCCAGTTTCTGTCCTAGAATTCAACATCATAACCCTTTCTCTCCTCGAACTATATATGACTTAAAAATTAAGTGTCTGAGTGTTTAGCTATTTATTAATTACCAAGTCAGCTTTCTACCTTTAGATTTTGATTAGCGGCAAATTTGCCATCTACCACGAAACCCCTTTTACTATAGACAGAAAAACAAGCTGAGCGAGATTTGTTTTATTTGCAGATATTCAAATGCGGCAGCCAGGATATCAGACTCCGCCACAGCCGGAAATGTCAATCAAGGTTTATTTCCGTAGTATTTCCGTAGACTTTCTCAAAATCCTTCGCTTCTCATTTCCTGTCTCGTACGTAATCCGTGTGCGAGCGACTTTATCCCATGCAGCCAAAAATTACAGCAGGAACTTTTCCCCTGTAGCGTTTTCCAACGTACCGGTCAATCAAGTCAGATCACACAACAAATTAACAAACAAATTAGACGTAACACTTTTCAGTTTTGTTGTATAATTCCTGAATTCATTTTATACCTCTAGGAAGCAATGATTCGTACAATGATGTTCGTTTTTGTCGTCCTTCTTGGAGCGAGTATTGCACTGACCATAATCCTACTTTTGGTGCTTAAATAATAAGGTGAGCATGTTTTGTAATGATCCGCATAGGATAGCGCTGAACGGCAATGCACGATGGAATGTCAACTTTTTTCATTGTTACAACTAGTGATCTCATTGGCCTAGACTCAAAAACCGCTAAAAAGTTAAGGTTCAAGGTCAAGTAATTTGAGACCCAATGGCACAACATGCAATTTTTAAAAGATATTGTATTTGGGGAACTTCATCAAAGAAGCAAAATATTAGCTATTGTCTTCTGCTATTCTGATTGGTTAAGCACGAACATTTCCTAAAATTTATTTGACGCAAATGGATTTTCTTTATTTTTATAATGAAGTATAATTATTAACCATCAGCTCTTTCTCTATTCTTGAAATCAAAGATATTCTATGCGGGAAAGAGACAATGCCACAGAACAATGGAGTTTGCTATCGTTCTTATGTGGAACATTACTTAAACATAATGAAGCAATGATCGTATTCCTGTTTTGTTATACGTTACATGTTCACGGGAAACTAGAAACTAAGTATTTTTTGTCACCAAGTAGTGATACGCTGTTAATACCATATTTAACCATGTTTCCGTGGTCGGTTGCGGGCAGAGAGAGCATCATCAAAAAATATATGACCAAAACACTCCGAATCGTCTTTGCTAGTACTGACGTCAATCCACCACAAAATAGTGTGAAATAATCTTTATATAACATTTTTTTATTCATATCATTACTAATTTACTATTTTTTTTTTTATTTATTTTCGCAAATACAGGCAATATTTGTAACTACAGTGTGTACACCTTGGAGGGATCAATATTTTCTTTGGACTGAAGTCAACGATTTTTTTTTTATTTTTATTTTTAAGGTATACATGTAGTCCAGCAAACTGAATCAAACAGGAATTATGACTACTTCTTATGTAATCTTAAAGTAACCTTACTGAATTTTTTGTAGTTATACACATTAAGCGACAAATGATTATTATTTCGTCCGTGCAAGCGATATTGAACATTTTTTGGCAATAATTCATTTTATTGCGAAATGTTCAACAACATGACGTCTGAACGACTGAAGTTTATTCATCTTCCATCAGGTTAACAAAATTAACGTCTATTCCACTGTTTTGTTCTTTCGTAGCTGCAGCTGTGGGTACCTAAGGACTGCTTAGCACCTTGAAAAAACTTTGCGCTACAGGCTAAAGTACTTGAAAAATTATTAAGAGGAAATATATAATCTGCTATAATATTAAATACATAAGCGCAAACGTTTAAATAAAAAAGCTAAAGTAAAATATTTTCATTGTTGTTGTTGTTCCCTGAAGGAGTGTTTGTTTATTCCATTATTACAAACAACACAATGCAATAGAATGGCTACTAGTTTAATATTGACATTTTATTTCATGGGTCAAGTTAAATCATTTGCCTCATTAGCATTAAATACGCATGTGATAGCCCCCTGTAGAATAAACTACAGAGGGGAGTGCGGAGTGCTAAGAAGACAACAAGAGGGAGGGAGGGGCGAGTTGCCTTTCCCACGTCCTTGGTTTCGAACTGACGCCATTGAATCATATAAGTTGAACCGTTATTGCAAATTTCATTCCATGAAGGATATCGAATATTCAAGTAGGTTTGAATGGTTTCCGCAAAAAGAAACACAAAAGGCCCTTGCTATTAATATGGAGCACACTAAGGAGGTTACATAAACACACTGTGGATACCAATTTACCTCCTCACCCCATATCCCCTGCGCTTCAAAGTAACTAAGTTGTTTCAGACAATTAATGATATATAGGGCATCAAAATACTTGGTGCTGATTGTCTGAGCAGGGGCGGATCCAGGATTTTGAAATGGGGCGTGAAATTTTAAATGCAATAGAACCAGAGAAATAAAATATTATTTATTTGAGAAATACTTTAGAAAAAAGAAAGAAAGGGTCTGAGAAAAGGGGGGGGGGGGGGGGGTGAAAATTCACCTATTTCCCCCCCCCCCCTGGATCCGCCCCTGCTGAGTGGATGTGGCAATGTTTTAAATTAAATGTTCAATAACTTGTGAGCTTTTCTTAGCTGTGTAATTAATTATTTTACAAACATTGCTCAAAATAATGGTACGCGATCCAATCCAGTATAAAATGTGTAGCACCCTCTTTTTTCATTTCAGTTCTAAGCTTGATATATTAGTTCCACTCGTCAATTACATAATACTAAATGGATCAATACTCTAGTTGATTTTTGTTGTTGTTATTATTTCCATAACTGACATATATTCTTGACATTGTGTCAAACAAGAATCCCTGTTCCTTTTACATTGTGCCCCGTTTGGCCCCAGTCTCCACACAGCCAAACAGCCAAACAGCCACTCAAAACTATTAATTTTGTGTGATTGAAGATGGTAACTGGTTTCACCATGGCGACGGCTTGGTTAAAAACAACGGGTAGCACATGAATTGGCCACTCGCCCCAGGCGGCGCGACCCGCTGCATGAATTAATTACAAGAAATGACAGATATTAACTGTTTATCACTTAACTTTGAAAATGAAGGGTCTGTGGCATTCCCAATAGCTTTAATTATGTTTTCATTTTGTAGTGATTTTAAAAGTTTATAAAACATCTCACCAACAATTTGATAATTCCAGTTTCATGCGTTTTAAAGTGGTGTTACAATATATAGCAGAGACATGTGGTAGTAATATTCAGTCGTGGTAAAATTACGTTTCGTATACAAGAAGCGCATAGCTATTACACCCATAAACACACAAGAAAGTGCAGGAGGAATTATACAATTTGAAGGACGATTGGATTAGCATTGTTTCTCCCACTTGTCTTGGATATTAAATTGGTTAAAAACATATTGAAAAAGCACATATGTATATCATACTAAAAATTCTTGATAATAAAAACATGCTAATGAGTATAATGTCATTTCAACAATTTACTCATTTCCATTTAAATGAAGTAGATATTTGCCTGATTCATCAGAACGGTCTATTTGTATGCAAGTAAGTTTCATTAGGCAGTTTTATTATAAGAGTGTTTATACTGACTTGTCAAGGAGCCTTGAGTTCTTAGTTCACAGTTGAAAATATGCTGAATATCAGTATAATCAATGGTAAGTGTGCTCATAACTTATTGTGAAATAATTGAAGTCGCAGTCATGATGATGTTTTGGACAACTTTTTCATTTTCAATAAGGTTGTCACGACATAATTTCTAAAAGTAAAGCCTTTAAGCACGCTTTCTTCGTTATTATAGCGAATGTCAGTGGATTACTTTTCAACCCCCAAAAAGGTGGATGATGCAAACCTCTGTCTTCTTAATGTATCGTTGTATCGTTACTAACTAACTAATAACTAACGGAAAAGCAGCACTACTAAGAATCGTCAGTTTTAGAATAGTGAGCTGTTATAGCTAAAATGACAGCAGCTGCAAAGCAATATCCGGCTTAAACGTTTTACAGTTTTCAGTAATGTTGAAGCAAAATAAAAGGTTTTGGTTAATATTGGCTCTTTCTTCTTTAAAAATACACATCACGATAGCTACATAATACAGCAACTAAACAGCTTGTGAAGCAGTTTATGTCAATGGGTCAATGAAGTATTATGTCGCGATATTTGGACTGGCGTTCCATCAAGTTTAAAAACTTATATATTTACAATATATGTTAACAATGATAATTGTATCCCTTCAATCTAAAGTACTTCACTTTGTAATTTTCAGTCGTGCATTTGAAATTGATTAGCGTTAGGTTATAGTAATCGTATATTCAGTCGGCAAACCGTTTCAATCATTACAACCTTTATATTTGGTTTGTTTCTGTTTTTATTTTTCTAACAATTCAAACCATTGTTGGGGTCTTAATCGATTTCACAACACCATAAATTATTCCTCACGAGATGCATTAATTAAATCGTTATGAAGACAGATGACAATAAGGCCACCAAGGCATGTGTATTGCTTTCATGTTCATGTATTAAAGAAAACTATTTATAACAAAAGAAAGCGTGTATAAAATAGCACTGTAATGGGTAACTGAACTTAAATAACTGAAGAATTTGGTTTTATCGACTGAGTCGATAAGGTAAATTAGCCACCGTAAAAAGATTTGAGAAAGCTGACGTTTCGAGCGCTAGCCCTTCGTCGGAGCGAATCAAGGGATTGTGGGTAGTGTGTAGTTTTATATAGTAGGTGGAGCTCCGCTATTGGTGGAAATTTGGTGACGTGAAAAACAAGTGTAAATTAGTTGAATGAAAAGCGTTCGTTAATTCCGTGGGGTTTGAGAGTGCCGATTCGAAAGATGATTTTTTGTTCTAAATTTTTACGCCTTTCTGTGTTGCCCTGGTGTAGGGAAACGCCACAGATTGTCATGTGTTGTTTAGAATGGTTAGCAAGATTGAAATGACGCGCGACTGGTTTGGATGCGTCTTTGTCATTTTTTTTCAACGTCTCGGAGATGTTCTCGAAAACGGTCGCCCAGTCTCCTCCCTGTTTCGCCAATGTATATCTTTTTGCAAAAAGTACATGTTATGCAGTAGATAACATTTACGGAGGTACATGTGAAACGATCAGT